>OY992876.1:439045750-439143250 GCA_963921405.1 Cepaea hortensis
TGCAGGCAGTATAACTAGACACTCTCTCGTCTGGAACCCACAAGACTGGACACACACACACTGAGAAAACCTGCAGGCAATATAACTAGAC
Organism: Cepaea hortensis; assembly: GCA_963921405.1. Classification (NCBI taxonomy): domain Eukaryota; kingdom Metazoa; phylum Mollusca; class Gastropoda; order Stylommatophora; family Helicidae; genus Cepaea; species Cepaea hortensis. The sequence continues at coordinate 439,045,842 of OY992876.1, forward strand.
ACTCTCTCGTCTGGAACCCACAATACAGGACACACACACTGAGAAAACCTGCAGGCAATATAACTAGACACTCTCTCGTCTGGAACCCACAAGACAGGACACACACATTGAGAAAACCTGCAAGCAATATAACTAGACACTCTCTCGTCTGGAACCCACAAGACAGGACACACACACACACACACACACACACACACACACACACACACACACACACACACACACACACACACACACACTGAGAAAACCTGCAGACAATATAACTAGACACTCTCTCGTCTGGAACCGACAAGGCAAGTGAAATAGCGGGAGACCTGAAAACATTTGGAGAAGAGAATGACAGATTTGAAAAAATATTGGGATGGCATGGAGGGAGGACATGGAGGGAGGACATAGAGGGAGGACATGGAGGGAGGACACGGAAGGAGAACAAGGAATGAGGACATGGAGGGAGGATATAGAGGGAGTGCATGAAGGGAGCTACAGGAGATAGCAACAGATAGGACGGCTTTTCGATTGTTGGTTGAGGACTATTGGAAGATCCGGGGACGAAAGGCATCATTGTCCTACCTTTTGCTTTGTCTTTTCATAGTTGAACACTTTATTTCCAATTTGCATATCTGCTGTTTGTTTTCAGTCAATATGTTTTGTAATATCTTGACATCTTTTCCATTAATTTCAACAACAGCCAATATATTGATCGTTTTATTAGTATGCCTCGCTTTATCGCGTGCGTTATTTTTTAAAAAGCTATAAAGAACAAGTGTTGATGTTTTTATGTGTCTCAGCTGATCTCGCTATTAGTGTCCGGAATGTGAATATAGCATTATTTCTTTATTTCACTTCCACACATCTACGCTGTTCTTCACTAGTTTATGATGATGATGAAGATAATATGGGATGATGAAGATGATAATGATGAGGATGATGATGCTGGTAATGATGATGAGGATGATGATGAATATAATAATGAGGAGGAGGATGATGATCATTATAATGATGATTATTGTTCAGAAAGCAAGGGCAAATGGATGTGTTGACGTTATTGATGATGATAATGATGAGAATGATGATGTTGATGATGAGGAGGAGGATGATCAAATTAATGTTGATGATGATGATGATGATGTGAATGATGATGATATTGATGATGATAATGATGAGAATTATGATGATAATGATGCCAATAATTATGTTAATCATGCGGATGGTGAAGATCGTGATGAGTAAGATGATGACGAGGAGGCGGATGATGATGAGGGAGATGATAGGGATGATGGTGAGGAAGATAATGAGGATGATGATGGATGGGATAATGACGAAGATAATGAGAATGATGATGACGATACTGACGATTAAGATAAGGAGGGTGCTGATGTAAATAATGATGAGATCAATTATGACGAAGAAGATAATGAGAAAGATAATAAGGATGATAATGATGAGGATGATAACGATGAGGATGATAATGATCAAGTTGATGACGATGATTCTGATTAGGATATTAAATACGCATCACGAATATGACAATTGAACAAGGAAACGAATATGTGTGTCGGACAGATCAAGAACTACATAACACCCGTAATCAGTTTCCATGCGTAAGCACAACACACCCTGGTAAAAGCTGCTGGGCACTATAAGATCCCAGCATAACCAGCACATGGTGCACAAGACCTAGAGCGGAAAAAGTAAAGGAGCTGAATGTCATTTGCATTTGTTGTGTTTGTTATAACCTTTTAGAAAGCACTATTACTGTTGTGTCCATCAACTGTTGCGAATCTTTAACGTTTTCAGTTGTCACTCTACTAATCCACAAATTCTCAATCCCGGATACTGCGTTCAAAACACTGCGGCGGGCAATTTGGAAGCAGACCGCCTTGCGCTGGTTTTAATACTATGATATGAGTGTCGGTGGTTCATAAAGCAAGGGCAAAGTACTGGACGTGAAGTTGCTAAATAATCATAAACACCCCACTTCACCCCCAAGTGTTGGGGTTGACTACGGCGTTGTGCAACTAACATTTTAAACTATGCCGTAACCTTTCATGAAGTGATTGTAGAGATATATCAGGTATGACCCAAACACATATAAGGGCTGTTGTAGTTTGGAGTGTTCCCTCTTTGATATGTTAGTGCACACACAGTTTTGTTCGTTAGCGGTAATATTGACTCAGCTGAAGAAGACAGAAAGAAAGAAAGAAAGAAAGAAAGAAAGAAAGAAAGAAAAAAGAAAGAAACTAAAAAGAAGACACAGAGAAAGAAAGAAAGAAAGAAAGAAAGAATTAGAAAGAAAGATAGAAAGAAAAAAAGGCAAAGAGGAAGTAGTAGAAGAAAGAAAGAAAAAGAGAAAGAAGGAGAAAGAAGGACAGACTGACAAACTGGGGGGGGGGGGAGGGGAAGAAAAAAAGAAAGATAAAAGAGGATGAAAGAAAGAGTGGAAGATGGAGAAGAAAAAGATGAAGCAGAAGAACTAGAGAGACAAAAAAAGAAGAAGAGGAAGAAGAAGTAGGAAAAGAAGGAAAGAAAGATGGAAAGAGAAAGAAAGAAAAAAAAACAGACAGAAAGAAAGAAAGAAAGAAAGAACGAAAGAAAGAATGAAGGAAAGAAAGAAAGAAAGAAAGAAAGAAAGAAAGAAAGAAAGAAAGAAAGAAAGAAAGAAAGAAAGAAAGAAAGAAAGAGGAAGATTGACAAAATATTCAAAAAAGAAAAAAAATAAGAAAGAAAGAAAAAAGAAAGAAAAAAGAAACAAACAAACAAAGAAAAAGAAGAAAAAGAAAGAAAGAAAGAAAGATGACGAAGAAGAAAATAAGAAAGAAAGAAGGAAAGAAATAAGTTAAAAGAAAACTGAGGGAGAAAGAAAGAAAGAAAGAAAGAAAGAAAGAAAGAAAGAAAGATAGAGAAGAAGAAGAAGAAGAAGAAGAAGAAGAAGAAGAAGAAGAAGAAGAAGAAGAAGAAGAAGAAGAAGAAGAAGAAGAAACCGACGACAAAGTTTAACACACACTTGAATTATTTACCTAACATTAAACACATCACAACACATGTGGACTCGCACACTTCTGAACACACACAAACATTTACTAAAAGCACAGATCAGTCTTCAAGCAGACACTCGGAGAAGCTCACAACACTCGTAGACGCCACAGAAATGATATAAACACCGTTACCTTCATCAAGTTATCATCATCTATGGGACATTACAACCTCCACGTACATCCATATGTCGCCCGGCACTTAAACCACACGAAGTCCACTTCTGGGTTTCCCACATTCACAAAAACTCCCGCATAACGCAGTATTATTCCATAGCTGCAAATGAAAATACAGCGTATTAATATGCAAACGAGGTTTGTAATGACGCTTCCAACCGTAAACTGTGGTTATATGTAAATTTACATCGACTACTATTGGTAATTGTAAAGTGTTCTTTATTTAGAAGTGCAACTATTCTATTAATACTGCCTGTTATGGTTCAAGCATGCAGCGATTGGATCAACTCATGAAATCTCATTGTCTCCCAGAGGACGTTGCACGATACAGAAGGTAACTGTATCCTTAAGCTAGATAAATGGAGAACGTTGTATGGTGCAGAACGGCAATGGATGAACACTTGCATAAATTAATACTAGACATTGGGTCACAGAATGAATGCAAGGGCGTAGATAGATCGATGACAACTGCAACCAATAGAAATAGAAGCTATAGCTTCAGAAAGAACACCATCGACAGTAATAGCAATAACAACAGCAACGACCATAACAACAACAACAACGATATCTATAACAACAACAATAACAGCTATAATAATAACATCAACAAAGATATCAGTAACGTTACTAAGCAACATTGTCAACAACAACAACAACAACAACAACAACAACAACAACAACAACAACAACAACAACAACAACAACAACAACAACAACAACAACAACAACAACAACAACAACAACAACAACAGCTTAACAACTACCACAACGATATCTGTGATAAAAACAACAACAACAACAACAACAACAACAACAACAACAACAACAACAACAACAATCGCAGCAATAACAGCTTAACAACTACAACAACGATATCGTCATCATCATCATCATCAACAACAACAACAACAACAACAACAACAACAACAACAACAACAACAACAACAACAACAACAACAGAATGTCAATAATGACAAGAGCAGCAGAAACAACAGCAGCGGCGCAGACAACATCGACACAAACAATAATAACAGAAGCAGACACAAACAATAATAACAGAAGCAGCGAAATCAAGCAATATAAATGTTAGTAGGTAAAGGCACAGACAACACCACACACATCTTGAGACCATTAACGAAAAAAAAAAATGTCTGAAATCAACAGTTCTATTAAAACAAATTGCAAGCTATGTGGAACAAATAGCCCTTTGCAAGATGGAAAACATACTGACCAATAAGAAGATGTCAATTGCAACGAGAAAAAGAGTATTGAAGTGCTACTTAGGACCTGCACTTTTGTATGTGATGTGAAAGATGGTCAATGAGCAGACCAGCTGGAAAAAAATTAAATGTTGAAATGTGGTTTCTGCAGAAAATGCAAAGTATACCACGTACACATAGAAAAACAATGAGCAGGCCCAACAAGAAATTAGTGAAACCCCAAAATTTATTAGAGAAATTAGAAGGAGACTGTCAAGATTTTTGGGAAAGTTCTGAGACAAGAACACGGAACTGATCCACGATTCTGGTGATCGTGTAAGCTGGCGATACATGGCAGCCCACGCTTATCGGCATGACATAGTCAATAATTGGGGAAGATATAGAAGAGTCAAGAAATGAGGAAGATAAAATCAATCAAAAATTGAGGAAGATATAGAACAATCGAAAACGAAGGAAGATATAAAACAGTCAAGAATTGAGGAAGATATAGACCACTCAAGAATGTAGGAAGATATGGAAGAGCCAAGAATTAAGGAAGATATGGAACAGTCAAGAACAGAAGAAGATATAGGACAGTCAAGAATGTAGGAAAATTAAAACAGTCTAGAACTGAGAAAGATATAGAACAGTCAAGAATTGAAGAAGATTTAGGAAAATTAAAACAGTCTAGAACTGAGAAAGATATAGAACAGTCAAGAGTTGAAGAAGATATAGAACAGTCACGAACTGTCAATAACAAACAAGAATTGAGGAAGATATAGAACAGTCAAGAAATTAGGAAGACAAAGGACAGTCAAGAATTGACGAAGCTACATGGAACAGTCAAGAATTAACAAAGCTAAATAGAACACTCATAAAATAAAGTTACATGGAATAGTCAAGAACTAAAGAAGTTACATGGAGCAGTAAAGAATTTTAAAACTACATGAAACAGTCAATAATCCTTAAAGCTACATAGAACAGTAAAGAACCGAAGAAGCTACAAGGAACAGTCAAGAAATGAGAAAACTACACAAAACAGTCAAGAATAAAGAAATATACATGGAACAGTCAAGAATTAAGGAAGTTACGTGAAACAGTCAAGAATTAAGGAAGCTGCAAGAAACAGTCAAGAATTCAGGAAACGACATGAAACAGTGAAAAATTGAAAAGCTTAGCGGAGGCTTGGAATGCGAAAATTAAAACTGGAGTTAGCTCCATCTGATCAACAATCAAGACTCCACTGTTGACACCTAACAGCCATGCCCAGCCTCTTCTTGATCTGTTGAACATCCTCCAAACTCATTCTAGGAGTGACACACGACATTACAGCCCTCTTCGGCAACGCTCGAGTAATACCAAATGAGAACATCGTCATCTAGGTGCGGGTTCTCTTTTATAGGCATTTGTAATGAAGTAAGTCTGCAATCTCTTTCCTTGTTTGGCAGTGAGCAGATTGGTCGGTGACCGTAGCCATTGTCTGTACACAAAAATCCTCTGTCTACCGTCGGGAACTTGACCCCATGACCATCAACTATCTATCGGCTGCTTTCAAGATCAGTCCATCATCTGCTTCCATGGTACCTTTTTTCACAGAGTGGAGGACCTAACAGGGCACTGCCCATTGTCCAAAGGGGTCTCGTTGAATTTGCCCGAGGTTTTTTGGAACGTGACTGCATGTTCGGAGCGATGACAGCTGGCTGTCTCAGAGTTGACCGGTTTTTGCCTTATGCAGAAATGCGTGGCTGCTGGGCTTCTGGTTGACTGCCACTGCCATCGACGATGAACTGTATTTTCGTGGACTGTGTGGGGGAACATCTAGGAAACATCCAGATGGGAAAATGACTGCCGATTCCATCAGAGATAAACTGGATGTTTCGTGGGGGACTGTTGTGTTGACATTTGCGGTGGCATTATGCACTGTGTATCTGTGCGGGCTGTTGTTTGTCGAGACTCCTGTCTTTTCCACTTTTCACATTGGGCAGTGGGGAGCGTTTAATATGATGTTCACTGGCACAGGAACGGTGCATAATGGGGACGACCCGTTGCTGTGAAGTTGGAACTGTGACTAACTAACTAACTAACCCTACCAGAATATACACATACAAATAAATATTTATCCCACTTCGACAAAGATGGACTAACAAACACTACATCATACATCATCTTAAAAAAAAATTCGGAAGCATCGCCTGGATCTTTTCTCCGGGGCATGCCGGTGTGCTGGGGAATGAACAGGCGGACAGATTGGCTAGCTCTGCAGAACTTGGTGGGGTATTGATGCATGACAAGGCAGACGTGGTTGCGGCCTTGTGGGAGCACGTGCACACCTCGGAGGAGCAAAGGGATCATCATGGTCTGGCAAGAATGAGACAGCGAGGAGTGACGAGAGGATCAGGCCGATGCTCGGCGCTCAGAGGAAAGGCGAGACGGACATATAATCTCATTTCTTCTGGTATTATTGGTGTTGGAACTCTTTGCTGGCTGCTGAGGATGGGGACGGAGCGCCTATGGGAATGCCCCGAATGCTGTGATGTCGGTTCCTAGATCAATCAATCAATCAATCAATCAATCAATCATCTTAAAAAAGGTTAGTTTCATATCCTTTACAGAACATTGCGGTCATCCCCAGCATTTGTTTTGCTGTTCGTTATCTCTTGTCAAGTTTACGTTCAGTAGTTTGCCATTGCTTTCTGAACGATCTGCACCCATACCATTTCGTAACAAAACCAAGTCAAGGCGGTCTGCTGCCAATTGGCACGCAGTTGTATTTCGAGCGTGGGTATGTGGGATTACAAACTGCGTCCTAAACTCTTTCGCCACGGAGGCGCTACATCATATATCACAATCTATAAAACACACTGGGTCATATTTGAAAAGTGTCGCTGATTTAAAAAGACGTTACACACCGGTCTGGTTGATACGCAGTCGTTATAAAGCTGTTGAGTAATGAGCTGTCAAATACAATACTAGCAATTTCAACTCGAATATTAATGCTGAATTCAATGGAGACACAAAAGCGGTTTGAAATTAACGGTCACACATAAACGGTTTAAAATTAACGGAAACACATAAATGGTTTGAAATTAACGGTGACACATAGGCAGTTTGAAATCAACGGAGACACATAAACGGTTTGACATTAACGGAGACACAAAAACGGCTTGAAATTATCGGAGATACATAAAAGGTTTGAAATTAACAGAGAAACATAAACGGTTTGAAATTAACACAGACACATAAACGCTTTGAAATTAAACGGAGACATATCAAAGTTTTGAAATTAATGGAGACACATCAATGGTCTGAAATTAACGAAGGCAATAAACGGTTTGAAATTAACGGAGACACTTAAACGCTTTGAAATTAACGGAGACAGATATGTAGATGTGAAATTAACAGAGACACATAAATGGTTATAAATTAAGGAAACCACATAAACGGTTAGAAATTAACGGAGACACATAATCGGTTTGAAATTACGGAGACATGTAAACGGTTTATATTAACGGAGACAAATAAACCGTTTGAAATTAACGGAGACACATCAATGGTTTGAAATTAACGGAGACATCAACGGTTTGAAATTAACGGCGACACAATAACGGTTTGAAGTTAACGGTGACACACAAACGGTTTGAAGTTAAAGAAACTACATAAACGGTTTGAGATTAATAAATGGCAAGTTGTCACAGAGTTATTAGCTGCAATATAAAACACAAGGATATATCTATCTATTATTGATCCATCCCTCCATCCATCCATCAACCCTTCCATCCATCCATTTGTTTATCCATCCATCCATCTGTCCATACACCCATATATCCATCAATATATCTGTTCATCCATCCATCCATCCATCCTGCATCCATCCATCCATCCATACATATGTTCATGCATGCATGCATCCATCCATCCATTCGCCCATCTATCCATCCATCCATCCATCCATACATATGTTCATGCATGCATGCATCCATCCATCCATACATATGTTCATGCATGCATGCATCCATCCATCCATTCGCCCATCTATCCATCCATTTGTCCATCCACTTATCAGTCTATCTATACATCCATCCATTCATAAATAAACTCATCACCCACCCATCCATCTATCCATTCATCCATACATCCATACATCCATCCATCTATCTATCTGCCTAGCCATTTATCCATCCACCAAAGTATTTATCCATCCATCCATCCATCCATCCGTCCGTCCGTCCGTCCGTCCATCTATCTATCTATCTATCTATCTAAAAAATGGAGACAAAATGGAGTGATTTCCTGGATCACTCAGGAAATACTTGAAATTATGAGAGATAGAGATAAAGCACATAAAAAGCGGGATCTCAGTGCATACCGTACTCTTAGAAACAAAGTTCAATATACCATACGACGGGAAAAGAAAAATTACTTTAAGAACTTAGTAATGGATAAAACAAATAGTAAGGATATATGGAAGGCAATTAACACCTTGACAAACAAGAATAACTTCCGCAATTCTTTACCATCAAATCATATTACATGCGACCAATTCAGTGATTTTTTTCAAACTGACATAGACCAGATGAAGGCTTCAATACCTAATTCTCCTTGCAACTTATCTTTATTGTCATCGTTTTGCGAGAATAGATGCTCCCGCGATATTCTTTCCGTCATACCGCTAATGACAATCACTGAAGTATTCACTTACCTCAGAAACCTAAAAAACACAACCTCATCTGGGTTAGATGGAATCAGCAACCGGATTCTCCGTTGTGCTGCGCCAGTGATCTGTATATCACTAACCTATGTATATAATCAGTGTCTCACCAAAGGCCACTTTCCATCAGCTCTTAAAATCGCCAAGGTGTACCCTCTTCTTAAATCTGGTTCATTAGACAATGGTCTCCCGAACAATTACAGACCAATTTCTTTACTATCATCACTATCTAAGCCACTAGAAAAACACATCCATAAAGTAACATTACAGTATTTAGTTCGCAACAAGCTTATTGTGGACAGCCAATCAGGATTTCGACCAAAATATTCTTGCCATACGGCCCTAGCAAACATGATAGAAAATTGGCACCAGAATATAAACAACAACAGTCTATGTGGAACTGTGTTTATTGATTTCAAGAAAGCATTTGATATGATAGATCATCTTATTTTAATTAAAAAACTTGAGACAATGAAAATTGGCCCTAATGTAGTCACTCTAATATCATCTTTTCTATCAAACAGAAAGCAAGTAGTATCACATAATAAATCTCTGTCTCAAACCACTACCTTCAATATTGGAGTACCGCAAGGCTCTATTCTTGGCCCTCTACTATTTGCCATATATAGTAACGATCTACCTTTGCATCTTTCGTCGTCCTGCGATCTATTTGCAGACGACTGTACAGTGTACACAAACGCTGAAAACTGTATTTTACTTGAGTCGTCTTTACAACAAGAATTAAATAATGTAGTTAGGTGGAGCTATTCAAACCGTATGCAAATTAACATCACTAAAACAAAATCAATGTTATTAACAACCAGACAAAGACTTCAGACTCTAAGCTCACACACATCACTTCAACTTCACATCGATAACATGCCAGTAGAAAGTGTAATTGAGCACAAAACATTAGGCCTAATCATTGATAGAAACCTAACCTTTAATTCCCACGTTCAAGTGCTCATTAAACAAACAGCGACAAAAGTCTACCAACTCGCCAAAATTAAAAACTTCCTTGATGAGGACACAAGGAAACTATTCTATACTTCTCATATACAGACACACTTTGACTACTGCTCTACGATCTGGGACGGTTGTTCTAATTCAAACACCAAGCGACTTTACTCACTCCAGAAACGGGCCATGAGTCTAATTTATAGCAAACATTTAACTGACAATCCTAGCCTGTATAAACGCCTTCAGTTACTACCACTCCGTAAACGCCTGCTTTTCAATAAAGCTAAACTAATTCACACAATCCTGCATCGGAATGCCCCAAATTACCTTTGGCCATTGTTTAAATATAATGCTAGACACAGTAAACGTTTAAATATATTACACATTCCGAAGCCTAGGATTGACATATACAAAACAAGCTTAACGTACTCTGCAGCTCAGCTGTGGAACAATCTTCCACAAGAAATCAAAGACATCACCAATCCCTTTTCATATAATCGCAAATTATTCGAACACTATCTCAATATGGATTACCTTCCCCCTTAATAATAGAGATAATAATAATAATAACAAAACCCTAGTATAACAGCCAGTCCCCTTTTGGTAGGCCAGTATATTCCACATGGCTAACAAGAAGTGTCAGACCATTATCTAATATTACTGTGTCGTGTAGTTTTGATGTTCGCATTTTGCCCATGCCTTTATAATGCATATCCTTTATATTGTTGTTGTTCTCTGTTAGCCTTGAATGATGTGTGAATGAAATAATGTATGAAAGAGAGTGATAGAAGGGCAGAATGTTAGACGGGCCTGCGTGCCCAATTCTTAACCCTTTGAAAATAAAGTTTGTTCGTTCGTTCGTTCATTCGTTCTATCTATCTATCTATCTATCTATCTATCTATCTATCTATCTATCTATCTATCTATCTATCTATCTATCTATCTATCTATCTATCTATCTATCTATCTATCTATCTATCTATCTATCTATCTATCTATCTATCTATCTATCTATCTATCTATCTATCTATCTATCTATCTATCTATCTATCTATCTATCTATCTATCTATCTATCTATCTACCTACCTACCTACCTACCTACCTACCTACCTACCTACCTACCTACCTACCTACCTACCTACCTACCTACCTACCTACCTACCTACCTACCTATCTATCTATCTATCTATCTATCTATCTATCTATCTATCTATCTATCTATCTATCTATCTATCTATCTATCTATCTATCTATCTATCTATCTATCAGAATGGGCAGAATGTTAGACGGGCCTGCGTGCCCAATTCTTAACCCTTTGAAAATAAAGTTTGTTCGTTCGTTCTATCTATCTATCTATCTATCTATCTATCTATCTATCTATCTATCTATCTATCTATCTATCTATCTATCTATCTATCTATCTATCTATCTATCTATCTATCTATCTATCTATCTATCTATCTATCTATCTATCTATCTATCTATCTATCTATCTATCTATCTATCTATCTATCTATCTATCTATCTATCTATCTATCTATCTATCTATCTATCTATCTATCTATCTATCTATCTATCTATCTATCTATCTATCTATCTATCTATCTATCTATCTATCTATCTATCTGTCTGTCTGTCTGTCTGTCTGTCTGTCTGTCTGTCTCTCTGTCTGTCTGTCTGTCTCTCTGTCTGTTCGTCCGTCAATCCGTCTCTGTGTCTGTCTGTATGTCCGTCTACTTTCTCATCAACATATCCTGGTATCTACTTGATTAAGTACCTACCAGCTTACATATTTACCTTCCATCGCCATTTCTAAATGCCCATATGTTTTTATATTTATTAATGTAACGACTCAATCATTTTACTACCTACCTACCTACCTACCTACCTACCTACCTAAACTACATACTTATTAACATGCCTGCCTACGTACCTATCTCCCTAACTATCTACCTACCTACTTACCTATCTTCTTACCGACATACTAACATGCCTGCCTACCTAATTCTATAAGGCTACCTACATGACACTCTACACACCAATCAACTTATATATCAACCAACCTGCGTACATATCCACCTACCAACGTAGGTATCTATCCATCTATCACCCTACCAGCCTACAGTCTACCTACTTACATATCCACCTACCTACCTGCCAGTCTACCTACATACACATCTACGTACCAACTTAGCTACCCACCCATATATATATATATATATATATATATATATATATATATATATATATATATATATATATAATATATCCGCCTACCTACAATACGTATACACCTATCTTCCTACAATCTACCTACTTACATATCCACCTACCTACCTACCAAGCTACTTACTTACATGTTAACCTTGTTACCTGCCTATATAACATCCACCTACTAACGTAGCAACGTACCCGTAGATGCACCTACCTATCCACACAACAGCAGCGAAAACGTGGTGAACACAGTCCAGTCAATTCTCTGTTGCGATAACCCGATGCCGACGCTAACAGCCAGCCGGATAAGTCCACGACATCTGCATTTGCGACAACCCGACTCCCAGATCCGCGCGGGCAGGCTGTGTAATGTAATCGTGGGCGCCGATATAGCAATAGGGTGAAATTGCCGTGGCAATATAGTGAAATTGTGATGGCAATAGAGTGGAATTGTGATTTCAATAGGTTGAAATTGTGGTGGCAATAAAGTGGACACGTTGTGGCAATATAGTGGAATTTTGGTGGCAATAGAGTGGAATTGTGGTGGCAATAGAGTGAAATAATAGTGGCAATAGAGTGAAAGTTTGGTGGCAATAGAGTGAAAGTTTGGTGCAATAGAGTGGAATTGGGATCGCAATAGAGTGGAATTGTGGTGGCAATAGAGAGAAATTGTGGTGGCAATGGAGTGAAATTATAGTGGCAATAGAGTGAAATAATAGTGGCAATTGAGTTAAATTGTGGTGGCAATAGAGTGAAATAATAGTGGCAATAGAGTTAAATTGTGGTGGCAATAGAGTGAAATAATAGTGGCAATAGAGTGAAATTATAGTGGCAATAGAGTGAAATAATAGTGGCAATAGAGTTAAATTGTGGTGGCAATAGAGTGAAATAATAGTGGCAATAGAGTGAAATTGTGGTGGCAATATAGTGAAATAATAGTGGCAATAGAGTGAAATTATAGTGGCAATAGAGTGAAATTATAGTGACAATAGAGTGAAAGTTTGGTGGCAATAGAGTGAAAGTTTGGTGGCAATAGAGTGGAATCGTGATCGCAATAGAGTTAAATTGTGGTGGCAATAGAGTGAAATAACAGTGGCAATAGAGTTAAATTGTGGTGGCAATAGAGTGAAACTATAGTGGCAATAGAGTTAAATTGTGGTGGCAATAGAGTGGAATTGTGGTGGCAATAGAGTGAAATTATATTGGCAATAGAGTGGAATTGTGGTGGCAATAGAGTGAAATTTTGGTGGCAATAGAGTGAAATTGTGGTGGCAATAGAGTGGAATTGTGGTGGCAATAGAGTGAAATTGTTTTGGCAATCAAGTGAAATTGTGATCGCAATAGAGTGGAATTGTGGTGGCAATAGAGTGAAATTGTGGTGGCATTAGAGCTAAATTATAGTGGCAATAGAGTGAAATTGTGGTGGCAATAGAGTCGAATTGTGGTGGCAATAGAGTGAAATTGTTTTGGCAATCGAGTGAAATTGTGATCGCAATAGAGTCGAATTGTGGTGGCAATAGAGTGAAATTATAGTTTGGTTATTTCGGGATTTGAATTTTACATATTGAGCACAACCCACTACTGGCAACGCTGATCGTATTCTGGTATGAACCTAAGGCCTATCCACGTCAATATGGAAGCACTATACTCGAGTTTCGCCCTCGTTTGAGCTCGTCAGTAGTGCATATCCCTGACCGGATCCGGAAACAAGCCCCGGATCACTGGCGTGTGAAGCGGGTGTGTAACCACGCGGCACACGTTGGACACACAGCCAAATTATCATAACAGAATATTACAACGTCACCCATCGTAGGCTATGCTCAAGATTGCCCAATCGCCGCGACTGACGTCCGTCAATCGCGAGGCCTGGTGTTCCTTGCCAGTGAGAAGTCCTGATCGTTTCGGGTCCACATCGATTGACGGACGTCAGTCGCGGCGATTGGGCAATCTTGAGCATAAAAAAATGTTTTGCATATCCTTTACAGGACATCGCTGTCAACATTAGCATCTTTCAGCTGATTGTTGATTTTTTTGGCAAGATTACGATCAGTAGTTTGCCATTGCTTTCTGAGCGACCGGCTTCATACTTTCATAAGTCAATGGCGCGACTCGAACCGCTTCCAATTCTCGTGCGCTCACGTCAATCACGAGAGTATTAGAGGTTACGGAGACAGCTGCTAAATCCTCGACCAGGGGGACCGGCGCAGCGCGGAAAGCGTCGCACAAAGCACGATCTCCGTAGCTCTAGCGACGACTCACAGGAGTCTCCGAAAAATTTCACTCGTGAACCGAAAGGCGCGGCCCGGAATCGAACCCACAACCTTCGGAGCCCGAGTCAAACGGCTTGACCACTTCGCCTCGGAGATCCCCTTAGAGAGAGAGAGAGAGAGAGAGAGAGAGAGAGAGAGAGAGGAGAGAGAGAGAGGGAGAAAGTAGAGAGAAAGAGGGTAGTCAGAGAGACAGACATACAAACAACAGACAGACACACAGAGAGGTTGGACAGAAACATACAAACAGAGAGAGAGAGAGAGAGAGAGAGAGCGACAAACACACAGAGTAGACAGAGAGAGACGGGCAGAGAGCGACAAACACACAGAGTAGACAGAGAGAGACGGGCAGAGAGCGACAAACACACAGAGTAGACAGAGAGAGACGGGCAGAGAGCGACAAACACACAGAGTAGACAGAGAGAGACGGGCAGAGAGCGACAAACACACAGAGTAGACAGAGAGAGACGGGCAGAGAGCGACACACACACACACACACACACACACACACACACACACACAGGTAGAGAGAGAGAGAGAAATAGAGAGAGAGAGCAGACAGAGTAAGTCAGACTGCAAATAAGATTAACAGACCCAGAGAAGAAATATAAACACCTTTAAAATAAATAACAAAGAGCAACCCACATAGAACTAATCAGGAACGGAACAATCTCACGTGTTGACCCGTACAGACTGCGTCGACCTGGATGAATATAAACAACTCAAAATATCCCTGTTGAATATAATCCCTTTAAAATTGATTTCTCATTCTTTCTGTCATTCTGGTTGTTCTCTTTTTCCCTCACTTAAATCCGACACTCAAGCAATCGCTGTGAAACATTTTTCTTTGCTGAACATTTTTGTGCTGTTGGCAGCAAGGGTGGTAACTGGAGATTGGTCACGAGAAGAAAATAACTAAAAGAAAATGTATCATTTGCAAAACCTCTTGCTGAGAGTTGGGTAGTGTTGAACCGACATTACAGCACTCCGGACATTCCCAAACGTTCTCCATCCTCATCTTCAACAGCCAGCAAGGAGTCCCAATACTAATAGTACCAGTAGCAGTCTGATTATGTGTTCGTCTGTCTTTTCTCGGAGCTTTCAGCGTCGGCCAGATCCTCTGGTCACTCTCTGCAGCAGCATTCTCTCCAGGCCGTGATGGTATACATAGTATCCCACACTATATACACCATCTCAAAGGGTCCGGACTGACTTAATCATGCACCAATACCCCACCAAGCGGTGCAGACCCAGCCTATCTGTCCACCCGCTCGTTTCCCATCACACCAGCATGTCCTGGGGGAAAATCCAACATATACTCTCTATATTTGATTGTTGAATGGAAACCCGCCACTCTGTCCGAAGGATGCCTGGCTTGACCTTTCTCATCCTCTTAGAAGATAGTACCATGATCTTCCTGTTCTCTCTTCTGTCCTTCATCTCCCGATAGAGAATAGATCCTCACCAACCAACACTGAGCATATATCCTCAACAACCAACACTGAGCTTAGATCCCCAACCAACACTTAGCAATGATCCCCAACTAACAATGAGCGTAGATCTCCAACCAACACTGAGCGTGGACCCCCAACCAACAATTAGCGTAGATCCCCTACCAACACTTAGCGTAGATCCCCAACCAACACTAAGCAAAGATCCCCAACCAACACTGAGCGTGGACCCCCAACCAACACTAAGCAAAGATCCCCAACCAACACTGAGCGTGGACCCCCAACCAACACTAAGCAAAGATCCCCAACCAACACTGAGCGTAGATCCCCAACCAACACTAAGCAAAGATCCCCAACCAACACTGAGTGTAGATCCCAAGCCAACACTAAGCAAAGATCCCCAACCAACACTGAGCGTAGATTCCCAACCAACACTGAGTGTAGATCCCCAACCAACACTGAGTGTATATCCCCAACCAACACTGAGCGTAGATCCCCAACCAACACTAAGCAAAGATCCCCAACCAACACTGAGCGTAGATCCCCAACCAACACTGAGTGTAGATCCCCAACCAACACTGAGTGTAGATCCCCAACCAACACTGAGTGTAGATCCCCAACCAACACTAAGCAATGATCCCCAACCATCACTGAGCGTAGATCCCCAACCAACACTGAGCGTAAAGCCTCAATCAACAGTGAGCAAAGACCCTCAACCAAGACTGGGCAAAGATCCCCAACCAACACATCAAGCTGTGTGTAGACTTGCTCATGATTTGTTGGATTTTGTAGATACAATTTTCTACGGGATGAGGCCGTGAGTCGATATGTGTGTATGTGCGTGTGTATGTTCGTGTATGTATGCGTATATGTTTGTGTGTGTGTGTGTATACATCCATGCAGTATATGCGAGGGAGTGTGGGTGGGTAAGAGGCATGTGTGTATGTGTGTGTGTGTGTCTGGGGGATGTGTGTGTATGTGGAATGTATGTGTGGAGGGGATGTATGTGGGTGGATGGGTGATGTGTGGGTGGGTGAAGGATGTGTGGTCGGTGGGGTGTGTGTGTGGGTGAGGGATGTTTGGGTGATGGTTGGAAGTGTGGGGGAGCTGGTGGGTGGGGGTTGTGTGGGTGGGGAATGTGTATGTGTGTGAGTGGGTTAGGAATGTGTGGGTCGATGGCTGTGTGGGAGATGTGTGTGCTTGGGGATGGGTGTGGGGAATGAGTGTGGGTGCGGGGTATGTCTGTGTGGGTGGGTGTGTGTGTGTGGGTGGGGTAATTATGGGTGGGTGGAGAATGTATGTGTGGGTGGTGAGTGTGTTTGTAGGTGGGGGATGTTTGGGTGGGTGGGGAGATGTGTGTGTGTGTGTGTGTGTGTGTGTGTGTGTGTGTGGTTGGCTGGATGGTTGGGGTATGTGTCTCCTAACATGGTAATATGCATTGTTTACGTTTACATCATTCATTTGACAATGTTTGTTTCCTATGTGAATGTATTATGCATTATTGATGAACAACAGATGAGTGATTGGAAGGGCCGAATGTAAGACGGGCCATCGTGCCCAATTTGTTACCCTTTGAAAATAAAGTCCGTCCGTTCGTTCGTTCGTTCGTTCGATCTTATTTGACTCTTACAACAACCTTATGCCATGGTTTAAGAGATTGGTTATTTGATGCTAAAATACTTTACATAACACCGAGACGCTTCATATTACCTACTATGTCATTGACAAGCACATTCTCACTAAATGCAGTTATCTACTTCTTTAAAATAATTAAATAATTAAAACTATAAACATGTGGCAGAAATCTAAATGTTTGCCTCGCCAGCTCACGTTCTTGGCAACAAATCTAAATGTTTGCCTCGCCAGCTCACGTTCTTGGCAACAAATCTAAATGTTTGCCTCGCCAGCTCACGTTCTTGGCAACAAATCTAAATGTTTGCCTCGCCAGCTCACGTTCTTGGCAACAAATCTAAATGTTTGCCTCGCCAGCTCACGTTCTTGGCAACAAATCTAAATGTTTGCCTCGCCAGCTCACGTTCTTGGCAACAAATCTAAATGTTTGCCTCGCCAGCTCACGTTCTTGGCAACAAATCTAAATGTTTGCCTCGCCAGCTCACGTTCTTGGCAACAAATCTAAATGTTTGCCTCGCCAGCTCACGTTCTTGGCAGCCCGTTTCCTAGCGCGGTCTCAGCTTGAGTGTCCCGTTTTAGAGGGACCTTTCTCTCTCGGACACAGTTCATAGAGTGCTTCTCGCTCAAGGTAATACGCACCCCAACGGTGATAGGAACTCGCATTATGAGCTCCATGACAGTTGGTAAGTATCCATGTTACTGTTCTGTACTTTCATTGTAGGCCCCACTCATAAAGGGACGAGGTTGCGATTAGCAAACTTGATATTTGCTTTATTTATTTATTTATTTATTTATTTTTGTTTTGGCGCTAATTTGCTTAGAACTCAAGTGTAGTCCATACACATTGCTTCCAGTAGCACTGGACTGACTTTTGCGTGTGGATTAGCTTTCCCTATTACCAGTGTCCCTCGCCATAAGGCGAACACACTCCGACTTCTGAGGTACTTGTAACTTACGTCCAGAAGTCAAGAACGAGAAGTCATAATTTTAGTCCAACTGTCCGGTGTATGGGTTGAATTCCTTACCTCAGCATCAGCACACCTGATGTTTAAGAACACGCGTTCTTATCCATTCGGCCGTACTGAAGAAGAAGAAGAAGAAGAAGAAGAAGAAGAAGAAGAAGAAGAAGAAGAAGAAGAAGAAGAAGAAGAAGAAGAAGAAGAAGAAGAAGAAGAAGAAGAAGAAGAAGAAGAAGAAAGAAGAAGAAGATAAATCTACCTAGTATATGTGAAGTATCATCTCATCTCAGCCCTACGGTGGTATCTTTCATGATATCACCCCTACGATAGTTGAGACGTGCCTGCAGTCATTCACACCCAGCTGAACACCCAGCTGACTGCAGCCCATGACTGGAACGAACGGGGGATATTACAGTTTGTGACTCGAGAATCTCTAGACGATTTCATTGAGACTTCATTGGGAGCTCTTCGCTGATCTGTCTGTCTGTCAGTCTGCCTGTCTGTCAGTATGCCTGCCTGTCTGTCTGTCTGTCTGTCTGCCTGTCTGTCTTTTTAGTGCCTAACTATCTTAAGAGCAGCCAAACACACATATAGACCGAGAGAGAGAATGAGAGAGAGAGATCAAGAGAGATATATATATTTAGAGAGAGAGAGAGAGAGAGAGAGAGAGAGAGAGAGAGAGAGAGAGAGAGAGAGAGAGAGAGAGAGAGAATGACAAACTCATGTAGATAGACAGGCGGAGAGACAGATGCACAAAAACCCAATCACGCAAGCATATGTCCCAAAGATGCCAAAGACTTGTTTCGGCTCGGCTCGTTGTAAGGTAGTGGCACACTGCGTGACTAGATACAACAGTAATAGAAGGAACAGCTGACGCCGGCGTCCTGTTTCCACATCTTGTATTGAACATACTGTGGCACGCCCAGTCCTCTCACACTGCTAAGTTCACACGAACCTCAGTCTATCGGATGGCACAAATCTTATCTCGTATATATGCGGAGCCACTTGAGCCCACAGTCAATAATTCTATTGTCTTACTGATCGCCCAGAGCGTGGCGAATCAATGTCTAACTGTTGGGTACACATCAGATTGTCACTGAGAAATTAGCCTACTTTACTTACGAACCATGCCGTTAGACTGCCACAATTGATGACCGCTGGGCCCTTTTGCAGGCTGTGTTAACATTCATGGCTTGATCAAATTTATTACAGCCCACGTTGTACTTTTGCCGCAAAAGGTTGACCTCTACACTTGCAAAACAACGATGTTGTCCTAACTCCCTTCTCAACCAGACTTCTTGGTACCAATCCTTTAGAATCAATCTTCCGGCTGTTTTTACGTCATATTCCGTGGCCTTTCATCCATAGGTCTGTGCGGTGCTAATAAAAATCCATCTAAACCCGTTTATTCACTTTTCCATTGAGTTGGTTCATGGCATTATGCCACCCGTCATTTCAAAATGTGTTTACACATTTTGCCAGTCTGGTTGGTCTGTTATTCATTGACATGAAACCAAAGAGGTACAATCTAGTCGTACTATAGTCAACACTTTTAAGCTTTCTCATACATACTTCCTGCAATGAAATGTGAAAAGTGGATATGCCACTTCCCATCACAAAATTAAAAAAAAATATTTTATGTCGGACACGCTACTCTCGTCTCTCCACACCTAGACGACGTGTAGCCTCAGCCTCCTTTACTATTCAGAGGACTGAGGTCTAACTGCCATGAGATCCAATGCCTCTCTGATATCCTCATGCAGTTCCTCATTCATGCTTAAGCATGAGCATCTTGTACCCTTCTACATGCCATTACGCACTGGGTCAAGGTATGCGTGGGTCCTGGAAATATCTCGCTCCCTCAATCCTTTAAGCATACTGGTATGTGATTTGCCCACGTATCTTGTAATTGACTATTATTACAGTTCAATCAAACTTGGTCCATGTTTATTGCCGTATGACTGCTTTATGATTCTCTGATTTATGGGGTATGCCACTTAGATGCACTTTTCCAACCTTTTCTGGTACTCCTAGTGATTGTTCATGAATTGTTTAGATCTTTCTATTGTTTATATTTATTCTATCTTACCATTATGTCTGTCACATATCTTAATTTCTGCCATAAATTATTATAATGTCTATCCTTTCATGTCTAATATATTCATTCACTCTATTGTTAATTTCCTTATGTTCCACTTTCATTCCATCCATTCACTCCTTGACCATATGTAACAATATGCCCAAAAATAATCTTCACGTACAATATAACTCATCACTGTATCATGAATTTCCTTCCAGTCATATGTCTATTCAGTTTATACGTCTATATTCCAATTCCAATTCCAATTTTCAAAACAAAAATTCCAAATTCGGCCTCGTTCAACCTGCTTCCTCAGCTGTGGTGATTGTTGAGGTCCGTGGTTTTTGTGGGTTCATTCACCTTAATTCTTCCCGTGTGCGCTCTTACGAGTTAAGTCCTATCTCGGACTGGTTATGTAGCGTTTGTGTCTGTGACGTCATCAGAGGGATCGGTCGGCGGCTGTCCTTTGTGCATGTTTCCTCTTGTGGTTTTCTTTGTTGGCGCAGGCTCCTGGCTCGTCTGGCTTGACTGGTTTCAGTCCTTAAAAGGACTTTTTATTTGGTATTTTTGCCTTCTCATTTGTGTATTGCCTGTAGGAGCTTTTCGATGTGATATGCCTCATTGCGCTTTCTTTCACTCCGCTTCCCGCGTTTGAGTTCTTGCTGTCTTTTGATTGCTTCCTCCGTGGTCAGCCATGAGATGATTTCTCCGTCATCTTTATAGTATTGCCATGGGTGTTCGTCATCCTCTTTTAAATCTGGTACTGTGGCGGTATGGCGGGGCATTGGTTTCCTGTTGAGTTTCTTGTACTTCTTTTCTTTTTCTTCCATGCGCTTTCTGTATCCCTCGCACTTGAGTTCGTATTTCCTCGTTATCCCTGCGTGCCATGCTGGCGTTATCGGGTCGTCCTCTATGCCGTCGTCAGGGTGCCCATCTCGGTTTTCTTCGGATGTCTGGTGGGATATTGGCTTCCCTTTGAAAGTCTCGGGCGTCGTGGTTGGGCTGCTGGCTTTCGCTTGCGGTTCAGGCTCGGTCTCTTGGTTTTCATCCTGCGATTTCTCTGTAATTTCTTGTTCGGCTTCTGTTGTTTTGTTTCAGAGTATTTCCATTTCAGCTTTCTGTAGTTCTCGCTCTGATTTAGTGGTTTGTGTGATCTCCTCGTTCTCCTTCTTAATCAGTGACATATGTTCTACTCCTTGCTTGATGTTTTGCTGAATCTCCTTCATTTCCGCCAGTAGTTTTTCGTTGTCGCTATTCGGAGTCGGCGTCAGCAGTGCCTTGACTTGTCTCTAAAACTCGTCTATCTGTTTTTGCATTTGATCTCTTTCAGCTTGTGCTATACCCGTGGCTGTCGCGCCCCTTCGCATTGCTTCCTTGATTGATGTCTTCGCGGTAGTTGCGATCTTTAAGGCGTCTCTGTGTCGTTGCTGGTACGGACAGCCCAAGTATCTTGCTCCATGCTTGCCCAGGCAGTTGGCGCACTTTCTTTTGTTGTTAGGAGCTCTGAAGTCCGTGTCCAGCTTGGCCAGAGGACACCCCTTGAAGGCGTGGTGAACGGCGCAGTAACGACAGATTTCCGTCTTACTGCGGCATATTGCTCTGCTGTGGCCGGCACTCTGGCATCTGGAACATTGGTTGACTCTAGGGATGAATCTCTCTGGCTGCTGCATTCTGTTGTTGATTGATACTGTTATCGGCATCTCGCTGCCCTCCGATATCACCACCGCCAAGGTTGTAGGTATCTTGGAGTAGGTGAGCAGCCGCTCCGCCTTCATGAATCGTATGTGAGGATTCTCTTCTCGAAGCTACTTCAGGATTTCTTCGTCTGTCAGCTCCACTTGAATCCGCTTGACCACCCATCGGACTGTTTTTGAGTCGGTGTTCCCGGCTCTGGTGTCTTTCTACTCCTTCTTCTCTGCTGACTTGGGTCTTGTCTGTGGTGGGCTGTCGATCGTCTCCCTCGCGGTAGCTTCAGTAATAGCTGTAGTATCAGGCTCTTTGATGCAGCTAGCAGGTAGGCTCTTATACGTCTATATTCTAGCTGCTGTTTTATATAGTTACTAGCTGACCCGGCCCGGCTTCGCCCAGTCCCTGGTGGGGAGCATCTCATTTAATTCATATAAGTAGTCATATAAGTTCTCTTTCCCGTTCCCGACTGTCTGTCTGTCTGTCTGTCTGTCTGTCTGTCTGTCTGTCCGACCCAGCCCGGCATCGCCCAGCCCCTGATGGGGAGCATCTCATTTAATTCATATAATTAGTCATATAAGTTCCCGTTCCCGACTATCTGTCTGTCTGTCTGTCTGTCTGTCTGTCTGTCTGTCGTCTGTCTGTCTGTCTGTCTGTCTGTCTGTCTGTCTGTCCATCCGTCCCTCCATCTCTGTCTGTCTGTCTGTCTGCCTGTCTGTCTAATCATTTATTGGTTGCAGTTAGAACAACCTTAGATAAACGAAGACCAACTTACAAAAAGCATTAGAAAGAGCACTTGAAAGATCTTTACATCTTCCCCCAACAATTAACTTGGGTAAATGGAGCGGCGGCAGCAGCAGCAGCAGCAGAAGAAGAAAAAGGAGGAGTAGGAGGAGGGAAGAGGAAGAGGGAGGTGGAGGAAGGAAGAGGAGGGAGGAGGAGTAGGGAGGAATAGGAGGGAGGAGGAGAGATTAGGAGGAGGAGGGAGGAGTAGGAGGGAGGACGAGGGAGGAGGAGGAAGAGGGAGGAGGAGGGAGGAGGAAGGAGGAAGAGGGGGGAGGATGAGGGAGGAGGAGGAGAGAGGAGGAGGAAGGAGGAGGAAGACGGAGGAGGGAGGAGGGGAAGGAGGAGGGAGGAGGAAGAGGGAGGAGGAAGAGTGAGGAGGAGGGAGGAGGAGTAGGAGGAGGGAGAAGGAGGGAGGAGGAGGGAGGAGGTAGAGGGAGGAGGAGGAGTCAGGAGAGAGGAGGAGGAGGGAGGAGGAGGGATGAGGAGGAGGGAGGAGAGGAGGGAGGGGGAGAAGGGAGGAGGAGGAGGGAGGAGGAGGGAGGAGGAGGGAGGAAGAGGGAGGAGAAGGAGGAGGAGGGATGAGGGGGGAGGGAGGAGGAAGGAATAGGAGTGATTAGGAGGAGGGAGGAGGTAGGAGGAGGAGGAAGGAGGAGGAAGAGGGAGGAGGAGGGAGGAGGAGGAGGAAGAGGGAGGAGGAGGATGGAGGAGGGAGAGGGAGGAGGGGGAGGGGAAGAGGAAGAGGGTAGGAGGAGGAGGGGAGAGGAGGAGGAGGATTATAACGCATATGCTTGTAGATAACTGCAGCGAAAAGGTGGATCTGTCTATCTATCTGACCTCATTGCGCTTTCTTTCACTCCGCTTCCCGCGTTTGAGTTCTTGCTGTCTTTTGATTGCTTCCTCCGTGGTCAGCCATGAGATGATTTCTCCGTCATCTTTATAGTATTGCCATGGGTGTTCGTCATCCTCTTTTAAATCTGGTACTGTGGCGGTATGGCGGGGCATTGGTTTCCTGTTGAGTTTCTTGTACTTCTTTTCTTTTTCTTCCATGCGCTTTCTGTATCCCTCGCACTTGAGTTCGTATTTCCTCGTTATCCCTGCGTGCCATGCTGGCGTTATCGGGTCGTCCTCTATGCCGTCGTCAGGGTGCCCATCTCGGTTTTCTTCGGATGTCTGGTGGGATATTGGCTTCCCTTTGAAAGTCTCGGGCGTCGTGGTTGGGCTGCTGGCTTTCGCTTGCGGTTCAGGCTCGGTCTCTTGGTTTTCATCCTGCGATTTCTCTGTAATTTCTTGTTCGGCTTCTGTTGTTTTGTTTCAGAGTATTTCCATTTCAGCTTTCTGTAGTTCTCGCTCTGATTTAGTGGTTTGTGTGATCTCCTCGTTCTCCTTCTTAATCAGTGACATATGTTCTACTCCTTGCTTGATGTTTTGCTGAATCTCCTTCATTTCCGCCAGTAGTTTTTCGTTGTCGCTATTCGGAGTCGGCGTCAGCAGTGCCTTGACTTGTCTCTAAAACTCGTCTATCTGTTTTTGCATTTGATCTCTTTCAGCTTGTGCTATACCCGTGGCTGTCGCGCCCCTTCGCATTGCTTCCTTGATTGATGTCTTCGCGGTAGTTGCGATCTTTAAGGCGTCTCTGTGTCGTTGCTGGTACGGACAGCCCAAGTATCTTGCTCCATGCTTGCCCAGGCAGTTGGCGCACTTTCTTTTGTTGTTAGGAGCTCTGAAGTCCGTGTCCAGCTTGGCCAGAGGACACCCCTTGAAGGCGTGGTGAACGGCGCAGTAACGACAGATTTCCGTCTTACTGCGGCATATTGCTCTGCTGTGGCCGGCACTCTGGCATCTGGAACATTGGTTGACTCTAGGGATGAATCTCTCTGGCTGCTGCATTCTGTTGTTGATTGATACTGTTATCGGCATCTCGCTGCCCTCCGATATCACCACCGCCAAGGTTGTAGGTATCTTGGAGTAGGTGAGCAGCCGCTCCGCCTTCATGAATCGTATGTGAGGATTCTCTTCTCGAAGCTACTTCAGGATTTCTTCGTCTGTCAGCTCCACTTGAATCCGCTTGACCACCCATCGGACTGTTTTTGAGTCGGTGTTCCCGGCTCTGGTGTCTTTCTACTCCTTCTTCTCTGCTGACTTGGGTCTTGTCTGTGGTGGGCTGTCGATCGTCTCCCTCGCGGTAGCTTCAGTAATAGCTGTAGTATCAGGCTCTTTGATGCAGCTAGCAGGTAGGCTCTTATACGTCTATATTCTAGCTGCTGTTTTATATAGTTACTAGCTGACCCGGCCCGGCTTCGCCCAGTCCCTGGTGGGGAGCATCTCATTTAATTCATATAAGTAGTCATATAAGTTCTCTTTCCCGTTCCCGACTGTCTGTCTGTCTGTCTGTCTGTCTGTCTGTCTGTCTGTCTGTCCGACCCAGCCCGGCATCGCCCAGCCCCTGATGGGGAGCATCTCATTTAATTCATATAATTAGTCATATAAGTTCCCGTTCCCGACTATCTGTCTGTCTGTCTGTCTGTCTGTCTGTCTGTCCGTCTGTCTGTCTGTCTGTCTGTCTGTCTGTCTGTCCATCCGTCCCTCCATCTCTGTCTGTCTGTCTGTCTGCCTGTCTGTCTAATCATTTATTGGTTGCAGTTAGAACAACCTTAGATAAACGAAGACCAACTTACAAAAAGCATTAGAAAGAGCACTTGAAAGATCTTTACATCTTCCCCCAACAATTAACTTGGGTAAATGGAGCGGCGGCAGCAGCAGCAGCAGCAGAAGAAGAAAAAGGAGGAGTAGGAGGAGGGAAGAGGAAGAGGGAGGTGGAGGAAGGAAGAGGAGGGAGGAGGAGTAGGGAGGAATAGGAGGGAGGAGGAGAGATTAGGAGGAGGAGGGAGGAGTAGGAGGGAGGACGAGGGAGGAGGAGGAAGAGGGAGGAGGAGGGAGGAGGAAGGAGGAAGAGGGGGGAGGATGAGGGAGGAGGAGGAGAGAGGAGGAGGAAGGAGGAGGAAGACGGAGGAGGGAGGAGGGGAAGGAGGAGGGAGGAGGAAGAGGGAGGAGGAAGAGTGAGGAGGAGGGAGGAGGAGTAGGAGGAGGGAGAAGGAGGGAGGAGGAGGGAGGAGGTAGAGGGAGGAGGAGGAGTCAGGAGAGAGGAGGAGGAGGGAGGAGGAGGGATGAGGAGGAGGGAGGAGAGGAGGGAGGGGGAGAAGGGAGGAGGAGGAGGGAGGAGGAGGGAGGAGGAGGGAGGAAGAGGGAGGAGAAGGAGGAGGAGGGATGAGGGGGGAGGGAGGAGGAAGGAATAGGAGTGATTAGGAGGAGGGAGGAGGTAGGAGGAGGAGGAAGGAGGAGGAAGAGGGAGGAGGAGGGAGGAGGAGGAGGAAGAGGGAGGAGGAGGATGGAGGAGGGAGAGGGAGGAGGGGGAGGGGAAGAGGAAGAGGGTAGGAGGAGGAGGGGAGAGGAGGAGGAGGATTATAACGCATATGCTTGTAGATAACTGCAGCGAAAAGGTGGATCTGTCTATCTATCTGACCCGGCGTGGCTTCGCCCAGCTCCTGGCGGAGGAGTCTCATTAAATTCATACAACAACAAAAAAGTTACTTAAAAGAATGTCCTTCCACACACCATCCATTATTTTTAATGAAAACTGTTTTTATTCACCTACATGATTGTAGATAACTTCTTTAAGCATAAAAAGATGAGTTACAATGTTATGCATTATGCATTATTTTTATGAAAACTTTGAAAATGCCTTAAAGATTATATCATTATTTATTATAACTCATATGCCTGTAAATAACTATAGACAAAAAATTTATAAATCTTTGAAAACGATGCAACAATATGACTATAAGGTATATAGCAATGTTATTAAAAGTTATGCACCTTGAAATAACTTTTCTAGAGTTAAGTCCCCTTGCTATATAGAAATTATAATGAAAAATGAAATATTAAATAATATTAAGTAAGTAGCCGATTTTACACTAAAAAAAATATGACAGTTGGCAGCGCGAAAATGAGGGGAAGATGTGTAGAAAATTTCATCTCAATCGGATGGACCGTTCGCGAACGCATAAAGGACATACAAACACACATACAGACAGTCTCTTTTATATATATAGATTTGTACCCTACATAATCTTTCCAAATTGTAATAATATTAAAATAATAATAGTCTGTAACATCTGTTTTATATTTACGCAATACAGAGGCATGTCTGTTTTGAATGACACTGGGAAAATATTTTGCAAAATTCTTGAGAACAGATTACGAAGTACCATAGAACCCCAGCTAAGCAAAGCACTACTTGGATTCAGGAAAACCAAAGGATGCATAGATGCCATCTTTGCTCTTAGACAGCTTACAGAAAAATCAATCCAAGTCAATGAAACACTGTATTTAGTCTTTGTAGACCAAGAAACATCGCATGACGAGAAAACAGAAGAACCATCTGCAAATCTAACCATTAGAGAACTCCTGTTTGCGGGCGACCAAGCACTAATAGAAAAATCAAAAGAAAGACCACATTAAGAGCCTAAACGAAATGTGTAGGGAACATAACACGAGAATTAGCACAAGTAAAACAGAAGTATTGACTATAACTAAAGACTAAAGAAGAAAAAGCAATAACAATTCACCTAAACGAACACCCTTGAAACAAGTAAAGAGTTCCAAGTACCTAGGAAGTATAATATCATCAAATGACAAATCAGAACACGAGATCGAAAATAGATGCAATAAGGCAAACCAACTCATTGGACAAATGGCACAAATACTAAAGAACAAACATGTATCAATAACTACTAAGAAAGCACTTTACAAAGCAATCTTCCTACCAACTCTATGTTACCAATGCCAAACCTGGACAATGACAGAAAAAGAGAAAAGAAAAATCACAACAGAAATTAGATTCCTGAGAAGAATACTCAATGTATCAAGAAGAGATAAGATCAGAAATGAAGACACCGGGACTAAAGTCCTAGCAGCACTAGATTTTATTAGAAGGCAGAAAATCAAATAGTTTGGCCATGACAGTAGGTTACCATCTAACAGTATACCACAACAAGCAATGATGTACAGACCAGAGGGAAGCAGAGGAAGAAACGATGGACGCAGGGAATAACAGAGCCCATAAAAATATCGATACATGAAGCCCATAAGCGGGTACTCTCCCGCTATTTATACTTCACCTCGACACCTCAAGGTACAAGAGGAACATGATATATATATATATATATATATATATATATATATATATATATATATATATGTGTGTGTGTGTGTTTGTGCGTATATGTGTGTGTGTGTGTGTGTGTGTGTGTGTGTGTTGTTTGTCCATCAAGAATGATGATGACCATTCATTTCATCCAGTGGGGTTGAAAGTATGGAGCAGTGAGTTCTAAGATGGCTGATAAGGCCTATTTTGGCTCGACATGTTCTTTGACTATGTGGACAAAGAATACTTGACGATTCTGGAGGAGGATTTCCAGCAGTGGTTTTTCTGTCCTGCCTTTTCTTCACAGCTCTTGCAGCAAAGCCTTGAATTTCATCAGCTTTGCTGCACAGCCAGGAGTCCCGCATGTGCCGAAGTTTCTGCTGCACTACTCTCTGAATGTTCTCGAAGGCATCTTTTTTTATGTTGACTTCGGGTCATTCAAATGTGCCTTGAGGAGAAGATGTTTCTCGGCCAGCAATTGGTTGATGTCTTCGGAATTTTCATCAAACCAGTCTTTATGCTTTCGGGGGGACTGGACCCAGGATTTCCATAGAAGTGTTGTAAATTATGTCCTTTAGGGCTCTCCACTCTGTTTCTGCATCCTGTTTAGCTGCAGCATTGGGCTTGAGGCGGTCTTCCAGCATATTTTCAAACGACAGCTGCATATCTTTTTGCTGTTTAGGCGGGTGACATTTAGTTGTTTTTTTTTTTTTTGCATTTTCACCCCTTGAGGACGCCGTGGTGTTTTCATGTGTATGTTTATTTTCGAGATAATGAGACGATGGTCTGTCAAACATTCGGCACCACACATGGATTTTGTGACCCGAACGTCTTGTCTGTCACTCCTCCTGACGGTGACATAGTCAATGAGATGCCATTGTTTCGCGCGAGGGTGCATATACGATGTCCTATTTCTCATGGGAAGACGGAAAATCGTGTTGGTAATCAGGAGATCGTGTTCGGCACATGTCAGAAAGACGAGGAGTCCATCGCTGTTACAATTTCCGACTCTGTGCTTTCCAATAATGCCGCTCCAAGAGGTGGTGTCCGTGCCTACTCTGGCATTGAAATCCCCAAGGAGTATAAGTTTGTCTCCTTTGGGAACAGATGTTAATACATTGTGCAGGTCCTCATAGAACTTGTTCTTGACATCATCTTCATTGGTCATTGTTGGTGCGTAGACACTCACAATGGTTGCATGCTTCCATCCTTTAAGCAGGGACAACTTAATAGTGATAAGCCTGTCGTTTATAGCCTTTGGAAATCCAGCTAGTTTGCCAACCAGGGCCGACTTAATGGCAAATCCCACACCGCTTTCCCTTTCCTCGCTTTTCTTTCCACTCCAGCGTAGCCGGCACCTGCTTCACAGATTTGGCCTTCATTTGCAATCATTATACATACAGTCGCAACTTTTTTTAACATTACCTCAGTACAGACTACATGCCCCCTCCCCCACCCCCCTTAAAAAAAATAAAAAATAAAATAGAATAATAATTGAAAATTATCTCAAACAACAACTATCAAATGAACATTCCCATATGTATGGTACGTTACACCTTCCTTGGGCATTTATAATGCCCATGTTAAACATTGCCTCAATGAGTCATGTATTATTGATTACTTTTCATGCGTTGTAATGCTTATTGCTATTTTGTTGTCTAAAATTAGCTTCATAAGTGATGTTGAGTGAAATAATGTATGAGAGGGAATAGAGAAGAAGGGCAGAATTTCAGTAGCTCCTGCGTGCCCAATTCTTAACCCTTTGAAAATAAAGTTCGTTCGTTCGGTCGTTAGTTAGTTAGCTAGTTCGTTAGTTAGCTAGTTAGTTAGTTAATTAGTTATTCAGTTAGTTAGTTAATTAGTTATTAGTTAGTTAGTTAGTTAGTTAGTTATTCAGTTAGTTAGTTAATTAGTTATTAGTTAGTTAGTTAGTTAGTTAGTTAGTTAGTAGTTAGTTAGTTAGATAGTTAGTTAGTTAGTTAGTTAGTTAGTTAGTTAGATAGTTAGTTAGTTAGTTAGTTAGTTAGTTAGCTAGTTAGTTAGGTAGTTAGTTAGTTAGTTAGTTAGGTAGTTAATTAGTTAGTTACTTAGTTGGTTATCATTACCTTTGGTCTGGAGTAAACTAGTCAGGCAGAGAGATGATCATGCTGCTTGGGAAACTCATGCTTGGGCTCTACAATCAGCCCAGGCTTTGTTCTATGGAGAGGTATAATTCTATTTTACAAACTATCGTCTAACAAGACGACCAAATACCAATCAGTTCCACATTTCTACATGACTCTTTGAGTTAGGAAGAGGTATAACTCCATTTTACAAACTATCGTCTATCACAACCACACGGTGCCAATCAGCTCCACATTACTACATGACTCTTGTCACCGTCACTTTGCGTTTCGCAATCCAGCATGTCAGACTCAAAATCAGATATAGACAATATTGAAATGAACCTAATTGCGTTAATTTTTAACAATGGTATGAGCATAGGTCGTTCAGATAGCAGTGGCGAAGTACTGAACCTAGTATTGCCTTGAAAATCATAAACAATCAAAACAATGCTGGGCTTGATTGCGACACTCTATAAAGGGCATGGGACTGACTTTAACATAAATATTTGAGTAGCCATGAGAGCTGGACACGCGGTGTCTGTGACCCCACACGTGTCAAGTCAATTCAACGAGTCTTGGTTTATTGTTTGTGTGTCTAAAATCTTGAATCATTCACGTGGTACCAGCATCAAGTTTGACATGTCTGAATTTTGTACTTTGACAATGATCGTAATGGTTTATGTCAGCTGTGTGCTGTTTGTGGGACATGCATTCTAGGAGGTGGGTCCTCCCAGGACAGCTGTACGTGCTTCGGTTACTGACATCGCTAGCGGGAGGTTAGTGGAGCGGATAAGGCAATAATTGCTTGCATGTTCAAACATCAGTCACAGGTTTTGTTCAAAAGTCTTTTTCTAATGTGATTTTGACAGAGATATCCATCAAGGGTGACAGGGGAAGTGGGAAGAGGAGGATGGTGAGAAGACAAAGTTAGAGAAGAAGAAGAAGAAGAAGAAGAAGAAGAAGAAGAAGAAGAAGAAGAAGAAGAAGAAGAAGAAGAAGAAGAAGAAGATGAGAAAAAGAAAGAAAGAAAGAATCAGAAAAAAGATAACACAAAGAAAGAAAGAAAGAAAGAAAGAAAGAAAGAAAGAAAGAAAGTGAGAAAGAAGAAGAAGAAGAAGAAGAAGAAGAAGAAGAAGAAGAAAGAAAGAAAGAAAGAAAGAAAGAAAGAATCAGAAAAAATATGACAAAAAGAAAGAAAGAACGAAAGGAAGTAAGAAAGTGAGAAAGAAGAAGAAGAAGAAGAAGAAGAAGAAGAAGAAGAAGAAGAAGAAGAAGAAGAAGAAGAAGGAGGAGGAAGAGAGAAAGAAGAGAGCAAGAAGAGAGAAAGAAGAGAGAAATAAGATAAAAACAAGAGAGAAAGAAGAGAGAAAGAAGAGAGAAATAAGGGAGAAAGAAGGAAGGGAGAAAAAATGAAGAGGGAAAGGAGGAAGGAAGAAAGAATGAAGCAAGAAAAAGGAAGAAAGAAGGAAAGAAAGAAACAAAGAAAGAAAGAAAGAAAGAAAGATGGCAGAAAGAAAGAAGGAAAGAAGAAAGAAAGAAGGAAGAACGAATAAAGGTAGAAAGAAAAAAAAAAGAAAGAAAGAAGAAAGTAGGAAGAAGGAAGGAAGAAGGAATGAAGAAGGAAGGAAGGACGAAGGAAGAAGAAAGGAAGAATGAAGAAAAAAAGGAAGAAGTAAGGAAGAAAACAAGGAAGAAAGATGGAAGAAAAAGAAGGAAGATAAAAGAAGAGGAAGTAGAAGATTAAAGAAGAGGAAGAACAAGAGAAGAAGAAGAGAAAGAAGAAGATGAAGGAGACGATAAAGGAGAAGAGGAAGTAGAATAGGAAGGAGGGAGAAGAAGAGGAAGGAGGAAGACGAAGAGGAAGGAGGAAAACGAAGAGGAAGAAGGAAGAAGTAGGAGGAAGGAAGAAGAAGGAGGAAGGAAGAAGAAGGAGTAAGGAAGTAGAAAGAAGGAAGGAATGCGAAGTAGGAGGAATAAAGAAGAAAAAGGAGGAAGGAAGAAGAAGAAGTCAGGAAGAAGAAGGAGGAAGGAAGAAGAAGGAGGAAGGAAGAAGAAGGAGGAATGACAAAGAAGGTGGAAGGAAGAAGAAGGAGGAAGAAGGAGGAAGACGGAGGAAGGAAGAAGAAGGAGGAAGGAAGAAGAAGGTGGAAGGAAGAAGGGGGAGGAAGAAAGTAGAAGGAAGAAGAAGGAGGATGAAGGAGGAAGACAGGGAAAATAGGAAGAAGGAGGAAAGAGGAGGAAGGAGGAAAGAGGAGGAAGAAGGAGGAAGTATGAAGAAGGAGGAAGAAGGTAGGAAGAAGGAAGAAGGAGAAAGAAGGTGGAAGGATGAAGAAGCAAGAAGAGGAAGAAGGGAGGAGGAACGAACGAACGAACGAACAAACTTTATTTTCGAAGGGTTAAGAATTGGGCACTGAAGAAAGAAGGAGGAAGACGGATGGAGGAAGAAGGATGGAGGAAGAAGAAGGAAGGAAGAACAAGGAGGAAGGAAAAAGAAGGAAGAAGAAGGAAAGAAGAAGGAAGGAAGAAGAAGAAAGACGGAAGAAGGAAGCAGGAAGAAGAGGAATAATAAGAAGAAAGCATCTATTATCTCCAAAACAGAGGTCAAGAAAACTGTTCATTACATTCTGGTTCTCCTCCAACTTTCCACAAATAAAACACTCTTTAACAAATCTCACCAAGATATCCATACGATCGAAGTCAATATTCAGCAATGATGCGCACTGAGATAACAATCTTATCTGATTTGCACAAGATCAAAGACGGTAGCTCTGTAACATTATACTTTCTTTGAGATATGAT
Source organism: Cepaea hortensis (assembly GCA_963921405.1). Classification (NCBI taxonomy): domain Eukaryota; kingdom Metazoa; phylum Mollusca; class Gastropoda; order Stylommatophora; family Helicidae; genus Cepaea; species Cepaea hortensis. The sequence goes on from OY992876.1 coordinate 439,079,101, forward strand.
TAAACCGTATTTCATAGCGCAACATGTAATCCCCATTTCATTGAGAGAAAAAAATCGTTATGCTGCTATTGGTCGATTTCAGCGATAACCATTTTGATTGACATCATCCGTTTATGAATGCAATCTTTTCTATGGCACACTTTCGGTTATAATTAGATGATGTTTGTTTATTATGCATTTATTTCTATAAGATCAGTTATCGTTTCAGGGATGTCGAGAAGTGGGAAGTGGGGGTTAGACTTAGTTACAGGACAACACAGTCAAACCCTGTATGTTTTGTGTTGTTAGTGATTTCCTGGAAAGTTTACGTGCAGTAGTTTGCCATCGCAAAGGTGATCTGTTGCCAAATCGCTCTCAGCTGTGTTTCGAACGAGGTAGGGGGAATTACGAATTGCGTCCGTAACACTTTCACCACACAGCCGGAGGAGTGTGGGTATCTCATATTATGAAAACAGGTGGATCGTTGACATTATCAGACGGCTGCACCGAATTAGCGGACATTGGAGTGGCGGACATTGGAGTGGCGGACATTGGAGTGGCGGACAGTGGAGTAGCGGACAGAGGAGTGGCGGACAGTGGAGTAGCGGACAGTGGAGTGGCGGACAGTGCAGTGGCGGACAGTGGAGTGACGGACAGTGGAGTGGTGGACAGTAGAGTGGCGGACAGTGCAATAGCGGACATTGGAGTGGCGGACATTGGAGTGGCGGACAGTGCAGTAGCGGACATTGGAGTGGCGGACATTGGAGTGGCGGACAGTGAAGTGACGGACAGTGGAGTGGTGGACAGTAGAGTGGTGGACAGTGCAATAGCGGACATTGGAGTGGCGACATTGGAGTGGCGGACAGTGCAGTAGCGGACATTGGAGTGGCGACATTGGAGTGGCGGACAGTGCAGTAGCGGACATTGGAGTGGCGGACTGTGGAGTGGTGGACAGTGGAGTGGCGGACAGTGGGATAGCGGGCAGTGGAGTGGCATCTATACATTTAATTTAACACCAACCTTATATTTCTTACTTATGAATAACTAATCAACAGCAGCAGCAGCAGCAACAACAACAACCCCAAAAAAGCATCAACAACAACATCAACAACAATATGATCATGAATATCAACATTATCAACAACTGTCATCTGGCATTAAAAAAAACCCCATCATTTACTGCTTATAATACTTTTCAATATGGAAAAAGAAAGGCAATATGAGAGAGTGCGAAACATACAGAGGTATATCACTCCTAAGCCATATAGGGAAAATGTATGCAAAACTTTTGGAACAAAGAGCTAGACCAATAGTTGAACAACAGTTAAGCAAAGCACAATTCGGTTTTCGGAAAGGTAAAAGTTGCACTGATGCATTATTTACACTTAGACAAATTTGTGAAAAAACTATTGAATATAGTGACCAGCAGAATATTGTGTTTGTAGATCAGGAAAAGGCTTTTGATAGAGTAGACAGATACAAATTATGGACCATCCTTGAAGACTATGGGATAGAAGGGCAACTGCTAGAAAACATCATAGCCATGTACCACTCGAGCCAAAGTGCAGTAAGAACACAGGAAGGTATATCAGATATGTTCACAGTCAATACAGGAGTGAGGCAGGGATGTGTGCTCTCTCCCCTGCTATTCAATATCTACATGGACAGAATTTCCAAAGAAGCAAGTCTCGACAGACCAGATTCAGAAAATTTAGAACTCTTTACTCCAGATGAAACAACTGACCCACAGGGAATAAATGAACTTCTATTTGCAGATGAACAGGTTAAGAAAAAGAGTCTGGGAGAACAGGAAGCTTACTGCCAAAACAAAAGTCCTTGTCTATCAAGCCTGTGTCCTTAGTACTCTTCTCTATGGCAGTGAAACCTGGACAACTTACTCACACCAAGAGAACAATTTAAACAGCTTTCATATGCGGTGTCTGCGAAGAATTCTTGGTATTAAGTGGCAAGACAAAATCACAAATACTGAAGTATTGGAAAGATCAGGTTGTGTGACAGTTTATTCCATGCTCAGTCTTCGTAGACTTAGATGGATAGGACATCTTAGGAGGATGGATGGTGGTAGAATACCAAAGGATATCTTTTTTGGTGAATTACAGATGGGTAAGAGATCTCAGGGTCGGCCTCTACTACGATACAAAGATGTGTGTAAGCGGGACATGATTGATACAGGCATTGATAATGCACATTGGGAGCAAGTCGCAGCTGAACGTGTTGCATGGAGGGCAAATATCAGAAATGGAATAAAGTCAAAGGAGAAAATTATTGCAGAAAAGTCACACACCAAGCGTTTGAGACGTAAGATGGTGCATGATGGTGGAAATGACCACGTGTTCACATGCACCCACTGTGAACGGACATTTACAGCGCAAATTGGCCTTATCAGTCACACTCGCTACCGCCATAGTTAAAAGTTATGCCTTTTTAAAGCACAAACTATCGTCTGTCAAGACGGCAAGGTGCCAATAATGAATTTGCAGATGATCAGTGCCTGTTTTACAGCGATGAGGGCAGACTACAAAATCATATTACTAATCTGAGTTCAACCTGCAGCAGATACAATATGAGTATAAACACAGCCAAAACCGAAGTAATGCAAGTTAGCAGATCGCCAGGCCCACTAAATATACAGATAAATAACACACCTCTGAAACAAGTTAAAGAATTCAAATACCTTGGAAGTATGATCACAGAAGATGGCAGATTGGACAGAGAAATTGACATCAGATGTCAAAAAGCTAGTGCACTTACATATCAACTATCACCCTTACTGAAACATCCAAACATACCCATGTCCGCAAAACGACAGATAATAAACAGCATATTCACACCAACCCTATGCTACCAATCTCAAACCTGGACTTTATCCAAATTACACCTTCGCAAAATCAACACCTGCGAAATGAGATGCCTGAGGAGAGCTGCCAACTTAACAATCCGAGACCGAGTAAGAAATGCTACTATCAGACAGACTGTGGGATCAACACCTTGTGCCACATTTATTGACAGACAGAAGATCAAGTGGTTTGGCCATGTCATTAGAATGCAACATCAACAACTACCATCACTGGCCTTACATCAAAGATCATCTGCGACGAGACCACGAGGACGTCCAAGAAGAAAATGGTTTGACGACATCAGAGACATTGTACAACCTCACGGAATGACACTATCCAGTGCCGTCCATCGGGCGCTGGAACGCAAATTATTCCTCCCCACGACGCTTGACGGCAGAAGTGGCAGATGATGATGATGATGATGATGATGAATACTTTTCAATTAAAGGGGGGGGGGCGAGGAGGCAACAATAGCATCACCAACAATAGTACCAACAACAATAATAACATCAACTACAACGTCATAATCAATAACAATATGGTCACCAACAATAACAACACCAACAACAACAATAATAACATCAACTACAACGTCATAATCAATAACAATATGGTCACCAACAATAACAACAACAACAACGTCATAATCAATAACAATAGTGTTAACAACAATAACATTATCAACATAAAAAACAACAACAATAATAACAACAACAACAACAGCAGCAACAACAACAGTAACAGAAACAACAACAAAACGCAACAACAACAACATCAACAACTATAATATCAACAACAATATCAGTAATAGTAGCATCATCATCAGTATCAACATCATTAACAACAATCAATTAATCAGTCATGTGTCATGCCGGAAAGCGTGGGTGACTTGCCATTTCACTCGATCACCTGAGTCGTGGATGAGCTCAGTGTTCATGTCTCGTCCATGCCATGCAGTCAAGCCATCCAGGTATTTTCCTCTCGGTCTTCCTCTTGGTCTGTTCCCTTCGATCTTGCTAATTGTCACTAAGTTCTCTAATCAACAACAACCTTACCAAAAAAACACAAATAACAGCAAACAACATGAACTACAGGATCATAATCAATAATAATTTCATCAACAGCAATAATAACATCAACTTACAACAAAAACTACAACAGAAACAACAACAACAGCAGCAATAAAAATAAAGCGAAACAACAAAAAACAACAATAGCAACAAGAATAATAACATTAACTTAAATACAAGATAAATAATAACAACATCATCAACATCACCATCATCATCATCATCATCATCATCATCATCATCATCATCATCATCATCATCATCATCATCATCATCATCATCATCATCATCATCAACACCTATTACATAAATAATAACAGCATCAACAACAACAACAATAGCAACAACAACATCATCAGTAGCAAAATAAACATCAACAGTAACCTGAACAACAACATCATCATTAGAAAAATCAAGACCAACAACATAAACAATCATTAAACAGGAAAAAACAGCAACATTATCATCAACATTAGCATACAAATCAACTCCAATATTAACAAAATTATCAACAACACCAGCAACAATGCTAACAACATCAACACGAATACACACAAACCATATCATCAATAATAATAAACATATCAACAAGCAACAATAACGTTAAAAAAAATCATAATAAACTAAAACAGCATTATAAACTCAATTACTCATTACATCTGCTCTACATTATAATGAATGCAAATCTCTTTACCACCTCGAGTCAATCCGTCCATACGGTGGCAGTTCAATGATGTGCACTGAGATAACAATCTTATTTGATTTGCACGTGATCAAAGACGGTAGCTCTGTAAGATAATACTTTCTTTCAAACATGGTTAAATCGTATTTCATAAGCCGACATGTAATCCCCAATTTCATTGAGACAAAAATTGAGAAAAAAAAAAACGTTACCCGTTTATTAATGTAATGTTTTCTATGCCAAACTTTTGGTTATATTTTGACTTTGTTTATTTATTTTGCGTTTATTCATATCAGATCAGTTGTCATCTTCGCTGGGCATGTTGGCTGTACTCTTCCATTGACATCTCGCCTTTTATCTCTCGATGTTATTCTCCCGTTTATACAGTATTTTATATGTTTTGATGGTATTCTCCTATTTATATTGCCCTTTTCTATCCCTGCATGTTATTTTGACGTTTATATCACTCTTTTTGTTTCTAGCTCACTTGCGGAGCGCTATCGAGAACAAGTCACCCAAACTGTTCAAGAAACCTGATACGAAGGAGAAAATGGTACGTCGCAAGAGCAACACCAAAAGACACCCGACACCCATGACAAGCAGCGTGGAGGCCGCTAAGACCTCAAAGAAGACGAGAGGAGAGAAACTACTTGCGATCTGAAGCAAAGAACCAGAACCTACAGTAACCTCAAATGAAGTTACCACGAGAAAGACTGATGACAACCCACCCAGACAAGAGCCAAGACTATTGAGAAGCTAAGAGAGGAAAAGACACCAGAGTCGGAAACTCCGACCTACAGACGATCAGCTGGGTTGTCAAACGTATCCAAACGGAGTTCACAGATACCCAGATCCGTAAGCAGCTGCAACAGGAGAATCTCCATATCCGAATCTTAAAGGCGGAGCGACTTCTGACATACTCCAAGATTCCCACAACTTTAGCGGTGGTAAGAACAGAGGGCAGTGAGATGCCGATCACAATATATATATATATATATGAACGAGAAAGCGCAACCGCCGGAACGATTCATTCTGAGAATAACACAATTCTCAAGATGCCAGAGGGCCGGTCACAGCAGAACAAAATGTCGCAGCAAGACAGAGATCTTCCTATACTGCGCCGAACACCATGCATTCAAGGAATGTCCGCTGGCCAAATAGGACATGGACTTTCGAAAGCCAAACGACAACAGAAAGTGTGCCAAACTGCCATGGCAAGCATGGAGCAAGATACCTGGGCTGTCCGTACCTCCAAAGACACAGAGACGTCTTAAAGATCAACATAAATGCAAAGACACCATACAATGAAGCAATGCGGAAGTGCGAGACAACCACGTGCATCTCTCAAGCTGAAAAGGATAACCTCCAAGGACAAATTGACGAGCTGAAGAAATAAATCAAACACTGCTGACGCCTACTCCGACCAACGACAACAAGCAACTGCTGGCAGACATTAAAGAAAGAACAATAAAGCTCCAACAACAGATGGAGCGCACAGCACAGAGGAAAAAGGAAAATGAAAAAAAAAATCCTACAAGCAATCAAGACACAAAGAGAATTACTGAAAGCCGAAAAGGAATTATATCAAAACAAGCCAGAAGAAGCCATGCGAAAGAGGGCAGAGAAGCCACAAGAGGAAACCAAACCAAAGACCGACCAGAAACCGCAAGCTAATTCCAGCAGTTCAACCACGACATCCAAGAAACTCAAAGTTAGACCAGTATCCCGACATACCGCTGAAGAAAGCCTAGAGGAGGACTCTGGCTTACCCATAATGACCGAGGAGTAATACATCGTACGGGAAACAGAATTTCACAGGAAAGATAAACTCGTTGATGAAAATCATGAAAGAGACTGCAAAAGAGGAGAGGAGGCGATCGACAAGCTTCTACAAACCATGAGACAAACAGTCAAAATAAAGAGTCCTTATAAGGACTGCACCAAAGTCAAGCAAAACACACAAGGAACCAACACTGACAAAAGAAACTACCGGAGGAGACAGACACAAAGGAAAACTTGCCGGCCAATCACTCAGCTGACGTCACAGGCACAAACTCTATAAATCGATAAGCCAGCTAACATTGAAGCAGAATACGAGACAAACTTATCCCCCACCATGAACCACTACAACGATAACCAAGCCACAGGGGCTAGTTGAACGATGGTGGAAAGTTTTGTTTTCCCCTACAAATCGGAATCGGAATTGGAATTCTAGCTCTTGATCTTATTCTCTCATTAATGCCAGTGTTCTCTATCTATTTATGCCATTATCCCATTGACATTACTGTCTTTTGCCTCTTGAAGTTATTGTTTCTATTTTCGCTGCAGTCTTCTGTCTTTTGACATTGTTATTCCATTTATATCGCTGTTCGGGGGGGGGGGGGGGGGGCGGGGGCTAAGTGGTCTCGAGGTATGGTGTCCGCCTCGAGTGCAGGAGGTCCCGGCTTCAAGCCCCGGAATTTTTTCACCTGGACGTCCAGTAATAAAATTTTTCATGGTCTCCGGGTAGTGGGATCGGACGCCCGTGTGTATTGTTCTGCACGTAAAAAATCCTTTGGCAGTTGGAAATCGAAAAAATAGTAGCCTAACGGCGCTGCCCGGGCAAAATTTCTAGTTAAAAATCTACCCAAAGTATTTCAGGATCCTCGCCGATGCTAAGGAGTTCGTGTATTGAGCTGAGTTTCTCCAGACTCATGTTTGAGTTAGGAGGAAAACGGAGCACTTATGGGTTAAACCCGTGTGCCGTGATGTTGATCCAACGACTAAACTAAACTAAACTAAACTAAACTTATATCGCTGTTCTCTCATTATCTCATCTCATCTCATTCCTTCTGTATCTTGCGGTGTCGAAGTGAAGTATAAGCAGCAGGAGAGTGCCCGTTTACGGGCTTCATATATTGAGATCCCCTCTCTGTCCATCGTTTACATGATCAGCTTCTTTTTCTGGTTCCATTTGGTCTTTATATCATTAGTTGTTGTGGTATATTGTTAGTTGGTAATCTATTTATATAGCTGAACCATTTACTTGATATTTTCTAATTAAATATTGCGCTGCTATAATCCCCCACATTAGCCCCGAGTTCTCCATTTGTGATTTTCTCTCTTCTTGATACATTGAGTATTCTTCACAGGAATCGCATTTTCGTTGTAATTTTTCGTTTCTCTTTTTACTGTCATTGTCCAGATTTGGCACTGACAGCTGCTCTCTATCTGTTGATATCATTCTCCCTCGATTTACACTGCTTGATGCCTTTTTCAGATTTACACCACTATATTTTATCTACTGATGCTTTTCTTCAATTTACACCGCTCGATGCAGTTCTCCGATTTACACCACGATATTTTATTTACAGATACTATTCTTCGAGTTTTACCGCTTGCTGCTATTCTCCGATTTACACCGTGTAATGCCATTCTTTATTTACACCGCCCGCTAATTCTTTCACGTGTCTTCAAAGAATATTGACAGTCTGCGTCTAATTTTTCTATTGAAATGACGTTCACATTTTGCGTCCTGAGATAACCCTACATATCAAAAGCCTCCAAATTCTTGTCTTCCTTTGTGGTTAGCCCATGTCTGAGAGACGAACAATTTTCACTCAGAGACCATTAGTATCATGCTCCTGTAAGTCTATGGAGCTGTGCAAAGTCAGGAACTTCGTCTAGAACTCGGCCTACGCCTTCAGAAAGGAGTTTGCTACCCCTAATGTCAACCCTTGATGTTTTAATATAATAATAGCGAGAAGCTCACAGTTATAGTGTGTTTTTTTGTTGTTGCCTCAATATAAAATTCAATATCTCAGTAACCAACTGAGGAAAAGTGATGAGATTTAGTATATAACCTTATCATTATGTCCACCCAACAAAATTTTTTTTCTTCTGGAGATTTTACAGCAGATTTCAAAGTTAGTTTATATGCGGTATATTAATTACGACTTAAAGATTACGTCCATGATTTTAACAGTAATACAGCTTCACCAAGACACATCCCCGCATTTTTTAAAATTTTTACGTGATTTTCGTTTTGAAACAAACAGCGCGAAGATTCAGAGGTGTCTCCAAATGGAGGTTCTTTCATGAAACGTGATTATATAAATAAACTAGCTGACAAGGCCCGGCTTCTGGCGGGGATCTATCTATCTATCTATCTATCTATCTTTCTATCTATCTATCTATCTATCTATCTATCTATCTATCTATCTATCTATCTATCTATCTATCTATCTATCTATCTATCTATCTATCTATCTATCTATCTATCTATCTATCTATCTATCTATCTATCTATCTATCTATCTATCTATCTATCTATCTATCTATCTATCTATCTATCTATCTATCTATCTATCTATCTATCTATCTATCTATCTATCTATCTATCTATCTATCTATCCTATCCTATCTATCTTATCTATCCTATCTATCTATCTATCTATCTATCTATCTATCTATCTATCTATCTATCTATCTATCTATCTATCTATCTATCTATCTATCTATCTATCTATCTATCTATCTATCTATCTATCTATCTATCTATCTATCTATCTATCTAATCTATCTGTCTGTCTGTCTGTCTGCCTGCCTGCCTACCTGCCGGCCGACCCACCCACCCACCGACCGACCGACCGACCCACCCACCGACCGACCCACTGACCGACCGACCGACCGACCGACCCACCCACCCAGTCAGCCAGCCAGCCCGCCATCCACCCACCCACCTACCTTTCTGCCTACCTACCTACCTACCTTTCTGCCTACCTACCTACCTACCTACCTACCTACCTACCTACCTACCTACCTACCTACCTATCTGTCTGTCTGTCTGTCTGTCTGTCTGTCTGTCTGTCTGTCTGTCTGTCTGTCTGTCTGTCCGCGCTATTAAATATTGATAAAAGTTACTGGAAAAAACGTCAGGACCATGTGTTGAAAGAGGAAGAGGACTATTGGAGAAAGGATGGATTGAATTTTATGCAACCGAGAGCAATCATCAACCTACTGGAATCGTCCGACACAGATTAAGGTCTGAGTAGATCGCAGACCTTAATCTACGTACACACTTACTTGGATATTTTGCTCCAACTATTCAGACGAATTGCAGGCCCTAAACATTACAGCATCAGCATCAGCTGAAGAAACAAGAAGGAAATGAAAAATAAGGTAAGAAATATATTCCTTCTACTTTCCTGTTAATTTACAAATTTTACCCCGTGCCTCTGTAAATTCTCTGTCTTTACTAATATTACACATTGCACCCCTCTCGGGATTCTCCGTGGTGAAGTGGTCAAGCCGTCTGTCTCGGGCTCCGAAGGTTGTATGTTCGATTCCGGGCCGCGTCCTTCATTTCACGAGTGCATTTTTTCGGAGACTCCCGAGGGTCGTCGCTGGAGCTACGGAGTTCGTGCTTTGTGCGACGCTTTCCGCCCTGCGGAAAGAAACTTAGCCATATGGGATAAAAACCCGGTGCAATGCAGCCGACCCTGTCGATTTTAAGCTAGTTCTTTCATTGCACCCACTCCCATACGAATCCGGATACGCCTTTGTGTGTCATCAGAATTTGCAGGTCCCCATTACCGTAAAAATAACTTTGTTAGCGATAAATCACTAGTTGTTGAGCAAAACATCAAAGGAATGTCGCCGCTTTCAATGATTTAAGTTGTTTTTGGACCTATCAAAGACATATTCCTTGGGTGGGGGTAAATATAAGACGGCTGGAAAAATTTCATAACGATGCAACAGACAGTTTTCAAAATAATTGATCGTGAATGAAGGCAAACAAATGTGGACATACTATACCACGCCGACCGCCAGATACATAAGGTGAGCCAAGGATGTAATACTGTCATTTGTTATGTATGTAGCAAGATGGGATTGAGGAAGTTCGGCTTGCGACTGGATACTTCGTGCAGTATAGAATATGTGGCAGAAGAAGAAGAAGAAGGGGGAGAAGGAGGAGTAGGAGGAAGCGGTGGGGAGAAGTACAGTGGGGGATGAGGTGGGAGATGAAGAACGGGAGAGGAAACAGAAAGAGCAGAGGAGGGGAAGGAAGGGGCAGAGAAGTAGAAGAAGAAGAGAGGGGAAGGAAGGGGCAGAGACAGAGAAGAAGAAGAAGGGAGAGGAGGAGGAGGAGGAGGAGTAGGAGGAGGAGAAGGAGGAGGAGGAGGAGAATTAGGAGAAGAAGAAGAAGAAGAAGAAGAAGAAGAAGAAGAAGAAGAAGAAGAAGAAGAAGAAGAAGAAGAAGAAGAAGAAGAAGAAGAAGAAGAAGAAGAAGAAGAAGAAGAAGAAGAAGAAGAAGAAGAAGAAGAAGAAGAAGAAGAAGAAGAAGAAGAAGAAGAAGAAGAAGAAGAAGAAGAAGAAGAAGAAGAAGAAGAAGAAGAAGAAGAAGAAGAAGAAGAAGAAGAAGAAGAAGAAGAAGAAGAAGAAGAAGAAGAAGAAGAAGAAGAAGAAGAAGAAGAAGAAGAAGAAGAAGAAGAAGAAGAAGAAGAAGAAGAAGAAGAACAAGAAAACTATCCATCCATCCATCATGTGCCATACCGATGAGCGTAGGCGGTCATGTTCTGCCATCTCACTCGATCACCAGAGTCGTGGATCAGCTCCGTGTTCCTGTCTCGACCATGCCACGTAGCCAAGCCATCCGGGTGGCAAGAAAACAAAGCTAATAAAACACGGTGAGATCTCGTGAAGACATTATGATTACACAATCATAAATAATCAATTCCTTATAACCATTGATATTCAGATGGCTGTGAGATACAGCACACCAAATTGAGATAGACCGGTCGATGGCTGTCAGATGCAGCACACCAGATTGAGATAGACTGATCGATGGGTATGAGATACAACACACCAGACTGAGATAGACAGACTGATGGCTGTCAGATACGACACACCAGATTGAGATAGACCGGTCGATGGCTGTGAGATACAACACACCAGATTGAGATAGACCGATCCATACTCGAATTAGCAATGGGATCAATCCCACGCCGGCCAACTTTACTTCCATGAGCGTTTCCCACAACCCACTTCTCAATTGCGCGGACGTGGCAGCCTCGGCAACATTTTTAAAACACCCCCCCCCCCTTTTATTTTTGAGGATTGAAACACGTGAACCGCAATCCTGTAGGCACACATCCTAGCCACTTATGTAAACTCTCAGACGCAGCTTCAGAAAGTAGTGTGATTGTTATTATTGCCATACTGTACATGACAGCTGCTGCTGGGTTTAACATTTCTTTGAAATGACCCCTTCAGGTTTTGCTAACCTGTTCAGTGAATCATCGGACTCTCCCATTCTTCTGATAGCCATACAGATAGCTTATATCTTGTAGGCTCGGGTCATTCTGCCCGTGGTTTCATCAACCTCAGCGATGTTTATTTCTGCGCTATCACTGCCGCCCCTTACTTGGTACTCCTACACAATCCGACGGAAACATTCCCGACATAAATCCGAGGCGAAAAGAATGCCTCTCCTCGAAGCTACATGACAGCTCGCGAGTACAGATCAAGCTCACGACAACACACGACAGCAATCCGATAGACCCTGATCACAGCCATCGCCGCGCGCAGCATGGGTCGGATACGTCACTTCCGGCCTTGTAAATGCCAGTTGAGACATCCCTGGTTCGTGTATTGACATCTCTCCAAGATCCACAGAGGATCAAAAGTGGACTCCATTACCGCACAGATGAGACAACCATCATCGGGTTCCGGTTGGGATTTGTTTTCTTCTTTGCTGGGAGGGTCAAAGGAGGTCAAGATTGGGATGTTTCTGTTCATCCTTCCGTCGATTTCTGTGTCTTTTTGTCTGTCACCATCCGTCCCGGTTTGTCTATAGCGTTGTCTGCTTTGACTTTCAGTGTCTAACTGTTCTGTGGACAGTTGTAGTTTTTCAACGTCTGTCTCCATATTTGTTGTGTACACATTCACAGTATATATTAGTCTGTCTCCATATTTGTTGTGTGCACACTCACCGTATATTTTAGTCCGTCTCCATATTTGTTGTGTGCACGGTCACAGTATATGTTAGTCTGTCTCCATATTTGTTGTGTGCACACTCACCGTATATTTTAGTCCGTCTCCATATTTGTTGTGTGCACACTCACCGTATATTTTATTCCGTCTCCATATTTGCTGTGTGCACGGTCACCGTATATTTTAGTCTGTCTCCATATTTGTTGTGTGCTCGGTCAAAGTGTATGTAAGTCTGTCTCCATATTTGTTTTGTGCTCACTCACCGTATATTTTAGTCCGTCTCCATACTTGTTGTGTGCTCACTCACCGTATATTTTAGTCCGCCTCCATATTTGTTGTGTGCACGGTCACAGTATATGTTAGTCTGTCTCCATATTTGTTGTGTGCACACTCACAGTGTATGTTAGTCTGTCTCAATGTATTAGCTATGCTCACAGTCACAATATACCTACTTTTGCCTCCATCTTTTGATATGTACAGTCACAGTATATCTACGTTTATCTCAATGTTACTGCTGAATACACAGTCACAGTATATCTACGTCTGTGTTGTCCTGTCTTTTATGTGCACAGTCACAGTATATCTACGTATGTATTTTCCTGTCCTTTAAGTGCACCGTCACAGTGTATCTGCGTCTGTATTGTCCTGTCTTTTATGTGCACCGTCACAGTATATCTATGTCTGTATTGTCCTGTCTTTTATGTGCACCGTCACAGTATATCTATGTCTGTATTGTCCTGTCTTTTATGTGCACCGTCACAGTATATCTATGTCTGTATTGTCCTGTCTTTTATGTGCACCGTCACAGTATATCTATGCCTGTATTGTCCTGTCTTTTATGTGCACCGTCACAGTATATCTATGTCTGTATTGTCCTGTCTTTTATGTGCACTGTCACAGTATATCTATGTCTGTATTGTCCTGTCTTTTATGTGCACCGTCACAGTATATCTATGTCTGTATTGTCCTATCTTTTATGTGCACTGTCACAGTATATCTATGTCTGTATTGTCCTCTCTTTTATGTGCACCGTCACAGTATATCTATGTCTGTATTGTCCTCTCTTTTATGTGCACCGTCACAGTATATCTACGTATGTATTGTCCTCTCTTTTATGTGCACCGTCACAGTATATCTACGTCCACGCTGCCCCCTCCCGAAATTCCCAGAAAATTGACAATCAACGACCAAAAATCTTGAATGCTACACGTCAGAGATAAACTCATAGCCACTTGTCGCACGAGATCAGAGAATGGGGACGAGGCGTCTTCATTCTCTTCATCTACTATCAATGATGGGAGGGGTCATCATGGTTGTGGTGACTGGGAGTGCGGAGAGAGAGTGAGTGGTATAGAAAGAGGGAATAAGAAGGTGACAATGTATCAATAGAGGACAGGAAGCTGGGATAGCCCAGCGGCTAGCGCGCTGGCTTGTCGACGCGTTTTCCGTGGGTTCCAATTATCACCGGGGCGTGGAATTGTTCTGGTTTCTCGTGCAGAACCAGTCTTGATAAAGTTGTTACCAGAAAATTACACTTGGAAGTAAAGATGGCCTGAGATATTCGCTCAATCACTCATCGAGTGCCTGCTGGTCTGCACAGATATGGAGCTATCACCATAAAACCAGTCGGCGTTTGATGTGGAAAAGGAGCTCTCAAAAAGAGGATGTGGGACGGTCCCATTGTATTGGCTCCAGTAGTACAGTCAAACAGATGACTGACTGATTAATTGACAGACAGACAGACAGACAGACTGGTAATTAGACTAACTGAGAGACAGAAAGTAGAGCGGACAGTCACATTGACTGGTAAGACTAAAGGAGAGACAGACAGTAGAGCGGACATTCACATTGATTGGTAGTTAGACAGACTAACTGAGAGACAGACAGTAGAGCGGACATTCACATTGACTGGTAAGACTAACTGAGAGACATACAATAGAGCGGACATTCACATTGACTGGTAGTTAGACGGTAGTTAGACATCACCACCAGAGTGATCAATGGAAGTAAAGTCTACCCACGAGATAGTGTTATCATCACCTTCGGAGTGTTGGTTGGGCTATAAAATGGTATGTCTGATATCATAGGCATCGAAAAGGGTCATTTGCTTATTTGTTGCTGTTGTTTTAATGTGTCAGTCAGGTCTTAGTCAGATATGACTGAGCTACCGTATGACAGTAGACGGTACTACCTGCTTTCTGTCAGCGCCGAATGTTGGGCGGCGCTTACCAAACCTGACACCCCACATTGTGCCAACGGCTTCGGACGGAAGAGCGCAATTGGGAGGGTACTAGCCTTATCCTGGTGCGAGGAAATGCAACCCAAAGACAAAATAAGTCATGGCAGGGCAGACCAGGCCCTAAGCCTTGGTTGGCAGCTGGTCTAGGATCGAAGCTCCGACAGGCGGACAGTTAGAGCATTGCTTTGCTGATCCGGCAGCTTCTGCAGCTTGTCTTGTTCCAGATGTATAGGTGTTAACTTTCCTCTGGAGTGAACTAGGCAGGCCGAGAGAGGGATCATGCTGCATGGGCAACACATGGTTTCTTTATTTTAGCCCAGGCTTTGTGCTATGGAGAGGCAATAACTCCATCCCTGGTCTTAACCGGTCTCGGAATCAAAGCGAGAGGCAACTGTTACGGGTTATAAGTCCTTGTCAGTTGGCGTAGACATGGGGCGCCACGCGTTGCCTCTGACGGTGGGAGACACCAACAGGTGTCACTGATCAGCTACCGCCCGCCTCAAGCTGGGCAGCCCCCGGCCAATTGGGTGCTGATCCGCCACAGCCTGCCTGCTTCAATGGGTGCTTGGGGCTAGGACAAAATCTGAATCGCAGGCTGTAAAACCAATGCACCAGGTACTAATAAAAAGAATAATAGAAACCTCAAGCTACGGCTTGAAACCTGGAACGTGAGAACCATGTGTCCAGGATTTTCCACTGACTTAACAAATATTGACGATGTGAGAAAAACGGCTGTGATTGATGCTGAACTCAATTGTCTTAACATTGATATTGCTGGCCTGCAGGAGACTCGCCTCGCTGAGGAAGGGTCACTCAGGGAAAACAATTACACCTTTTTTTGGAAGGGAAGAGGGCAGGCAGAAAAAAGGCAACACGGTGTGGGCTTTGCAGTGAAGAATTCGCTACTGGGAATGATTGATATCCCAGCTGGGGGTAATGAAAGATTATTATCACTGCGCTTGGCAACCTCTTGTGGATTTGCCACCATTCTCACTGCATATGCACCGACACTCACTTCCTCTGATGATGTGAAGGAAACGTTCTATGAGCAGCTAGACTCTGCGATCAAGGCAGTTCCAAAATCCGACTACATTTATATGCTCGGTGATTTCAATGCTCGTGTGGGCAAGGACTCAAGTTCATGGCCAGTGTGCCTTGGAAAATACAACATCGGTCGCATGAATGATAATGGGCAAAGGCTGCTGGAGCATTGCACTAGAAATGACCTATATATTACAAACTCCTTTTTTAAAACAAAAGAGATGCATAAGGTCACATGGAAACATCCAAGATCCGGCCATTGGCATCAGCTGGACTTCATTATCACACGGAGACAACATCTGAACCATACATCATTAACTCGAAGTTACCACAGTGCTGACTGTGATACAGATCATTCTTTGGTTGTTGCAAGGGTTAGACTGAGACCAAAGAGAATCTACACAGCTAAACACAAGTCTAGCCCCAGGATTAATATTATTAACACTCACGATCCTGGAAAGTGCTTTGAATTTCAACAGCAACTTGAAGACGCTTTCAATGATACATCAGAAAATTGTATAGTAAATGATAAATGGAGTAAACTTAAGGAAACTATTTATAAAACAGCGGTAGGGGTTTACGGCACTGTGGATCATAAGAGGCAGGACTGGTTTGCGGCAAACAGCCAGATACTGCAGCCCTTGATTGATAAAAAGAAGATAGCTCTCTTAAAAAACAAGGAAAGACCAACGCGTAACACTCTGAGTGAGCTGAAGCAAGCGAGGAACTATGTACAAAAGGCTGCCAGGCAGTGTGCGAATGACTATTGGATCAAGTTATGTGAGTCCATTCAAATCGCAAGTGATAAGGGAAACATCAGAAGCATGTATGAAGGGATAAAGAAAGCCTGTGGTCCAAGGATCAAAAGAAGTGCACCGCTGAAAACCTTGACTGGAGAAATCATCACTGATAAGAAACAGCAGATGGATAGATGGGTCGAGCACTATTTAGAGCTTTACTCAAGTGAGACCAAGCTAGCGGATGATGCCCTCAACGCCATAGAGGCTTTGCCAACTCTTGACCACCTGGACACACTTCCCACTATAACAGAAGTTAAGTGTGCTATAAATGAGCTTGCATCTGGCAAGGCTCCAGGTAAGGATGGGATTCCAATAGAGGTGATCAGGAGTGGGCAAGACACCCTCGCTCTACAGATCCACCAGCTAATAGAGCTATGCTGGCGAGAAGGACAAGTCCCACAGGATTTCAAAGATTCAAACATCATAACGCTGTACAAGAACAATGGAGATCGGAGCGACTGCAACAATTATAGGGGTATCTCACTTCTGTGTATTGTTGGGAAAGTATTTGCCAGAATTGTCCTGCGCAGACTTCAAGTCCTGGGAGATCAAGTCTACCCCGAATCACAGTGCGGCTTCCGTCAGAACCGGTCTACCACTGATATGATATTCTCATTGCGACAGATGCAAGAAAAATGCCGGGAACAAAATCAGCCACTGTTTATTGCCTTCATCGACCTCACAAAGGCATTCGATTTGGTCAGTCGTGAGGGTCTGTTCAAAGCACTAAAGAAGATTGGCTGTCCACCAACTCTTCTGTCCATTGTGGAATCGTTCCACACAGGCATGAAGGGTATAATCAAGTTTGATGGCTCAACTTCAGAAGAGTTTGAAATCAAGAGTGGAGTTAAGCAAGGTTGTATACTATCCCCCACCCTCTTTGGGATATACTTTTCACTTCTACTGAAATATGCCTTTCGTGATCAGGATGACGGTATATACATTCGCTCACGCTCAGATGGTGGCCTCTATAACGCTCAGAGATTGAAGGCCAAGACCAAAATTCGCAGGGTACTAATCAGAGAGTTGCTTTTTGCGGATGATGCTGCGATTACGACCCACTCTGAGGAAGAACTACAACATCTACTATCTGCATTCTCCAATGCTTGTTCTGAATTTGGTTTAACAATTAACAAAAAGAAGACACAGATTATGTCACAAGGTGCACATGGTGTACCATCAATCTTTATTGACGACGCCGAACTGGAGATAGTAGACCATTTTACATATCTAGGATCAGAGGTAAATAGCAATTTATCCCTCGATCAGGAAATCAACATCAGGATTGGCAAGGCAGCAACAACAATGAACATGTTAGCAAAAAGAGTCTGGGAGAACAGGAAGCTTACTGCCAAAACAAAAGTCCTCGACTACCAAGCCTGTGTCCTTAGTACTCTTCTTTATGGCAGTGAAACCTGGACAACTTACTCACGCCAAGAGAAACGTTTAAACAGCTTTCATATGCGGTGTCTGCGAAGAATACTTGGTATTAAGTGGCAAGACAAAATCACAAATACTGAAGTATTGGAAAGATCAGGTTGTGTGACGGTGTATTCCATGCTCAGTCTTCGTAGACTTAGATGGATAGGACACGTTAGGAGGATGGATGATGGTAGAATACCAAAGGACATCTTTTTTGGTGAATTACAGATGGGTAGGAGATCTCAGGGTCGGCCTCTACTACGATACAAAGATGTGTGTAAGCGGGACATGATTGATACAGGCATTGATAATGCACAATGGGAGCACGTCGCCGCTGAACGTGTTGCATGGAGGGCAACTATCAGAAATGGAATAAAGACAAAGGAGAAAATGATTGCAGATAAAGCACACACAGAGCGTGAGAGACGTAAGATGGTGCAAAATGGTGGAAATGACCATGTTTTCACATGCACCTACTGTGGGCAAACATTTGCAGCAAGAATTGGCCTTACCAGCCACACTCGCCACCGCCATGGATCGTAGTTATTGCCATATGACAGTTATTAAGCCTTTTTGAAGCACAATGTACCAAACTATCGTCTGTCAAGACGGAAAGGTGCCAATGTAAATGTTTTAATGTATGATTCTTATGGTTAAGCCTTCGAAACACAGCTGCGGACGATTTGAAAGCCAACTGTCTTGCGTTGGTTCCAATACTAAGATATGACTGCCGGTCGTCTAGAAAACTATGGCAAACTACTGAACGTAAACTTGCCAAGAAGTCACACATAGATAAAACAATTCTAGGAGTTGACTGCCACGTCCTGTAAAAGATAAGCAAATAACGTGTTTTAATTGTTAAACCGCCTGCCTCTCGTTCCTAAGGTTGTGGGTTCGATTCTTGACTCTGTCATTTGGTGCATGAGTCAAATTTTCTTGGAAACTCCTGGGGTCGTCGCTAGAGATTCGGTGTTCGTGCTGTGTGTGGCGCTTTCGGCCAGACACGCTGCGCAATGAGATCGAGCCATATGGGATGAAACCCGTTGCAATGAAGTCGATCCTGGCGACTTTAAACCCCTCTTCTTTAAACTCTTTAATGTACGATTCTGATCATAGAATATGATCCTCATAGGCGTAACTGAGTCAGTGCACTGTCACGAGATTCTCCTTGTTTCGTGCATGGAAGTATGATACAATACTTACGGTGTTGTATTGTGAGATGAAAGTGATGCTTTACACACGAAATCACTCCACGTTTGCTCCGGCACTCTGGCCAGCTTTTTTCTATGCATATATAATTGAGCCAAACCAGAAAGAACTGTGGCCAAAGATTTCGACAGCTCAGACTGCGCTTTGTCACGTGGCTTGTCTGTAGGTGAAGAACAGACAAATAATGAATCACGTAGGGAACGGGCAGAACATGTGAATACAAGAAAGACAGTCCCTCGTTTTCTCTGTACCTAGAGGTAACGACAGAAAGGGAACAGAATTAAGAAACACAGATAAATAGAGAGCATTATGGTTGAGGGGTGCCTTTTTGAATAGAGGTGGCGACAGAAACACAGATTGTTCTTGTAAATTTCTATTATTTAAGGTGACCACAGACAGACAGACAAGCAAACAGACAGACAGGCAGATAGTTAAACAGGCAGTCATACAGATAGGCAGACAGATAACTTGCAGGCAGACAGATAGTTAGACAGACAGACAGACAGACAGACAGACAGACTACAGGCAGACAGACTACAGGCAGATAGACAAACAGACAGACAGACATACAGACTTGGCAAGAGTTTAACGTCAGTAACACCATAGGATGACGAAAGAAAGAAAGAAAGAAAGACAGACAGACATAAAGAAAGAAAGAAAGAAAGAAAGAAAGAAAGAAAGAAAGAAAGAATTGTATATTTTCTAGTCTAAAATTCAACGAAAGAGAGAAGACATTGACACTAAGAAGACAGACAGGAAAACAGAAAGAAACACGTGTGAGACAGTTCCACTACAACGTCCTCCCTTACTCTGGGGGTGAGATATGCTAATTCCTGACAGAAGACCGAGGAGAATATTAGAATGAGGATTTACTTGTAGACCTGTCACAAATAGTCGAACGCCGTGAGAACTAGAGTCTCCCGGCCGTGGTCATGGCAATCAGCTGTATGACAGCCGGGTGTCGAGGATTGGAAACGGCTGGGAGGACACCTCAGATGGGTTAGCGGGAGATGCGGGTTTTTTGTCATTGTAGTGTCTGATGGTTATATTGTAGTTGTATGTCGTGGAGGTTTGAGTGCGATTGAGAACGAAAAAGGAGGTAGGGGAGGAGGAGGAGGAGGAGGAGGAGGAGGAGGAGGAGGAGGAGGAGGAGGAGGAGGAGGAGGAGGATTAGAAGAAGAAGAAGAAGAAGAAGAAGAAGAAGAAGAAGAAGAAGAAGAAGAAGAAGAAGAAGAAGAAGAAGAAGAAGAAGAAGAAGTCCATAACAGTATTTTGGAATTTTTGTGTGTATTTGTGCGTGTGTGTGTGTGTGTTTGTGTCACTGTCTGTCGGTCTGTCTGTCCGTCTGTCCGTCCGTCCGTCCGTCTGTCCGTCTGTCCGTCCGTCTGTCTGTCCGTCCGTCCGTCCGTCCGTCTGTCTGTCTGTCTGTCTGTCTGTCTGTCTGTCTGTCTGTCTGTCTGTCTGTCTGTCTGTCTGTCTGTCTGTCTGTCTGTCTGTCTGTCTGTCTGTCTGTCTGTCTGTCTGTCTCTCTCTCTCTATATATATATATATATATCTAACACACAACCAAGATATCCCCCTTGTGCTGTCATGTGTATAATTTCCTATCCAATCCTGACACCATCTACCTTTTGGTCATCCTCTTTTTCGCATCCCAGGTAGACTTGCCTATGGAGTGATCCTTCCTTGACTGTCATGGCCACTTACATACTATTCCTCCCCGGGACGCTTGACGGCAAAAGTGAAAGATGATGATGATGATTGAAAAGCTTGATACTCCTAGAATCACACAGGCGTAAATCACATTATGTGAGATGAGATGTACAAGAAATGCAGCTGGAAAAACAAGACGAAATAAAGAGACAAATGAGACACAATAAACAAATATACGGTTAACACGTGTAACTGACGTTAACGAACACGAAGAATTAAATCGCTCGGACATTTAGTTAGAATGGAACGAGATTAACCAGCGGCTACAACGTTCTACGTGAGAACATCGGGATACAAGTCGAGAGGAACGCCCAGGTAGAGTTAGCTAGATAGAGTTCATTGAAGAAATCAAACATGATGTTAGTACAAGCAACACGATAAACGAAACACAGACAGCAAAAGCAGTAGGACAAAAGAGAAAGTTGAATTAAAAGCTGAACGGTTTATTTATTTATTTACTTCTTTTTTTTTGAAAGGGGGGGGGGGGGGTGAGCTTTCGTTTATGAAAATTTTATTCCGTCATCATCTGCCCATCACGATATTCCGAACGAACACGAGCCCATGAATTATACACCACATACCTCTGGCCAAAATGCGAAGTTGAATGTTTATACACAGCTTCAGTGGACCCCAGTAGGTCGCTCCGTCACGCAACGTTCCAAAAACGCACATACATTTTTTTCTCTCCTCTAGTTATTCAGGCCTGTGTGCTCACTTTCCGACTCTGTAATAATCTCATTATGCAGGCCCGTGTCAAAGGTCACACATCTGTTTGTATCCTGGGATAATCAATGATTGCCTGTGAGCCGGGGACGGCCGTTGTGTCGTTCACTTTTGCGTCACGGTTCTAAATGGCGGTAAAAACTGCAGGCGCTCGAGTAGATTGCCGGAGACTATTGATTATTGCATTATGGGTATTGATTATCACTTATAAATTAGGGTATGCATGTATGGAAATGTGGTGGCATAATAGATAGTAAGTAGAGTGCCGAAGAGACGATTTGCGTTCAAATTCCAGCAGTGACACAATTATTTCGTTCAAAAACTATGGTTATTGGGTCAGCCCAACCATGTATAAGAGGTTTGGGGAATTGGTAAATGATACCTTTTCACACCATGATTTTGTTGGGTATATGGCACTCACCTCGTATGTTAAGACTGATGAGTGTTCCATACATGGTGTTGTCATTATACTGCCCACCACTTTTAGTTCCCAGACAATGTCTGCAGCCATTTTAAGCTGGGTCTGTCTGGTAGTGTCTATATAGATGTGGTACTTCACATCTAGCCGGTCTCTCTGGCTGTGGGGTTACAACACTTTCTCTCTGTAATCCCGTTTATCACGCAGAGTCTCGCAGCGGAGCGAGAACTGAGGTGGTTCGACCCCCGCTCGTGACTTGCGGATACTGAGCCGGCCGCTCAGAAAGCAATGGCAAACTACTGAGCGTAATCTTGCCAAGAGATCAACAGACAGCTGAAAGATGCTGCTGTTGACAGCTAAGTCCTGTAAAAAAAGGATACGCAAACATAAACTTCACATCTAAGTACACATATCGCTTCTCATCTACGTACACTTGTACCGTGATGTCTACCTACACTTGTATCGTCATGTCTACCTACACTTGTACCGTGATGTCTACATACACTTGTACCGTGATGTCTACCTACACTTGTATCGTTATTTCTACGTACACTTGTATCGTTATGTCTACCTACACTTGTATCGTGATGTCTACCTACACTTGTATCGTCATGTCTACCTACACTTGTATCGTGATGTCTACCTACACTTGTACCGTGATGTCTACGTACACTTATACCGTGATGTCTACCTACACTTGTACCGTGATGTCTACGTACACTTGTATCGTGATGTCTACCTACACTTGTACCGTCATGTCTACCTACACTTGTATCGTCATGTCTACCTACACTTATACCGTGATGTCTACGTACACTTATACCGTGATGTCTACGTACACTTATACCGTGATGTCTACGTACACTTGTACCGTGATGTCTACGTACACTTGTATCGTCATGTCTACCTACACTTGTATCGTCATGTCTACCTACACTTGTATCGTCATGTCTACCTACACTTTTATCGTCATGTTTACCTACACTTGTACCGTCATGTCTACCTACACTTGTATCGTCATGTCTACCTACACTTGTACCGTGATGTCTACCTACACTTGTACCGTGATGTCTACCTACACTTGTATCGTTATGTCTACGTACACTTGTATCGCTATGTCTACCTACACTTGTATCGCCATGTCTACCTACACTTGTATGGTTGGGTAGAGGATGTGTGGGTGGGTGATTGTATGTGAGTAAGGGTGTGTGGTTAAGGGATGTTTGGTTGGGTGATGGGTGGGTAGAGGATGTGTGGATGGGTAGAGGATATGTGGGTGGGTTAGTGTGTGCAGGTTAGGAGATGGGGGATGTTTGTAGGTGTGGGCTCGGGATCTGTGAGTGGGCTGGGGGAGATGGGAGATTATGTTGGTGAGTGCGGAATTTGTGTGTGGGTAGGTGCGGAATATGTGAGTTGACGGGGAGATGTGTGTGTGGCTGAGGAATGTGTGTTTGGTTGGGTGGTTGGAGGTGTGTGGATGGAGGAGGCTATTGGGTGAGTGATTGTTGGTGGGAAATGGGACGGGTAGAGGATATGTGAGTGGGTGGGGAGATGTGTGTAGGTGGGGGATGTGTGGGTTATTGAATGTATGTGTGCTTGGGGTGTGGGTGGATGGGATGTGTGGTGGGTGAGAGGTGTGTTTGGGTGGGGAGATGTGTAGGTGTAGGGATGTGGTGGATGGGTGGGGGAATGTATTGTATGTGTGTGTGGTTGGGTGGGGGAGTTGGAGTGAATGGGGGATGTGTGGGTGGGTGGTGGATGTGTCTCATAACATAGTAATATGCATTGTTTATGTTTACAAAATTCATGTGACAATGTTTTTTTCCTATCCACTGTTGATGAAAGAAAGATGAGTGATTGGAAGGGCCGAATGTAAGACGGGCCTGCGTGCTCAATTTGTTACCCTTTGAAAATAAAGTCTGTTCGTTCGTTCGTTCGTTCGTCATGTCTACCTACACTTGTACCGTGATGTCTACGTACACTTGTATCGTCATGTCTACCTACACTTGTATCGTGATGTCTACCTACACTTGTATCGTCATGTCTACCTACACTTGTATCGCCATGTCTACCTACACTTGTATCGTCATGTCTACCTACACTTGTACCGTGATGTCTACGTACACTTGTATCGTCATGTCTACCTACACTTGTACCGTGATGTCTACCTACACTTGTATCGTCATGTCTACCTACACTTGTATCGTCATGTCTACCTACACTTGTAGCTACACCACCTCAAACTCAAGCCAGACGATATACTGCCGCCACATCAAGTACCAATAGGCCAGAGGAGAGCAGAATACTCATAACTACGACACCTGATATCCAAGCCAGACGGAACATTTCCATCACACCAAATCCGTACAATACGCCTTCTTACACGCAGGAGGGTGATAATTATGAAGATACATTCCCTCTTCTCCACAGCAAGGATCAATCCAGTAGTAACAACAACGTGCCACCACAGCCTCCTGTTAGCCACGAATCAGAGCCTGTAGTTGGAAGTCGTTACACACCCGTGAGAAATCAACAGTATCCACTCCATTGTAACCCAGAGTTGTTATACCTCACACGGTTTAGCCCAGCTTCACTTCGGCAGGCATTTATGATGTCGCTGTACTAAGGACCAACACAGCCTGGTATTTACTAGCAATTGAGCACAAAGCAACACCGGATCTCGGTACAAGAAAGAGCCTCTCCTAGAAAGTTTATGCACATACTTGGTTATTGATTTATATAGCAACGTATTAGATTGTACGTGGCTGTAAAAATTGACTCGTATTGAAGTCACAGAGATTGACACTTAGATATCTTTTATAATACTTTTTATCGCCTTAATACTCTGAGTGAGGGGGTCTTCACTCCCCGCTTTAAACAGAGACATTGACTTGTATAGTCATTTATTGATTCTTTTGGATAACAGTTGGTACTTAGCTTGTGAAGTAGTTTTTTCAAGTTAATTATTTGTTGTATGTTCTTTAATTCGTTTTGTTCCTTGTTTGCATTATATTCGTTGGTCTAATTAGTTATATCGTTATAATATTGTCATTTACTTATCCATTTGTATTATTGATATTTTGTAAGTTAATGTAATTGTCATTTTTTTTTATGATCTTGTATTTTTTGCTTAACTTTGACTAATTTACACTTTCTTCATGGATGAAATGTCTGTGAAGTGGCAACACTGGCTCAATAAGTCAGGAATACGCCTTGGACACTTAAACATTTGCAGCTTATTTAACAAGCTACCAGAGTTATCTTCTATTCTTAATCAAAATTTTCATTTATTCGGCCTTAGTGAAAGTAGACTTAATGATAAAATTTCAGATGAGGACATCTCTATTAAAGGGTACACAGTTTTTAGAAGGGATCCCTGTAGGAAACAAGAGACAGGCATAATAACCTATGTTTCTAATTTACTAAATGTTCACCGTAGGCTAGACTTTGAAACTTGCGAAATAGAATGTATCTGGTTAGAGCTAAAACTTCAAAACCGCACACCCCTGATAATTGGCTACCTTTATCGAAATCCCAGTGCTGGACACGTCTGGTACGAAAACTTCACTACCATGATGGATGTGGTTTTCGCTTCTGGGAAGGAAATTATACTACTCGGAGACTTTAACATTGACACCAACAAATCCAACATAATATGGGGAAATATAATTGCATCTTACAATTTCCAACAAATAGTACAACAAGCTACTAGAGTAACAAAGTCATCTTCGACAGTCATAGATCACATTTATGTAACTTGCTCAGACGACATCATAGAATGCACCGTACCCAATTGCGCAATGAGCGATCACTACCCAATATGCTGCACGTGGTCTAAAAAAGGAATTAAAATTCCTAAACATAAACACATAAGTGTAAAATATAGAAGTTACAAAAATGTCAACCAAAGCGCATTTTTACAGGTCTTGCTCAGTTCACCTCTAGACAATGTTTATCAGCTTCCTGACCCGGATGATGCTCTGGAATTCTGGATGAAAACCTTTATTGATGTTTTTGATAGACATGTGCCAGTCAAGGAAGTTCGAGTAAAACACCACGTCAAGCCACCTTGGATCACCCAGGAAATACTTAAAATTATGAGAGACAGAGATAAAGCACATAAAAAGCAGGATCTCGATGCATACCGTACACTTAGAAACAAAGTTCAATATAACATACGACGGGAAAAGAAACATTACTTTAAGAACTTAGTAATGGATAAAACAAATAGTAAGGATATATGGAAAGCAATTAACACCTTGACAAACAAGTATAATTTCCGAAATTCTTTACCTTCAAATCATATTACATGCGACCAATTCAGTAATTTTTTTCAAACTGACATAGACCAGTTGAAGGCTTCAATACCTAATTCTCCTTGCAACTTATCTTTATTGTCATCGTTTTGCGAGAATAGATGCTCCCGCGATATTCTTTCCGACATACCGCTAATGACAATCACTGAAGTATTCGCTTACCTCAGTAACCTAAAAAACACAACCTCATCTGGGTTAGATGGAATCAGCAACCGGATTCTCCGTTGTGCTGCGCCAGTGATCTGTACATCACTAACCTATGTATATAATCAGTGTCTAACCAAAGGCCACTTTCCATCATCTCTCAAAATCGCTAAAGTGTACCCTCTTCTTAAATCTGGTTCATTGGACAATGGTCTCCCGAACAATTACAGACCCATTTCATTACTATCATCACTATCTAAGCCACTAGAAAAACACATCCATAAAGTAACATTACAGTATTTAGTTCGCAACAAGCTTATTGTTGACAGCCAATCAGGATTTCGACCAAAATATTCTTGCCATACGGCCCTAACAAACATGATGGAAAATTGGCACCAGAATATAAACAACAACAGTCTATGTGGAACTGTGTTTATTGATTTCAAGAAAGCATTTGATATGATAGACCATGTTATTTTAATTAAAAAACTCGAGACAATGAAAATTGGCCTTAATGTAGTCACTCTAATATCATCTTTTCTATCAAACAGAAAGCAAGTAGTATCACATAATAAATCTCTGTCTCAAACCACTACCTTCAATATTGGAGTACCGCAAGGCTCTATTCTTGGCCCTCTATTATTTGCCATATATATTAACGATCTACCTTTGCATCTTTCGTCGTCCTGCGATCTATTTGCAGATGACTGTACGGTGTACACAAACGCTGAAGACTGTATTTTACTGGAGTCGTCTTTACAACAAGAATTAAATAATGTAGTTAAGTGGAGCTATTCAAACCGTATGCAAATTAACATCACTAAAACAAAAGCAATGTTATTAACAACTAGACAAAGACTTCAAACTCTAAGCTCACACACACCACTTCAACTTCACATCGATAACATGCCAGTAGAAAGTGTAATTGAGCACAAAACATTAGGTCTAATCATTGATAGAAACCTAACCTTTAATTCCCACGTTCAAGCGCTTATTAAACAAACAGCGAAAAGTCTACCAACTCGCCAAGATTAAAAACTTCCTTGATGAGGACACAAGGAAGCTATTCTATACTTCTCATATACAGACACACTTTGACTACTGCTCTACAATCTGGGACGGTTGTTCTAATTCAAACACCAAGCGACTTTACTCACTCCAGAAACGGGCCATGAGTCTAATTTATAGCAAACATTTATCTGACAATCCTAGCCTGTATAAACGCCTTCAGTTACTACCATTCCGCAAACGCCTGCTTTTCAATAAAGCTAAACTAATTAACAAAATCCTGCATCGGAATGCCCCAAATTACCTTTGGCCATTGTTTAAATATAATGCTAGTCACAGTAAACGTTTAAATATACTACACATTCCGAAGCCTAGGATTGACTTATACAAAACAAGCTTAACGTACTCTGCAGCTCAGCTGTGGAACAATCTTCCACAAGAAATCAAAGACATCACCAATCCCTATTCATATAATCGCAAATTATTCGAACACTATCTCAATACGGATTACCTTCCCCCTTAATAATTGAGATAATAATAATAATAACAAAACCCTAGTATAACAGCCAATCCCCTTTTTGTGGGCCAGTATATTCCACATGGCTAATAACAAGTGTCAGACCATTATCTAGTATTACTGTGTCGTGTATTTTTGATGTTTGCATTTTGCCCATGCCTTTATAATGCATATCTTTTATATTGTTGCTGTTCTTTGTTAGCCTTGAATGATGTGTGAATGAAATAATGTATGAAAGAGAGTGATAGAAGGGCAGAATGTTAGACGGGCCTGCGTGCCCAATTCTTAACCCTTTGAAAATAAAGTTTGTTCGTTCGTTCGTTCGTTCGTTCGTCATGTCTACCTACACGTGTATCGTGATGTCTACCTACACTTATATCGTCATATCTACCTACACTTGTACCGTGATGTCTACGTACACTTGTATCGCCATGTCTACCTACACTTGTATCGTGATGTCTACCTACACTTGTATCGTCATGTCTACCTACACTTGTACCGTGATGTCTACGTACACTTGTATCGCCATGTCTACCTACACTTGTACCGTGATGTCTACCTACACTTGTATCGCCATGTCTACCTACACTTGTATCGTCATGTCTACCTACACTTGTATCGTGATGTCTACCTACACTTGTATCGTGATGTCTACGTACATTCGTATTATGATGTCTACGTACATTGGTATTGTGATGTCTTCGTACACTTGTATCGTGATGTCTAACTACACTTGTACCGTGATGTCTACCTACACTTGTATCGCCATGTATACCTACACTTATATCGTCATGTCTACCTACACTTGTATCGTGATGTCTACCTACACTTGTATCGTCATGTCTACGTACACTTGTATCGCCATGTCTACCTACACTTGTACCGTGATGTCTACCTACACTTGTACCGTGATCTCTACGTACACTTGTATCGCCATGTCTACCTACACTTGTATCGTGATGTCTACCTACACTTGTATCGTCATGTCTACCTACACTTGTATCGTCATGTCTACCTACACTTGTACCGTGATGTCTACATACACTTGTATCGCTATGTCTACCTACACTTGTACCGTGATGTCTACCTACACTTGTATGGTGATGTCTACGTACACTTGTATCGCCATGTCTACCTACACTTGTATCGTGATATCTACCTACACTTGTATCGTCATGTCAACCTACACTTGTATCGTCATGTCTACCTACACTTGTACCGTGATGTCTACGTACACTTGTATCGCCACGTCTACCTACACTTGTACCGTGATGTCTACCTACACTTATATCGCCATGTCTACCTACACTTGTATCATCATGTCTACCTACACTTGTATCGTGATGTCTACCTACACTTGTATCATGATGTCTACGTACATTCGTATTATGATGTCTACGTACATTGGTATTGTGATGTCTTCGTACACTTGTATCGTGATGTCTACCTACACTTGTATCGTGATGTCTACCTACACTTGTATCGTGATGTATACCTACACTTGTATCGTAATGTCTACGTACATTCGTATTATGATGTCTACGTACATTGGTATTGTGATGTCTTCGTACACTTGTATCGTAATGTCTATGTACACGTGTATCGTCATGTCTACCTACACTTGTATCGTCATGTCAACGCACAATTATGTATACCCGTCTATATACACGGTTACATCCTATCTGCCTGTAATATCAGGGTCAATGGTCGACTGGTGTTGTAAAGAGGACTCACTGTGCTCTGTAACCACTAGTGATCACTTGAAAAGCAATCAATCAGTAAGTCAGGTCTTAGTCAGATATGCTTGAGTTACCGTTTGACAGTAGACGATACTACCCGCTTTCTGTTAGCGCCGAATGTTGGGCAGCGCTCACCAAACCCGACACCCCACATTGTGACAACGGCTTCGGATGGAGTAGCTCAATTTGGAGGGTACACGCCTTATCCCGGTGATAGGAAATGCAACATAAAAACTACATGTCATGGCAGGGCAAACCAGGCCCTAAATCTTGGTCAGCAACTGGTCTTGGATGGAACGAACGAGCGAACGAACAAACGAACTTTATTTTCAAAGGGTCACAAATTGGGCACGCATGCCCATCTTACATTTGGCCCTTCCAATCACCCATCATTCATTCATCAATTGTGCATGTTACATTCACATAAGAAAAAACATTGTCAAACGGGTTGTGTACACATAAACAATGCATAGTACTATGTTATGAAACATGCAGACATACGTACACACGCACTTTCATGAACACACACGCACTCATACATACCTGCATACATACTTACATCATTTGCACACACTCTCTTACAGTTATGCACACAATTAATAACATACAAATACACACTCCCTCGCATACACTGCATGCATGCACACATACCCACACAAACATATACACATACATACACGAACATACACACACATACACACATACTTACACACACACGCACATACACACATATACACACATCGCACACATATAAATTACAAACACACACACACACCCATATACATGCATACATACATGTACACACATAAACACACATACACATACACACACAAACACACACATATACGAACATACACACGTATTCACACATACACGTACACATACATACACATTCATACACATACACACAATGAAAGCTCCAACAGGTGGACAAATAGAGCATTGCTTTGCTGATCCGGCAGCTTCTGCAGCCTGTCTCGTTCCAGATGTATTGGAGTATTCCTCGGGAGTAAATTGGCAGCTCGAGAGAGGAATCATGCTGCATGGACAAACTTGGTCTCTAAATTCAGCCCAGGCTTTGTGCTATGGAGAGATTATTATGCCTCTTTTTTACAACACAATTTCGCAGGCTATTCTCTGTCAAGACTGCAAGGTGCCAGTAATATTAAATGAATAGTACATGATGAAGTACAGATGAAGGTATATTGGGCCGAAACATTGCAAAATCTTCATTGCAGTTTAGCTCATGAGGTAACAGACGACCATCACCATGCATATTTCAGTATCGCAGTAAATAATGAATGTTCTGTAATCTTTAAGTGAGCGGATCACATTTACATCATTCACACACAAAATATGTCAATGAGCGGATCAAATGTACATCATTCATAAAACTATGTCAGTGGGCGGATCAAATGTACATCATTCATAAAACTATGTCAGTGGGCGGATCAAATGTATATCATTCATAAAACTATGCCAGTAAACACATCAAATGTACATCATTCACATAACTATGTCAGTAAACACATCAAATGTACATCATTCACAAAACTGTGTCAGTAAGCATATCAAATGTACATCATTCACACAACAATGGCAGTAAACTCATCAAATGTACATCATTCACACAACTATGCCAGTAAACTCATCAAATGTACATCATTCACACAACAATGGCAGTAAACTCATCAAATATACGTCATTCACACAAATATACTTGTAAACTCATCAAATGTACATCATTCACACAACAATGCCAGTAAACTCATCAAATGTACATTATTCACACAAATATGCCAGTAAACTCATCAAATGTACATCATTCACACAACTATGCCAGTAAACTCATCAAATGTACATCATTCACACAACAATGGCAGTAAACTCATCAAATATACATCATTCACACAACAATGGCAGTAAACTCATCAAATATACATCATTCACACAAATATACTTGTAAACTCATCAAATGTACATCATTCACACAACTATGCCAGTAAAGACATCACATATGCATCATTCACTAGACTATTTCAGTGAAGGCATCATATGTACATCATTCACACAGCTATGTCATTGAACGGATGAAATATACACCATGAACAAGACTATGTCAGGGAATGGATCAAATGTACATCATTCACAAATGGAAACAGACACGAAGGGGTCAAGTAGCACTGTTACTTAAGTGACAAATGTACATCATTCACAGATGGAAACAGACACGAAGGGGTCAAGTAGCACTGTTACTGAAGTAATTCAGAGCCAAACCTCAAGTAGGTTTGGACCAAATAAAAATGGACGGCGAAAACTGAGAAGTATGGGTGTGTCACAGTTGTGGCTTAAATGTTGTTAATATGGTAGCAGACATGTTGTATTACGTATCAAATTAAACGGTGTTGCACAGGGAAAACAACGGTGTATAAGACCATGACAGATGCGAGAAGTTGCTTGACACGATTATCATCCCATGACACTGAATCGGTTAATCTCCATGACACTGAATCAGTTAATCTCCATGACACTGAATCAGTTAATCTCCATGACACTGAACCAGTTAATCTCCATGACACTGAATCAGTTAATCTCCATGGCACTGAATCAGTTAATCTCCATGACACTGAATCAGTTAATCTCCATGACACTGAATCAGTTAATCTCCATGACACTGAATCAGTTAATCTCCATGACACTGAATCAGTTAATCTCCATGACACTGAATCAGTTAATCTCCGATCAGTTCTGTTACCAGGTGAACACTGGTTACACCTGGAGGTTACCTTTACTCCTGACTGATGGCTCATCAAGAAATTGGTGCTGTCCCTTCCTCCCGGCCACCAAGCCCAATCTTTCGGTCTGTTGTGCGTATTCAAAACAAATCTACCTACATACATGATGCGCGCAACACACATGTCGAGTACCTAACAAGACATCCACACACAACAGAGCACGTATACAGTTGTATGCGGATGTTGTCACTTAGTTGTAGCAATGTTTGCTGTTCGTATGTTGCTGAAGGTCGGCCTCTGTGGCGGAGGAGTAGAGAACGCCATTCGCAATCCAGTACTCCGCGATTTGGAAACACGCCTGGTTGTGTTGATTTTTAAAAACTGGTATGCGCGTCGGTTGTTTAGAAAGCAGTGGCAAACTACTAAACGTAAACTTGCATAGTAAATCACAGTCAAACATGTCAGGGCTGATTGCGACGTCCTGTAAGGGATTAACTTTCATTATTCGGCAAAGCTCTGCACAGGAGAGACCCGTGAATCAACCCAGCCCCATATAAGCAAGAGAACTGGGCTTCACACCTCAACTTGAAGCAAAAAACACACACTATAAAACCAACAAAATTACCTGTACAATATTGAATCCACAAGTGCGAATCAGTGTAATTGAAAAACGCTTTGCTAGGAAAGAACACCGAGCCCCTCAGCACTCACATCCCAGACAGTGGAACTCTTGCAGGTTTCATGACCATCACAATTGACAAAAAAGCAAAACAAAACAGACAGCGCACTTCCAATCATCCAGCCGTGACCTCCGGCAACAAAAAAAAAAAAAAAAAAATAGCAAATGGTATGTGAAGCGGTATCTGTGAGTGGACGAGCGGGTAATCAAAGGACAGACTTGCGCGTATTGTCACGGTCCGTTTGCCAGAGATAAACAGTTGGCTGGCTCCATATTGGAGCCGGGCGTCCTGCTACAAAAGCCAGTTTGTTGGTTAGCTAGACTATATGGGCATGGGTTAGAGAGGGTTCGTGGTAACATTGCTTTAGAGAGAGATGGAGAGAGAGAGGGAGAGAGAGGGGGGAGAGAGAGGGATAGGAGAGTGAGTGAGAGAAATAGAGAGGGGAGAAAAAGAGAGGAAAGAGAGGAAGAGAGAGGGAGAGAGAGAAGGAGAGCGAGAGAGGGGGGGGAGAAGAAGAGGGGTATTGAGAGAGAGGCAGAGATAGGGAGAGAGAAGGAGAGAGAAAGGGATAGAGAGAAAGAGAGACGGAGAGAGAGAGAGAGAGAGAGAGAGAGAGAGAGAGAGAGAGAGAGAGAGAGAGAGAAATGCAACAGCAGCGTTTAGTTGGACAAATGCTAAAATGGACAGTGGTTCTTATATTATAATAGAGGTCACATTTAAAGGTGTTTTCTTCCTTCCGTATCCCGCCCAGTGGCTGAGAGGCTAGTGAGACGCGCAGTTCCCCAATTCCCCGTCAGACCGAGTCGAGCGTACGAAATAAATTACAGGCGATTTTGGAGCCATCAGTTTTGCGTTACGTTTGATGTATGTGGCGTCGGCCGTTAAGAAAGCAATGGCAAACTACTGAACTAACATTGATTAGTAAGTCACAAACAGCCAATAAATAATGGGGCCGATTGCGAAGTCATGTTAAGGGCATGCAATTCACTTTAACTGGCTCCTTTTGAACTCAAGCGTAGTGCATACACATTCTACTCCTACAAGTAGATGCTACTAATGGCTGCTGGTTTTCTAGTGACTGCCGCTTCCATTGACGATGTATATTTAGTGGCGGACTTTTGTGTTGGTATTCTGTCAACAGCATTATGCATAGTATACCTGTGAGGGCTGTTGGCTTGTCGAGACTCCTCCTGTTCCACATTTAATGTGGGACAGTGAAGACCATTTTGTGTGATATTCAATGATACACGAACGGAGAATAATGGGGCGACCCTTTGCCGTGAAGTTGGAACTGCGACCACCTAACCAACCAACCAACCAACCAACCAACCAACCAACCAACCAACCATCTAACTAACTAACTAACTAACTAACTACCTAACTAACTAACTGACTGACTGACTGACTGACTGACTGACTGACTGACAGACTGACTGACAGAAAGACTGACTGACTGACTGACTGACTAACTAACTAACTAACTGGATTGATGTTTGCGCGTGTATAAGCTTTTTTTTATTATCAGTGTCCCTGGCCTTCAGTCAAACCCACTCCATCTAATGAGGTACTTGTAATTCACCTCCCCAAGTCAAGGACGAGAAGTCAATATGTTAGTCCAACTGACCGGCTTGACCACGTTTCAAAATTCCCCGACATAAGGAGTCGAGAGTTCAACACCAGTGGCGACGATTTGGAAGCAAACCGCATTGCGTTGAATTCAATGGTATGAGTGTCTGTCATTCCCAAAGCAATGACAAACTCATCATCCAGTGCCTTGACTGCTGGAGAGGGCGATCATTCCTCTTCCACAAATTGCGGTCTTCGACTGGATGGATCAATTCGTGTGTTGACTCCTTCAGCGTCATGACACAAGACTTTTAAGAATATTCTCACTCTGTCTTCCTCTATCTCTCTTTCCACAAATTTTTACAGTTGTCACAAAATATGTTTGTCTTCTCATAATGTTTATGGCAAATTACTGAAGGTAAAATGTGCCAAGTACAACACAAACAGCCTAAAAATATCGAGGTTGATTGTCACATCCTGTAAAAGATATACAGCCAACTTTCCTCAAGTTGATTGCCACATCCTGTAAAAGATATACAGCCAACTTTCCTCAAGTTGATTGCCACATCCTGTAAAAGATATACAGCCAACTTTCCTCAAGTTGTTTGCCACATCCTGTAAAAGATATACAGCCAACTTTCCTCAAGTTGATTGTCACATCCTGTAAAAGATATACAGCCAACTTTCCTCAAGTTGTTTGCCACATCCTGTAGAAGATATACAGCCAACTTTCCTCAAGTTGATTGCCACATCCCGTAAAAGATATACAGCCAACTTTCCTCAAGTTTAGTCCGTATTCTCTTAGATAGACAATGGTTCTTATATTATGAGGTGGCTTCAAATGACAACCTTAAACGCTGTTTTTGTTTGCTTTTTGTTGAATGCCAACATGTTAGTCCTCCTTTCTTCAGTGTAAAGCCATGATACTCTAATTGGATTTACTAACAATAAGGCACGTGGCTCATTAATGAAACGGTGAAAATCAACTTGTAAAGAACATGACTGGCGGAACGGGAATCAATTACAATGTCGACTCTCGAGGAAAAGTTAATATCCGTTTTAATCTAGAATTTGCAAGACAGTCACATATACTAGTTAGCAGTTAAATTAGTTTCTCGTGCCGCCGAGAAGGGCCTAATTCCTATATTACACTAACCTTGATATCTGATATCCATCCCTGCCTTTTCCCTACGAACATTCAGTAACCTTCATTCTCCCTTGTGTTCTTCCAATTCGTCCTCTCTGTCGTTCTCATCCGAATCTGCCGTCTAGCGTTTTCCCGTCTTTAGAAAATCCATTGCGCTTTTCCAGATATGTCATAGGCTATCCACATCCTTGAATGATCCCACTGCCAGCCTTCTATCTCTTCAGAAGCCGCCTTAGTCCTTCTCGAACTTAGAAACACAACCGATCTGCTTGATGAAAGTCACAGCGTATGCTCTGGTTGTCAGGTTCACATTCCGTGACGCATCCCGTTTCCCTGGTTCTTCGTGCACCATCTACTTTACTATACACTTGGGTTTTTCCTTTTATTTTCTCCGCATGATGTGTATCTGCCATCGCTATGTGGCATTATGCCCCCCCCCCACAGGTAAAATGATACAATCATTTTTACATATGTCCATATACCATGTGATATAAAACCATGCACAATAGCGTTGCTGACATTATGAGACATATGTAGTGCTGGGTATGACGTTATGGCCCTTATTACTCCCCCCCCCCAAAAAAAAAAATAATAATTATATAACGGGCACGCCCTTCAGTTCACACCCACGGTGAACGTCGTGTGGTGCCGGCGTGTGGGAGGGCCGGTCCAACTAATGAAACCATTAGTCCATAACTTGTCCAAATGAACAAGTGTCCTCACTCTAGGTTAAGACCCGGAGTTGTGGACGAGGGTGTTAGTAATAGGTACCAAGCAGTCATTCTCAGTTAATGCTCAATCCTGTCGCTGATTCCTATATCCATTGGGTGTTTCTTGTATCAAATAAGTGAGGTGGATGCCCTTGTTGTTTGCAGTGCTACTTTTAGAGACATTCTATTACTATCACGTGACATTCGTTGTAGCGGCTCATCCTGTGTGGATATGTTAGAACCCATTGACCATTGTCAAATTCAAATTGTAGCAGTTAATAATTCTGAACCATTAATTAAGCATTTAACTATTCTAATAACATAACTACTATAAATGAGTTAACTATAATACTAATTACGAATTCATATATATATATATATATATATATATATATATATATATATATATATATATATATAATATATATATATATACTATATATATATACTATATATATATATATATATATATATATATATATATATATATATATATATATATATATATATATATATATATGAATTCGTAATTAGTATTATAGTTAACTCATTAATAGTAGTTATGTTATTAGAATAGTTAAATGCTTAATTAATGGTTCAGTATTATTAACTGTTACAATGTGTGTGTGTGTGTGTGTGTGTGTGTGTGTGTGTGTGTGTGTGTGTGTGTGTGTGTATATATATATATATATATATATATATATATCCATTTACACATAATCTACTAACTCTGTCAAGTTATACACTATTCACTTAGTGTCATTCTAATTAATGAAATCACAGACATTGTCTCTAATTAAAATACTTAATTCATCAATCCAAATGATGCGGAGTATCATAATCGATCGGATTGTCATCTTCACAAAGTACAAAGTTCAAAGTTCCGTCTCCAAATAATTGCATGTACACGAATAAACAAATAGTTCCGCCATTCCAACACAGTTTCGTTATTTCAGCACTTGAAATATGCGGGGAAAATTGCAATGTGCCACAACACCAGTTATTTCATCATTTCGTGATGTCTCTGGCCAAAATGAAAAATATTCACATATGTATCTATCTGACTATATTACATATTAAATTAACGTATTTCAATCTGTTGGTTACTATGTACTTTTCTATTTTAATTAGGTGCTATCTGTAACCTATGTATTAAACTTTTCTAAGATTCTATGAACAACACAACTAAATAATAAGAACAAAAGTGAACAACTGTGAAGCAGACCTATCTATTTACAATAAACTAAGAAGATCTTTCAGAATGTAATTGACTAGAATCTCGCAAATCATAGATATAGTCTTACTTAGAATAATCATAAATTTCAAAGATTCAAGACTTCTACGAAATAAATCAGAAATATAATATACCATTCTGATTCACCAAGAAAAAATATTTACATGAAATAAAATTTATAAAAATTATTAATGTTCTCTAATATAGATATAATTAACACAATTAACTGAATAATAGAGAGCCGAAATATTTTCCAAGATGGATTGTAGAAATATGAGATAGTGTGAACACTTCTGAAAAGTATAAATTCATATGAGAGAAGATTGGAATAACTAAGTAATAAGACCATACCGAGTCTGTATTAAGTATGTGTTGATTTACTTATTTAACATTCTCTCACTCATTCTTTTCTTCTTTATTCCTTTTTTCTTTCTTACATACTTATGGAGTTTCTTCATTGTATGTATGCCAATATATGTACCTTTCAACTTTGTTGATTTGAATACTGTTATCGTTTTCGCTAGTGTGCGTAGTGAGAATAAGATATGTTTGGTACATCTGCACAAGACATAAGCCAAGTAGATAGAATAAATAAAGATCAATGTATATCGATCAATGACTTGTGTGCAAATTGTATTGACTTGTGAGTGAATATCTATTATATGCATTTTTATTCGTGTGAATACATTCGCAATCTGTTTCTTAACATGTGTGTGCGTATTTATAATGTCATCAACATACCCCTTTGATTGTGAGTATACGCTCGTGCCGACGTATTCACCTTGTGATATGGCTGATTTAAGCCAAAATAAAATCTGAGTAATAATTATAGTTACAATATCCCATTTCATCTGTTGTTTGTAACCATTGTGTTTAACTCTTCTCTTTTTGTGTGCTACGCCGTTCTTGTTAACAGTCGGCCGAACTTGTAATAATTGTGTATTTTCTTGTTCTTGTGACACGTGTACTTGGGTTCTTGTGAGTGCCACATCAGGTTTGTGTTCTATAGTTTGAACGTAATCTTTGACATTAGGGATGTTACCAATTATCAACCCAGCACATAGGTTTGGTAGTACTGCTGCACAAACTTACCTTCATAGTATGGGCCTTTTATGCTGACCCTTGCGGTCTTGTACGTCTCTATTGTACCACCAAATGTTCTGCAATCAATGTTCTCATGTGTGAAGTCTCTTTTGTTTATTAGTTTGTGACTAACTCCCGTAATAACAGATCCCGTGTCTCTAAAACAGGTTGTTTGTGTACCATTAATCCACGCTTGGTGGATCACCAGAGTACCTTTATGAGTGCATGCTGCAATCGCTTCATGTATATGCCTCTTGTGGGCTGATGTGAGGTCATCATGATTATCGTG
Organism: Cepaea hortensis; assembly: GCA_963921405.1. Taxonomy (NCBI): domain Eukaryota; kingdom Metazoa; phylum Mollusca; class Gastropoda; order Stylommatophora; family Helicidae; genus Cepaea; species Cepaea hortensis. The sequence goes on from OY992876.1 coordinate 439,118,397, forward strand.
ACCTTCCTTACCTATTTTGTTGTTGTATGACTCTATAATAGCTGCGTGTGTTTCTTCTAAGTCATCAGAATCACTATTACTAGACAACATATATGCAGTACTTGCCTCCTTCCACGCATTTTTCATGGGGCATGACTTACTGGTATGTCCATACGCCATACAAGAAAAACCTTTAATACTCCTCTTGTAGGAGTCATTCTTACTTCTTTTCTTGGATGTGATGTCACTCAAGTAAGCTGGATACCCTGGATGTTTATCACACATCTCAAGTGATCCATGAGAAAGTTTGCAGTACTGACAATGTGCGAAGTGACCTTTTCTAGGTATGTCTCCCTCTTTATTAGAGTATTGATCTGGACCACTTCTATTCCTATTCTTAAATTTCTTAAACTTACCATTGTCTTTCTGGAATTTTGCGCTCCTCCTATGACAAGCTCTGGTTGTGCACAATTGGCAAATATATCACAAAGTGCCTTAAAAAATGATTCTCCTTTTGATTCCATCTCACTAAGTGATTTACACTTGTTTTCAATCAGAAAAACAGACATAGATTCTGGTACTGCAGACAAAAGTGTGTCTCTTATTATCAGATCCCGAATGCGATCGAAATCAGACCCAATATCAGCTGCCTTCAGCCATTTATCAAGGCATGACAATGTTTCAGAAACAAAATCAAGTAAAGTTTGGTTAGACTTAGGAGTAAGAGTTCTGAACTTTGTACGCAACCCCGATTCGTCTAAACTAAAATGTGCAAGAACACGATCTCACATATACTTGTAGTTGGTATGCAAGTTCTCATGTATTAATTCAATTACCTTTAAAGGTTCCAGCGCGAGGTGTCGATGGAACAGAATCGGTACGTCCTGTTCAGGAATCTTGTAGAATTTAACTAACACTTCGAAATTAGTAATCCAAGAACTTACCGAATCACATTCTTGGAAATTACGAAATAAACCTTGGTACTTCTTGACTGGATCATTCTGTTTTGCTAGAATTTTCTCTCGTTCAATCTCAGCTTCACGATCCATTTCCATTGCCTTGACTTTTAAATTACCTTCAACTCCCTTGTCTTTCCAGAGTTTTTCTGCTGCAAGTCTTTCTTTTTCGAATGCCAGTTGTTTTTCCTTCATTTCTGCCTCTGCGGCTATTTGTTTTGCCTTCATTTCTGTCACTGCGGCTATCTGTTTTGCCTTCATTTCTGTCTCTGCGGCTATTTGCTTTTCCTTCATCTCTTTTTCCAATGCTAGTTTCTATTTTTTCAGCTGCTATCTTCTCACGTTCTAGAGTTAATTCCTTTTCTTTAGCCGCCATTTTATCGCGTTCCAACGCTATCTCCTTCTCTTTTAACTCTTTTTCAAGTGCCAATCTCTCTTGTCTTTCCTCTCGTTCACGTGTTGATTGAAGTTGTTTCGCTTCTCTCTCTGCTGCTAATCTTTCCTTCTTAAGAGCTAATCTCTCTTGTCTTTCTTCACGTTCACGTGCTGTTTGTTGCATCTGTAATTCTTTGATCTCCTGTTTCGCCCATGTCCTAAGCTATGAACCGGTCAACCCAGACTTCTCACCTATGTCCATGAAGTCTTGAAGTGTCGACATGCTGATTTAATTTAATTATCACCACTCTAGCTGAAAAATTTGTAGAGAAGTGCAAAAATGCAAAGGACTCGACGATATGTAAGTATGTTCAAATCCGAGTAGACAATATAGAAAAGTAAAAATGTCGGAGAAAATATCAACTGCAACTCAACAACAATGTATAATTGAACAAAAAGAAGTTTATTTTATGTAAACAACAGAAAATATTATTAACAATATATTCAGTATAAAGAATATATAACACTAGACAGTTAACACCGATAGAAAACGAGTGACGTTTGACGTAAACACATATTCGTACTTATAAAAGACAATAACACTGACTACCGATTACTTCAGTTACAGCTGCAAATAACCCTAACTTACTACTGCACAATTACAACAAACAACGATTAAGTACTGCCACCAGTGAGATCGGTAGAAATCACCGTGATTGCACCGTCATGTCACGTGCTTAACCGTCTTGACATCCTTAACAACAATAGGGGCAGGTTACAAGACAATGCCATGGTTACTGTAATTTTTATTACACTTTTAAAGTTTTCATCTGAAACCCTTTCGTATGATAGACGTCACAATTCAGGTGCCATGCTTGAAGATCAGTAGCATGCAACTGGTGAAATAGCCGCAGACTGATTAGAGTTGAGGTGAGTTGAGATGAGTTGAGTTGAGTTGAGATGAGATGAGTTGAGTTGAGTTGAGTTGAGTTGAATTGAGATGAGTTGAGTTGAGATGAGTTGAGTTGAGTTGAGATGAGTTGAGTTGAGTCAAAAACCGACATCTCAGCACTCGGGACATTCCCTTGTCCTCCGTTCTCATCTGCAACAGCTGGCGAAGAGTCCCACTACTAATCGTACCAGTAGCACCCTGATAATTATATTAAAGCAATGTTTTCCCGTAGTGAATTTGAATAACGAAGACACAACGAAAAGATTGCACGATTTATTGTCTGGCATGTTTCGCTGCATCTCTTCAGGTACATACTTCTGAAATCACACAACATAAAATAAAGTAACTAGATAACTCCTTCACGCTGAAATATGTACATGTTCGCACAGTAATGTTAATCAGTTGTCTATCACGGTAATTTTAAGCTGACTGACTGGAACCTTGCCGTCTGGACAGACGATAGTTTGTAAAATGGAGTTATTCCTCTCCATAACACAAAGCCTGGGCTGAGTTTAGAGACCATGCAGCATGATCCCTCTCTCGGCCTGTCTAGTGTACTCCAGAGGAAAGGTAAACCAATACGTCTGGAACAAGACAAGCTGTAGAAGCTGCCGTATCAGAAAAGCAATACTTTGACTGTTCGCCTGTCGGAGCTTCCATCCTAGACCAGTTCCCGGCCAATGCTTAGGTTTAGGGCCCCTCTGCCCTGTTATTACAGTCAGTACTTGTATTTAGGTTGCTGGCTATATAATAATTATACTTCTGCCTGGATTTTTCTCGGAGTTTTGAGTGTCGACCAGATTCTCTGGCCACTCCCTGAAGCACCATTCTCTCCAGACTGTAATATCTACCCGTTCTTCTCGACTATTATTTTGCTTTGTCTGCTAATAAACACACATTGGTTCTCACATTATAATCATTGGTCACATATATATGTCAGATATTTAACTAGCATGCACATAAACGGTGAAGTAGCGATGTAATGATATACGCTTTCAGTAAAGTAACTGACTCCTTGTCAGGCCTTGCGGCCTGTGGGAGTACGCTGCTAACCACATATTTGTATGTTTATTGTGGTTAATAGCACGCTGGTCGCCTTCACTTTCCAGCACATTGTTCTTACACCAATTATTGACTGGGCCAATCAGTAGCTCGGGACAGTTTAAACAATAATCTACAATGCCTCTCTCTGTCCCAAAGTCAAATCCTTTGTCCCGAAGTCAAAGTCTTTGATTAATACACCAGCTCTGTTATTTCCAGGCAAGCTTCTCTCTGTGTGTATGTGTGTGTGTGTGTGTGTGTGTGTGTGTGTGTGTGTGTAGTGTGCGCGCGCGCGTGTGTGTGTGTGTGTGTGTGAGAGAGAGATTATCCATAATTTCAAAAGGAGGTTTACAGTTGAGAGGGTCGACTCCATTGTGCTAGATTAGATCCCATACGCCCGGTCTTTCTCCGCAAAGCGGTCTGTCGATAGCGTCGCACAGACCACCAACTCTGCAGCTCCAGCGACGACCCACGGAAGTCTCAGAGAAAATTGCACTCGTGAACCTAATGGCGGATTCCAGAATCGAACCTTTAACGTTCTGAGAGGAAGGCAAGTGGTGTACCTACGTCACTAACTGTCCCTATGTAGGAAAGGACGTGTTTCTGACAGCGATCACTCATTGCAGAAACTCAGGACAAGATCTCTATTCGAAATCTCCGGGGCACGGGCCAACAGTTTGTGACAATGTCTGAGCAAAGATTCCGGGCGAAAGGTCATGATTTTTGGCAAAGGTTGAGCAAAAACTCTCGTTAAAGAATCTAGGCAAAGACTTGGTCAAGGACTGTAGCAAAGACTTTTGTCAAGGCCTCTAGGCAATGAATGCAGGAAAAATCTATAGGCAAAGACGCTACGCAACGACTCTAGGCAAAGACTGGTAAAAGACTCCAGACACAGACTGTCAAAAATAAATAAAATTACAACAATCACCTCCTCAAGGAGGCACGGCATATAGTCACCTCATCTTGTAAAGCAGTAAACTATTATCGCATTTTTAGTCAATCACTATTTCCTCCCTATAGCAGTATATGGAGCTTGATGACACGCCCCTCTCCCTCTTCTCAGAATGATCTACAATGGCATTCATTGATGCTTAAATTATCTCATGACAATCCACATGTCATTTAAGCATTCAGATTTACAACAATAAAATAAACACACAACAATGATCTGTCGTCTTACTATTTCAGAATCATTTATTTCTCAAACCACCATCCCTTGTCATAAATCAAATGTCATTTGTAATTCACCGCCAGTAAATCTTTCATTTCTCATTTATCACTCTACACTCAGAAAATCACCACAATGACATCCATAACCACATTCCACTCAAATTATCCATTTATCACTTTGCTCATCAGGACCAGCCATTTATCGCTCTATGCCTTAAAGATCATCTATTTACCGTATCAAAGCCAATTATGTATCTTTCTACAATTCAGAAGAATCCATAGATGATTTATTAACCCAATTCAACAAAAACAACTACATACGTCTGCACTTTGTTAAAATAATCCGTATGGCATTTATCAAATTACTTCAGAAAATCGTGTTTCTTATCAGACTTTCTTAAATTCTTTAATACTTATTCTGTTAAAATATGTTATAATGTATCATCCTAAAAACTTATAAGTTTATAATAAACCACAACTATAAGAACACACATCAAAACTCTACTCCTACAACATCCCTCAGTTATACAACTAGACCCACACAATAAATTATGTATACTGTGGCATATTGAAAAGTCCTTACCCTTTCCTAGCATTGACTCCTTTAAAAATAAACAATCCCTAACAACTACTAGTTAAGTATCGTTCTTAATGTAGGAGTAGGAAATAAAACAGCGATAGACTGACCGTGGCAGCTTAATTTATTTGGTTTTATTTTGGCTCACGCACCTGGCCAAGACCGGCTAGTTTTTAAACAAAGGCTGAGTGTAGCCATTTTTGGTCAGTGTAACACAAAGAGCAGACATGTAAAAGTTTCCCCGTGTGGGGAAAAGGCAATTTTACCTTAAAATATATCATTCTCTGAAGCTATTGGCATGTTATATCTATATTATTAAGATGTATTTATGTATTACATAGACCAGTATGTTTAATTAAGAATTAGTTAGAATAATAAGTCAATAATTCTCTTAAACCAGGCTGGATGATGTTTACCAATGAAGCACATGTGAGTGCCACGCTGTAATTTTTCCTAGGTTTTACAATTTCAAATCCCTATGTTAAAATCTTTTATAGGCGTTATGAACTTATAGTGCTTATCTATAAATATTATGTGTACTGTAGAGTATCAACTCGCATGTCAGGAACACATTAAAAGAACTCGTTTCTGTCAATTTCATATTCCTATGAATAATAACTTCTACGCATGGTGAACTATATCTCACTATCTATGCTTAGAAATCTGCAAATAATCTATGTACTGTAGAGATGAACTCTAAAGAACATTTTCAAAGAAACAATTTCTCAATGTGGGACTCTTGATTACATACTTCATAGTAGAGAACTGGTGTCTGCTTCTTTCAAATATCCTATGTAGTGTAAATTCACTGGTAAGGATATCTCTGAACGTGTTTTATCCATGCGGGGACATACAAATGATTACGCATATTCCTGACTCTTAGTCAGGGGATAAAAAGCTTTGCCACATCATAATCTGTAACTTGGAACTATAGTGCTAAATTTTAGTACCATCCTTTTGTTAACATATTAGTAACCACTCCATATGAGGAGGGACATGTAATCATTTCATAAAATAATGCTAGGGAAATGCCATGTTTGAGAATATAAATTCAAGAACATATAAGAAATCCAAAAACCTAGACTCCCTGCATCATCATTATGATTAATTATTATGTATGATTATCATGTACTTGATATCAGAGAAATGTACATGTATGTTTTTTTTTCTGCATGAGAATTTTTCTGTCCTGATTGTTACTTTTTACTGAGAAATACACACTGTAATGTGACTCCTGTGGAAACATGAGATGATGTAGGAAATATGTGGATGTCAGTACTTAAGAAGCCAATGTTGAATAGCCTTGACCTAAGGATGATTATAGTGCCGAAAGGAAGACGCGGCATTAGAAACCACAGAGATTCTGTATAGGATTCTCTTCAAGTAGAGAGAGAGGCAATACCAACATGTTGGATGGACCGAATGACTTCACTCATCTAATAGTCCCAGTAACAACAGAACATAATATAAAGTGAGAAAATACCTTACTCACTATTAAGAGTCAGAATGGCTACACCAAACAATGAGGGACAGTGGAAAGTGGACACCCCCTCCTTTCCCCTTCTCCTCTTGTTGGTTGTAATTTTGTTTGTAATTGTGTTGTAAACCTTTTACCATAACACAGTAGGTTAATGCTCGTGTTGTATTCTTGTCATCCCTTTTCTATAGAAGAGAAGCAAGTGGTGGTTGAATTTGGTGGGACTCTATCACTGAAACTGGATCCTGGGTCAACAGCCAGAAAGTGAATGTCCTAACCATAGTCTGGATCTAGAAATACCTCAATGTTTACTGCGGCAATCATAGCTTTATAGCAAGCAACAGAGAAATTCGAAAACTGACTGGGTGAGTGATTAAGTCCTATTTTAGTAGGAATATCCAGGATGGACTTCAAGATCTAATAATCTACAAAGATGAAGATCAACAGAGTACTGACAACAGTTTATCGTCTGCTTTACTTCTGAGAAGTACCACCTATGGTCTCATCATTCAACCAAATCAGTGAAACTATGGGACAATCCTACTACAAGTTACTAAAACTAACAACAGTGAGTAACCTTCAACTGTTGGTTGGATTACCAAGTTAATATCCAACAATGGATAAGTCTTCGAAAGAACGTCTCACAGCTGCAACAGTTAAACATAAAGATTCAGCTATTCACCACCAAGTTCTTGATATGAACACCAACTCAAACAAATGGGAGAAGACACTGAACCACATAAGCCACTACAACCAAGGTACAAACTTAATATCCTCTGAAACATAACTACACCAGATTACCTCAAGGTTCCAAAACCTGAACACCATCAAAAAGACCATATGAAAGCAGCTAGCTGAGTAAATGTCTTTACGCCTGCAACCACAGGAATCACCTGATGGCTTGCAACCCTGGATATGTGTTAAAAGTAATATTCTTCAGTTCCATGCCTGCAGCAGAATCCTGGAAATATCTCCAGATGAAACCAAATGAAAGACTCACCATTGTATGTTCTACACAGAAATGGAATGAATCAGAACTCTATGCTGGTCCCATTTCGGCCTAACTGCCCCATCACCAAGTGTGGGATGGCCTAGCAACATGAACCAGGTGTGTGACAAAGCCTTTTGAACTAAACTGGGAAACGGTTAACATAAACCGAGCTGTTGGACAGTCGTCATCTTTTCATCGATAAGATGATATAGGGAAGAACCTTCTGCAAAGCTTAAGTTGCATCTCCTGAAAGTATGACAGACCTAGGCATCAATTTCAATTGGAACACAGCCCAAATGGCAACAGGGTATTCTTAAATTCAGTCTCATGGAGAGAATATGTGCTTATGTATAATTCTATTCTTGGATTATGGATTATAAACATTCGCCAGCCAACTTCGGTGGACATACTGTAAGTAGAAAATGACTGTGAGTATAATTCTTTCTGCCCGGATAAATATGGACATTATCTGCTTCGCACTGGAGAAGAATAACCGACAGCAACACCAAAGGAAAAAGACTAATTAAATAATTAGTTTAATTATTAATCCCAGCAAAGCTTTTTATATGTGTTTTTTTCTATGCCATGTATAAGGTAAATAGTGTTTTATTTGGTAATGAGATATAACAAAATGATGGTTATGGTAAATAGAGTATTTTGACACCAACTCATTATTTTTTAAATGAGAGAATTGTAAAAGGTGTCAGAAACAAATGTTTATATGTTGGGGTTCTATATACTTTGATCATTATTTACCTTAATTATGTGGGTAAATGAAAGTAGACCCAATTTGTGGTTGTTGTGTTGTTTGTAATAACCTTGTTTTTTTTTCTGGGGTCACTGGGTACTATGTTGTAATAATGCAAATCATTCCCATGCCTTTCTGAAAATGCATAGTGTTCATTATACATTTATATGTAACTGCAGATCTTGTTTTAATAACTGAACTGTTTGTCCAAAATTTGTTGATGTGTACATCAAGTAAATGTGGTGTTCATCAGTGGTTGTTTATATGTTGCGAACATTCAATATCCTTCTAGCACTATAGTAAATTTAAAGGGTGATGAAGTGGGAAGGGAAGCCTACACACAGATGCCATTGTTTCAAGGATTGAATTGTTTTCTCCTGGTGTTTGTGGTAAAGATCCCTAATCACCCTGCATTCTAACAAGTGACCTGAGAATCAATAAATCCCCTAGACAGCTTGACATAATATTCTCATAAATTAAAATCCACATCCCACATTTTTTTTTTTTTTTTTTTTTCGCGTTTCCATCCTGTTTCAGGATATTGCGGTCAACACCAGCATCTTTCAGCTGTATGTTGATTCCTAGGCTAGATTACGCTCATCAGCACGCCACGACTTTTCTGAGCGACCGGCTCCATACTCTCATAAGTCACTTTTGCGATTCGAACCACTGCTAATTCTCGTCGCGTCACGTGACGAGAGTATTCGGGGTTAGCGGAGAAAGCTGCTAACCCCTCGGCCACGAAGCCGGTCACATCCCACATATACCTATAAATTAATCAATCATGTGCCATGCCGGAAAGCGTGGGCGGTCATGACTCGCCATTTCACTCGATCACCAGAGTCGTGGATCAGCTCAGTGTTCCTGTCTCGTCCATGCCATGTGGACAAGCCATCCAGATATTTTCCTCTCGGTCTTCCTCTTGGTCTGTTCCCTTCGATCTTGCCAGTTGTCACCAAGTTCTCCAATCCATTTCTTCTCATAACATGTCCAAAACATTTTGACTGTCTACGTCTAATTTCTCCAATCAATTTACGATTTTCATTTGTCTCCTGTAGTACTTATGTATACCTACACTCCAACATATATACTATATGCCATACTTACCATTGCTGTATGGCAGTGAATCTTGGAATGTAAATGAACACATTAAGAAATTAGAAGCAACAGAGATGTGGTTCCTGAGACGAATGTTGCGAATTCCTTGGACTGCCAGAGTAACTAACAACGACTGCCTGAAACAGGCTAATGAAACTAGAACACTATATACAACAATAAGACAGAGACAAACATCTTTCTTTGGTCATGTGATGAGAAGAGAGGCATTGGAGAACATCGTAACAACTGGAAAGATCGAGAGAAAGAGAGGCAGAGGCAGACCAAGAGAAATGATGCTAGATGGATTGAGACGGTGGCACGGAGGAATATCAGCAGCAGAGTTGATCCAGAAAACCAAAGACCGAGATCTGTAGAGAGCCATGAACGCCTACGCCAGCTGGCAGGGCACTTGATGATGATGATGATACTCCAACAAAATCACTCAGTTATACCACTAGACCCACACAATAAATCCCTCAATTTAAACGCTACTTTTAGATATTAATTTATCATCTTCCTGGCTTTATACCATCCCATTTATGAAAGTACACTCTCAATACCATATATCACTTCACTCAGTCCAAATCATTCATAACCAACAACATTCATTATCCTTCTTCATCATTACCAACCACACATCATCACCAACCCCACACATTGAAAGCTACTTCATCAACTTGTAAACGTTTATCTTTCTAACCAGTCATCCATAAACACCACGCATGCGTAACGTAAGATCTGACAGTCTTTATTGAAATGCTGTTCCTAACTTTCGGCATTCTGTGGCTTCTCAGGGTCCGCAATAATTATCGTCACACCTTCATCTTTCTTCCACAGCCGGTGAAGAATCTCTTTTACCATGAGACGAGACAGCAGCTGAAATAGACACACAGGGAAATAAGTATTTGTTGAAGAATACCTTGATGTAAAGAAGTGTTAGTTTAGGCACACCGGGGTATGTGAGCCGGCCGCTCAGAAAGCAATAGCAAACTACTGAGCGTAATCTTGCCAAGAAATCAACATACAGCTGAAAGATGCTGGTGTTGACAGCAATGTCCTGTAAAGGATATGCAAAAAAAAATAAAAAAAGATATAAGGACACTGCCATTTCAATCATCCCAAGATGTAATGACACTGTTAGTGTGTATACTTAGATGTAAGGACAGTGTTAGTTCAGTAACACCTATATGTAAGAGAAGTGTTAGTACAGTCTTACCTAGAGTAAGGGAAGTGTTAGCATAGTCTTACCTTAATGAAAAGGAAGTGTAATTACAATCTTATATAGATGTAATTAAGGTGTTAATACAGTCTTACCTAGATGTAAGGACAATGTTAGTTCAGCCATACCTAGATGTAAGAGAAGTATTAGTTTAGTCAAACCTAGATATAAGGACACTGCCATTTCAGTCATCCCAAGATGTAAAGACACTTAGTCTGTATACTTAGATGTAAGGGAAGTGTTAGCACAGTCTTATCTTGATGTAAGGGAAGTGTTAGTACAGTCTTATCTTGATGGAAGGGAAGTGTTAGCACAATCTTACCTAGATATAATTGAGGTGTTAGAACAGTCTTACCTAGATGTAAGGACAATGTTAGTTCAGCCATACCTAGATGTAAGGGAAGTATTAGTTTAGTCAAACTTAGATATAAGGACACGACCATTTCAGTCATCCCAAGATGTAAAGACACTGATAGTTCTGTAATACTTAGATATAAGGACAGTATTAGTTCAGTCACACCAGAGCTGCTGGCCGAGTGGCTAGAACGCCGGAATCTCCTTCGGGAGAACCGGGTTCGATCCCTCGGTAAGGTGTGGGATTTTTTTCTGTCGGGGGCAAAAAAAAAATCCTAACCTGCACAGTTCGCGGCGGCTGCACTATCCAGGCGGACTTAATTCTTCAGGCTCAAAGACCCCTCTGCCATACACCACAAGGTAACTATATTGGCAGTAAATGACAGTTTTGACACCTAGTTATAGGGGCACTGTTATTTCAGCCATATCTAGATGTAAGGATAGCGTTAAGAAGAAGACGAAAAAGAAGACAAAGAAGACGAAGAAGAAGAGGAAGAAGAAGAAGAAGAAGAAGAAGAAGAAGAAGAAGAAGAAGAAGAAGAAGAAGAAGAAGAAGAAGAAGAAGAAGAAGAAGAAGAAGAACAACAACAACAACAACAACAACAACAACAGCAGCAGCAGCAGCAACAACAACAACAATAACAAGAAGAAGAAGAAGAAGAAGAAGAAGAAGAAGAAGAAGAAGAAGAAGAAGAAGAAGAAGAAGAAGAAGAACAAGAAAGAAAGGACAAAGATTATAAGTAGAATAAGTAGAACAGGGTGTATAATTGTATCTTATACAGATGTGAACCCTGACTGGGGCAAACTGGGGCGGCCTCTTCTAACGCAAGATGCAGTACATACATGTACGTAAGTAAACAACCCTTGCCATGACCTCATACACCTAACCCTGGACCATCACATGTATAAAACCCTTGCCATGACCTCATACACCTAACCCTGGACCATCACATGTATAAAACCCTTGCCATGATCACAGACACCTAACCCTAGACCATCACTTGTATAAAACCTTTGCCATTACCACAGACATCTAACCCAGGACCATCACTTGTATAAAACCCTTGCCATGACCTCAGACACCTAACCCTGGACCATCACTTGTATAAAACCTTTGCCATTACCACAGACACCTAACCCTGGACCATCACTTGTATAAAACCCTTGCCATGACCTCAGACACCTAACCCTGGACCATCACTTGTATAAAACCTTTGCCATTACCACAGACACCTAACCCTGGACCATCACTTGTATAAAACCTTTGCCATTACCACAGACACCTAACCCTGAACCATCACTTGTATAAACCCTTTGCCATGACCTCAGACACCTAATCCTAGACCATCACTTGTCTAAAACCTTTGCCATGACCTCAGACACCTAACCCAGGACCATCACTTGTATAAAACCTTTGCCATTACCACAGACACCTAACCCTGAACCATCACTTGTATAAACCCTTTGCCATGACCTCAGACACCTAACCCAGGACCATCACTTGTCTAAAACCTTTGCCATGACCTCAGACACCTAACCGAGGACCATCACTTGTATAAAACCTTTGCCATTACCACAGACACCTAACCCTGAACCATCACTTGTATAAAACATTTGCCATGACCTCAGACACCTAACCCAGGACCATCACTTGTCTAAAACCTTTGCCATGACCTCAGACACCTAACCCAGGACCATCACTTGTATAAAACCCTTGCCATGACCTCAGACACCTAACCCAGGACCATCACTTGTATAAAACCCTTGCCATGACCACAGACACCTAACCCAGGACCATCACTTGTATAAAACCCTTGCCATGACCACAGACACCTAACCCAGGACCATCACTTGTATAAAACCCTTGCCATGACCTCAGACACCTAACCCTGGACCATCACTTGTATAAACCCTTTGCCATGACCTCAGACACCTAACCCAGGACCATCACTTGTATAAAACCCTTGCCATGACCTCAGACACCTAAACCAGGACCATCACTTGTATAAAACCCTTGCCATGACCTCAGACACCTAACCCTGGACCATCACTTGTATAAACCCTTTGCTATGACCTCAGAACCTAACCCAGGACCATCACTTGTATAAAACCCTTGCCATGACCACAGACACCTAACCCTGGACCATCACTTGTATAAACCCATCGGCCCTAGTTGAGTGATGTTATCAATTGCACACCCGCCGCCTCTGCTTCTCAAGAAATTATCCTGATAGCAGTTTCAACCTAGGTCAATTTTAAATATTCGAGTCCACCCCGATGGGGATTTAACCCATGGCCAGCGAGCCTGCATGGGAGCGTCTAGTCACTACACTACTGTAGCTACTATACGTGACAGTCAACCATAGCTATTACACGTGACTGTCAACCATAGCTACTATACGTGACTGTCAACTGTAGCTACTATAGTGACTGTCAACTGTAGCTACTATATGTGACTGAGAACCGTAGCTACTATACGTGACTGTCAACCGTAGCTACTATACGTGACTGTCAACCGTAGCTACTATACGTGACTGTCAACCGTAGCTACTATACGTGACTCTCAACCGCAGCTACTATATGTGACTCTCCGTCCACAAGTTCCGGATATTTCTGTCAAAGGGACACAACCGAACTTATAAATTCCATCTTCAACTCGTGTTAGATTTGTCTTTTGTTTGCTCGCTTTGAATGCAAGCGTAGTCCACAATGGACTCATTTTTGCGTGTGGACTAGCTTTTCTTTTTACAAGTGTCCCTCGACAACAAACGAACCCACTCCGACTTCAGAGATACTTGTAATTTACGTCCCTAAGTCAAGGACGAGAAATCAACATTTTAGTTCAATATCCCAGACAGTCCATAGTCCAAGCATAATAACGCTAAGTTAATCATATATTAATCATTCTGTTAATCATATATTAATCATTCCTTCACGGTGGTGATTCTAACACATAACCACAGGGTCGCCAGGCAAGCTTGCTAGCCACTGTACTACGGAAGTCCCAGTGTCTCTGATTAGCCGCCTAATTCAAGAGAGCGTCTGGACTTATTTTTGAAGGAGCGAAAAAGAAACCAGAATAATTACAATGGAAATTAGATTCCTGAGAAGAATACTCAAAATATAAAGGAAAAGGAAAATCAGAAATGATAACATCAGGATTTAAGTGGGAGTAATAACAGCGCTAGCTTTTATTAGAAAACAGCAAGTGAAATGGTTGGGCCATATTGCCAGGCTACCAAATGACAGCGTACCACATCAAGCAATGATGTACAGACCAAATGGAAGCAGAAGAAGGGGCCGATCATGTACAACGATGAACAGATGGAATAACAGAATCCATGGGATCACAACAACAGAAATGAAGTTCCTAGGAAGAATACTCAACGTATCAAGAAGAGATAAGATCAGAAATGAAGAAATCAGGACTAAAGTTGGGGTTAAAGCAGCACTAGATTTTATTAGAATGCAGCAAGTCAAATGGTTTGGCCATGCAAGTAGGTTACCAGTCAGCAGCATGCCACAACAAGCAATGATGTACAGACCAGATGGAAACAGAGGAAGAGACCGACCACGTAAACGTTGGACTTAAGGAATAGCAGAGTCCATGGGAATATCGATACACGAAGCCCATAATCGGGCACTCTCACGATGTTTATACCTCACCTCGACACCGCAAGGTACAAGAGGAACATGATGAGATGAGATGAGATGGGATCTCGATACATGAAGCCCACAAACGGGCACTTTCCGCTGTTTTCGCTTCACCTAAACACCATATCATACAAGGAGAACAAGATGAGATGATGAGATGAGATGATGAGATGAGATAATGAGAAGGGATGATGAGATGGGATGAGATGATCAGATGATGTTTATGCTTCACCTCGATACCACAAGGTACAAGAGGAACAAGATGAGATGAGATGATGAGATAAAATGAGATGATGAGATGAGATGAAATGATGAGATGATGAGATTAGGTGAGATGAGATGAAGTGATGCGATAATAAGGAGATGATGAAATGAGATGTTGAGATGAGATGATGAGATGAGATGATGAGATTATGAGATGGGATGATGAGATGAGATGATGAGATGGTGAAATAAGATGAGCAAATGAGATGAAATGAGCTAATGAGCTGAGATGAAGAGATGCGATGATGACATGAGATGACGAAATTAGACGATGAGATAAGATGAGCTGAGATGATGAGATAAGATGATGAGAAGATGATAATGAGATGAGATGATGAGATAAGATGAAATGGCGCTAATGTGTGTTTACGAGGTTTATTTTGACAAACACGGGGTCTCCTTGGAGATGTGGTCAAGCCGACTGCCTCGCGCTACAATAGTCAATGGGTTTGTTTTCGAACTTCGTCCTTGGCGTCATGGGTACAGTTAGTTGGAAGACTTCTCATGGTTGTCGCTGGTGATATAGAGTTCATACTCTATGCAGTACTTTTAGTATGCCGCACCTAGGAGAGAAGACAGAGTCATGTGGGATAGAACCCGCTGCAATGAAGTCGATCCTCTTGTATTTAAAATTAATCCCTCTAAGAGATCAGCACGAATCTTCGCCTGCAGGCGGGCCGCCCAGTGAGAACACTCCACGAGAATAAATGAGGAGCCATCAGGGTCTCCAGTGTGATTTAGCCTGCCCAGACTGAAATGTTACGCGTTACCAGACTACACGAGAGTCACAGCTTTCCTCCGCTATGATGGAAGACAATCCGTACCCAAGTCTTACACTCCCCGCTCGGAGATCTCATGATCATGCGCAGAATAATTGTGTTATTGCTTGCCTCACAGTAGAATAGCATGCCATCTCCAGCACCGACTTCTACAGGATGCGCGAGAGTGAACAACTTGATTCGATTATGTCCGGCATCAACACGAGTGACAACTACAGCAGTAACAGCAGCAGCAGTTGCAGCAACAGCAACAACAACAGAAGCAGCAGCAACAGCAACGTCAGAGAAAACCACATAACCGACCCACTACCCCGGAAACATTGGGCTTGACATTCCCAAATTCGTTGGTTTGTTAAATTCGTCAGCTGAATTCAGCCCCATTACTTTTTCACTTAAAGCTGGACTCCGTTTCTCTACACCAGCCCACCTCCGGACTAAGCTTGACATACTTCTTTCTGACACAACAGACGCCACTCTACGCTAAGGTCTCTGGTTTCTTAGACAAACAGCGACAAGCGGCAAAATGTAGATAGCAATATTTGTTGAAACATTAACACTTGACCAAAATGTGTTACCATAAGATACATCCCTGAATGCTAATGACCTTACTTAGCGTAATTCAACAAGTGACAAGACGAAAATATGTTATAATATTCGTTGAAGCAATGAAACATGACAAAATGTGTTACCATAAGATACTTACAATGGCTGCCATGAAGTCCGAACCAATCAACATGTAGAAGACATACTTCCATCCGTTTTCGGAGCTGCTGCCAGAGATGACCCCTGTCAGCATTGGACCAATGGCTGCCCCTGTTACAAATGCATTGTTCATTCATTAATTCATTATATGTTCCTATTACAAATATATAATTAATTATTAATTCAATGGCTGCTCCTATTACAAATACATCATTCATCATTAATTCAATGTCTATTCCTGTTACAAATACATCATTCGTGCATTAATTCAGTGACTGCCCCTATTACAAACACATGATTGAGACGTTCATTCAATGGCTGCCCCTATTACAAACACATCATTCATTCGTTAATTCAAACTACGCATTCTTCTATAGTCTGAGGCTAAGACGCATACCGACGACTCATGGGTAAAAGGGCATGAGGTCAGCTTGCCTAAATGATAGGAGTGCTAGCTCTGAAACTTCCGGTGCTCTGATGGCACACACATTTACCGATGCAAAGATCACACCACATCGGGGGCTGCGTGGTCTCATGGTATGGTGTCCGCCTGGAGTGCTGGAGGTCCCGGGTTCAAGCCCCGGTAATGACCGGGATTTTTTCTCGTGAACTTCTAGTAATACAATTTCCCCTGGTCTCTGGGTAGTGAGATCGGATGTCCATGTGTATTGTTGCGCACGTAAAAATCCCTTGGCAGTTGGAAATCGAAAAAGAGTAGCCTAACGGCGCTGCCCGGGCAAAATTTCGAGTTAAAAATCAACCCAAAGTATTTTAGGATCCTCGCCGGTGCTACGGAGTTCGTGCATTGAGCTGAGTTTCTCCAGACTCAGGTTTGAGTTAGGAGGAAAACGGAGCACTTATGGGTTGCACCCGTGTGCCGTGATGTTGATCCATCGACTAAACTTAACTAAACTAAACATCACACAATTCTCACATATTTATCGATGCAAAGAACACACCACACAATTCTCACACATTTACTGATGCAAAGAACACCACACAATTATCACACATTTAGCGATGCAAAGAACACACCACACAATTCTCACACATTTACCGATGCAAAGAACACACCACACAATTATCACACATTTAGCGATGCAAAGAACACACCACACAATTCTCAAACATTTACCGATGCAAAGAACACACCACACAATTCTCGCACATTTGCCGATGCAAAGACCACATCATACAATTCTCACACATTTAGCGATGCAAAGAACACACCACACAAGTCTCACACATTTACCGATGCAAAGAACACACCACACCAGTCTCACACATTTACCGATGCAAAGAACCTCTAACGTATACACCCACACATACAGCTACAAAGAACCCTACATGCACAGATACAAAGAACCCCATACGTATTCCCCCACAAGAACAGATACAAAGAACAGCACACAAACCCTCCCCTCCCACACTTACATATACAAAGAACCCCACACGTACTCCCCAAGACGAAGGGTCACAAAGAACCCCACATGCACATATACAAAGAACCCCTAACGTATACCCCCACACATACAGCTACAAAGAACCCCACATGCACATATACAAAGAACCCTTCACGTACTCCCCCACAAGTACAGATACAAAGAACACCACACAAACTTCTCCACACTTACATATACAAAGAACGCCACCCGTACTCCCCCACACTTACATATACAAAGAACCCCACCCGTACTCCCCAACACTTACATATACAAAGAACGCCACCCGTACTCCCCAACACTTACATATACAAAGAACGCCACCCGTACTCCCCCACACCCACCTATACTCCCGGTGCCATCAATGATGGCGGCCACCATGCCCAGGGCTTTAGCGTTTTCCCTGACCGTCTTGTGCGTCCCCAGGTCGGCGCTCACGGCTGTAGTGATCAACGCATAAGGCCCATTCACGCAGGCCCCACACACGGCCAGCAGAACTGATAATAAATGCATAATGTATAATTCACATGAAAACACTCTGTAACAATCAATTCACGCAGTGTGGATTAGATACAAAATACATCGTATTGTTAAAACAATGTATTCTCTTGGTGAGTGTGAACACAGAAGCTATAAGCAATATGTTGCACGATTTATTGCCTGACATATTTCGCTGCATCTGTTCTGATGCACACCTCGTATGCTGCAAAGTTAGATATAATTGAATAATACTTTAGTTGAAACAATTAATACATACGGTAACAGGTTTTGTTCCAGTTTGGAGTAACTGTTATCCCCACTGTAATTTCAGATTTACTACGATGTCGTTCTATTTGCATACAGACCTCATAAAATACGACCATAACGTGAATAAAGAAAAAGCGTTGCGCATACTGTATTGGACAAACAATAAACAACCGCTCAAATATACTGAGGCATTAGCAATTAAGCGGTTTCAATCTGTTTTATGCAATCAGAAAGAGTTCATTTTAAAATTTGAAATTAACTTGGGAAGAACAATTGCTTCACAGTTGAACAATCATCATCATCATGTGCCATGCCGATACGCATGGGCGGTCATGTTGCGCCACTTCACTCGATCACCAGAGTCGTGGATCAGCTCTGTATTCTTGTCTATACCATACTACGTGGCCAAGCCATCCAGGTACTTACTTCTCTACCTTCCACTCCTTGTATTCCCCTCTTTTCCTTTCAATCTTGCCAATTTATTTCTTCTCATAACATTCTAACAATACCTAGCCCCCCCCCCCCCCCCCCCCCAGTGGTTCTTGAATAGACTCCCAGCCCTGTGCTGAGCTCGACCCCGGTAGTTACTGAGCATGAGACGGACACCCTAACCTCTCTCCCGGAGTCACCAATGTCAACTGAAACAAAAGGAGGAGGATATGTCAATCAACAATCTTCAGCGCGCTGATGGCGATCTTTCAAGTGAGACGATACATTAACCATTAAGTCAATCAGTGAGAAGCGGCTGGCCCAGTGGCTAGAAAAAAGTTCTCTCTCAGGAGATCCGTGTTCGAACCATCGGTAAGGTGTGGAATTTTTTTTTCTGTCAGGGGCAGACAGAAAACCCTAACCTGCACAGTTCGCGGTGACTGCACTAGCCAGTCGACCTTAATTCCTCAGGATCAAGACCCTTCTGTCCTACACAGCAAGGTATTATAGGCAGTCGATGACACACAATGACAGTCAATCAGTCAATTCATTAATTAATCAACAAATCTATATATCAATCAATTGACCAATCAATCAATTAAAAGTTTAAACCAACGAGCACAAGCTGAAAAATTCGAGACAAAGAAAACATCATAAAGATACAGAAAGAACGAACGAACGAAGTTTATTTTCAGAGGGTCCCACATTCGTCCCTCCAACGACTCATCTTTCGTACATCAATTACCTAATGTGCGTGTTACATTCAAATTAGGGGCTACAAACATTTTCGAATGAATGTTGTGAACATAAACAATGCATATTAACATGTTATACAACAGGCTGGAACGCAGACAAATATACACGTACACACACAGCCAGTCACGCATGCATACACACATACAAACATACTACAACACACACACTCATACATGCCTACATCATGTACACAAACTCCACACAGTTAGACGCCCTGAACGGCCAGTGGTACTTACGGCAGTTGGCCCAAAACGGGACATGGGTTCCATATTCGTTGTATAGAAACAGCTGGGGACAAACAACACAGTGAATTTCCTTAGTGAAATAAAACACGAAGGCCAGAAACAATATGCCGCACGATTTATTGCCTGGCATGTTTCTCTGCATCTCGATGTGTCAACAGCTCATAAACTACGGTCGTAAAGTCAAACAAAAAAAAAGCGCTTCGAATTTAGTTTTCGACAAACGATAAAAGATTGCTATAATATAGTTAGGCAGTAGCCATTATGTGGCTCCCGCCAGATTTATGCAAACAGAAAGGGTTCGTTTTAAATCTGAAATTACAGTAGGGATAACAAATGATATAAGTTCGAACAATATATGTGGCTATTTGCTTTAAGTATTTCAGTCAAGGAATAATTGATGTATTCACTTCATATGATATGTAGCTTTGCAGTATGTAGTTGACAAAATGCAGAGAAACGTGCCAGGCAGTAAGTCGTGCAACATATTGTTCGTGGCTTCTGTCTTCTTCTTCTTCAGCGTTCCGAGCCATTGAGGTTCTTTGCTGCAAATACAATCCGTCTCCATTCGTCTCTCTGGTGGACCTTCTCTTGCCAGTCGTTGATTCCAAGTGCTTGTAGGTCTGTACATGTATTATCTCTCCACCGCCTTCTTGGTCTACCTCGGGGTCTACGGTCATTTATTTCCTGAGTGTAAGCGAGTTTTGTTTCCCTATTATCTTCCATTCTTTCTATATGCCCCAGCCATTGTAGTCTATTAGCCTTCATGATACCAGTGATTAGCGGGGACTTAAACAGATCATAAATGTCTTTGTTACTTCTTCTTTTCCACTCTCCACTTTGTGTATCCCTAATGGGTCCAAAGATGCGTCTTAAAATTTTGTTCTCAAAGGTTTGTAACAAGGCTTCGTCTCCTTTCGTTGTACTCCAGGTTTCAGAGCCATACAGCACAACTGGTCTGATCAGTGTTTTGTATATTGTGATTTTGGTGTTACGAGATAGCGCCTTTGATTTTAGTAGATGTTGTAGTGCATAGTATATCTTATTTCCAGAGTTGATTCTAGTTTGTATTTCTTCCCTTATGATGTTGGAGCAGTTGAAGATCGTACCCAGGTATTTGTATGTTTCCGTTCTTTTAATGGTCATATTATCTATTTGTATGTGGCCAGAGTTTCTAGCCATTCCGTCTCTTGAAATTACCATATATTCTGTCTTATCTTGGTTGATAACCAGCCCCATCTGTTGGGCTTTTTCCTTTAAGTGAGTCAATATTTCCAATGTCTTTTGTTCACTTTGCCCTATAATATCTATATCATCTGCATAACCAAGCAGCTTGGATGTTTCTCCAATATCACATTCCTCCTTTACCTTCCTTACAACTTTCTCTAGAGCCAGATTGAAGAGTAGCGGCGATAGTGCATCACCCTGTTTCAAGCCAGATGTTATTTGGAAGGGGTCTGATTTCCTGCCTTTATATGTTACTTTATTATAAGTATCTTCCATGCATAGTCTGGTCATGTTGATTAACTTCCTTGGTATTCCAAATTCCTGCATAGCATTCAATAGACTATTCCTATGGACACTATCATAAGCCTTTTTAAAATCCACAAAAATGTTATGGAGATCTCTTTTATATTCCCAATGTTTCTCGGCTATTTGTCGTAAGATAAATATCTGATCTATTGTTGATCTGTTTTGTCTAAAACCCGCCTGGTAGTCACCTAATATGTCTTCTGAATATGGTTTTAGTCTATTTAGTAATACTGCGGATAGTATCTTATAGCTTGTGGACAGTAGTGATATTCCTCTATAATTTCCACATTGGAACTTGTCTCCTTTCTTAAAGATAGGTATCAATAATGACTCTTTCCAGTCATGGGGTAATTCTTCTGTCCTCCAGATTTTTATTATTAGTTCGTATAGCTTTAGATGTAATGCATGGCCACCTGCCTTTATAAATTCAGCAGCAATTCCATCAGTCCCAGTTGCCTTATTGTTTTTAAGTCGTGTGATTACATATAGGATTTCTTCAAATGTAGGTTCTTCAATTTGTGGTCCAATTTTGTGGCTTCTGTGCTTAAACAAATCACAGTTAGAAAGTCAGTACAGTTTATAGAAGTGTTACTGCTAGTGTTGTAGAATCACCGTGGATTTTAGCCGTTCACTGCTGTAAGACTCGTAGTGCCATTGATAGGTGATGATTTGGTTTAACATGGGATGGACAACAAGATAGTTCTTCTTAGCCTGTTCGTGGATGCACCAATAGGCGATTGCAAGACACGGGTGTTGATTCTCAAGCATCTTCTTCTTCTCATAGTCCATACCGTGTGGCGTTGATGGTCATATTAGTGACCATGTCTGTTCACAGCCTTCTGTCTCGTGTTCTGCCAATCTGCTTATGACGTGTGGCGTTGGTGATCATGTCTGTCTACAGCTTTCTGTCTCGTGTTCTGCCAATCTGCTTATGACGTATGGCGTTGGTGATCATGTCTGTCCACAGCTTTCTGTCTTGTGGACTGCCAATCTTCTTATAGTCCATCGCGTTTGACGTTGGTGATCATGTCTGCCCACAGCCTTCTGAATCGTGTACTGCCCATCTTCTGATAGTCCATGCCGAGTGGCGTTGGTGATCATATTTGTCCACAATCTTTTTTCTGTCCCGTGAAACTCAAATATATCTTGTCTGGGATTCTCTGATAAGTAATACATTTTGTTTTTCATTCTTTGTCCATGTTTTTTTTCCATTGTTCTCTTTTGTTTTCCATCTTTCAATTTCTTCTTATTAGGTTATTATCATTTAATGTAATCCCTGCAGTATCTTCCCTGTGTTTATATGTTATGTTTTCTGATATTTGTTTGCTGTGGAAGGCTAGACGCGGAAACACCCCTTGTTTTCCATAATTGTGTTCTGTAAAACTGCATTACTTTGTGGTCAAATGTGGTCTCTTATTTTGTTTGTATTCCCTCATGTTTACCGCAGTTCCACTGATTTTATTCTCACGGAAGTAATACATTATTATGTCATAATAATGATACAGTATTGATTGCAGATAACGATCACAATGAACAATTAGTGTTAGAATTAAATTGTAAATAATCAAGGATTATCCGTATAACTATATCGAAATACAGTGGTACCTCGGGTATACGAACGCCTCGGGTCACGAACAATTCGGTTTACGAACAACAACTTCAAAATATTTTTGTCTCTGGTAACGAACAATGTCTAGGGTTACGAACGAAGGCGAGAGAGAGAGAGAGAGAGAGAGAGAGAGAGAGAGAGAGAGAGAGAGAGAGAGAGAGAGAGAGAGAGAGAGAGAGAGAGAGAGAGAGAGAGAGAGCAAGGTTTAACGTTGGAGACAAACAATCGCGTACAGTACAAACGAAGGCCTCGCAGTACTAAGATCGCTTAGCGCTAGCCTATTCGCCTACTTTTGCACACGTGCTCAGCCTCGCTTTCATTGGCCTCACTACACAGCAGTAAAAAATTTCTGAGCAGTGGCACTGCGTTCAGTTTATCCCTTTCATTATTTTCCTTGTTAAACCCATCAATTATGAGTTAGAAGAACGGTAGTGGTGCTGCTAGGAAGGAGAAACGTATAAAAGTATAGGTAAATAAGGAAATAATTATGAAACATGAAAATGACGTTCGTGCGTGTGAATCACTAATGAGTAAAGCATGGCAATATCAACTATCTCCACCATCAGAACAAAAAAATACAACAAAAAAAAAACAACAACAACAACAGAGTTACTCAAATCAGTCGATGTGGCTAAATGCATAACTAAGCTGTAGAAGTAAAAACATCAAATTTTAGAGACAGTTGAAAATCATCTCTTGATCTGGATCAATGAAAAGCAACTTTCAGGAGAGTTTTAGTGAGGCAATAATATGTGAAAAGGAGAAGCTGTTGCACAGTGATTTATTGTCAAAATCGCTTGGTACAAGTGCTGAGACTGGCGATTTTAAAGCCAACAGAGGCTGGTTTGAAAAGTTCAAATAAAGAAGTGATATTCATAGTGTAATTAGGCACGGAGAGGCTGCAAGTTCTAACGAGAAAGAAGCAGAAGCGTTCAAGGTGGAATTTGATAAGATCATCAAAGAGGAAGACTACGTTCCATATCAAGTCTTAAATTGCGATGAAACGGGCCTCTTCTGGAAGAAAATGCCAAAGAGGACCTGTATCACCCAGGAGGAGAAAGCACTGCCGGGGCACACTACAGATGAGCTTGTGGATCTTCAGAATGAACAGCTAAAGACATTAAAGGAGGAGCAGTCGTCCGATGATGAGGGGCCAGTGACCGTTTCAACTGTCAGGATTAAAGAAATGTGCAGCAAGTGGGCAGACGTCGAAGACTTCATTGTGAACCATCATCCAAATAAACGTGTTGCCAACAGGGCAGTAAACCTGATGAATGATAACGCTATGGCCCACTTCAGAAAGATTCTCCAGTAAAGGAAGCGACAAATTTCCCTTGATACTTGGTGCTGAAAGATGCCCAGTCGGCTGCCAAGAAACTCCTGAAACTAATGATTCAGAATAGCAAAGAGAGTGACAAATTTCCCATGATCGTTTTCTTGGTAAGAAAGATAGAGTAAATCTTTGTTTCTATTTTACATTTAGTTTATTTGATTGTTTTCTTTCTATCTATTTAATATGTGAAGTATACGTATACTTTGCGTTTTGTCAGGTAAACGGCCGGATGTTAATAGAAAAGAACAATTCTTTCATATTGAAACGGGTTGTCTCTATTTCATTGATTTCACTGTTTCGGGTTACGAATGTTTCGGGTTGCGAACCGAGTTCTGGAACGAATTAAGTTCGTAACCCGAGGTACCACTGTAATTAAAACATCTGACGGGAGTTGTTTTGAAGAGATGAGAATCATAATCGCTATTGC
>OY992876.1:439148250-439393250 GCA_963921405.1 Cepaea hortensis
ATCGTCTTTTTTGGGAACGGGAACGGGAGCAGGGGCCGAATATGAATTAAATGAGACGCTCCATTTACCCAAGTTAATTGTTGGAGTAAGATGTAAAGATCTTTCAAGTGCTCTTTCTAATAGACAGACAGACAGACAGACAGACAGACAGACAGACAGACAGACAGACAGACAGACAGACAGACAGACAGACAGACAGACAGACAGACAGACAGACAGACAGACAGTAGATAGTAGGGAAAAGGGAACGGGAGCTTATATGACTACTTATATGAATTAAATGAGATGCTCCCCACCAAGGGCTGGGCGAAGCCGGGCCGGGTCAGACAGACAGACAGACAGACAGACAGACAGACAGACAGACAGACAGACAGACAGACAGACAGACAGATAGTCGGGAACTGGAACTTATATGACTACTTATATGAATTAAATGAGATGCTCCCCATCAGGGTCTGGGCGAAGCCGGGCCGGGTCAGACAGACAGACAGACAGACAGAAAGACAGGCAGACAGACAGACAGACAGACAGACAGACAGACAGACAGACAGACAGACAGACAGACAGACAGACAGACAGACAGACAGACAGACAGACTGACAGACAGATAGATAGTCGGGAACTGGAGCTTATATGACTACTTATATGAATTAAATGAGATGCTTCCCACCAGGGTCTGGGCGAAGCCGGGCCGGGTCAGCTAGTGTGTGTGTGATATATATATATATATATATATTTCACATAAGAGGTCCATAGCATGAATTTGCTTGGGAACTATTATACATATATAGATAAAGTTGTCCTGAAGTAGTCTCCTGATATGGTTCTGTAATGCGGTAGCGCAATAACGTTTTGTAAGCCTGAATGCACGGATAAATAAATGGCCAGTCTGTCCCTCACTTTCGCAGGCGAGGAGCCCATGTGTCGTGTTCTCGCTCGGCAGCGCTCGTGAAATTATCAACGCAGATTGATATCAGTTTCGCTAACGCACTCCCGTTGCTTACAAATTGGGTCATGTTATGGGATACCATCGTGCTTATTGTTTCTTTTCTTGTCTCTTCTCTCTCTTTGCTCTACCTTTTATCGTTAGACGTAGAAGAGATAGTTAGAGCAAGTCTAGCAGATTATTCTTTTAATGAGTGAATATCTGAAAGTGAATATCTAGATGGCTTGACCACATGGCTTGGTGGGACTAGAACACCAAGTCAACCCATGACTCTGGTGATCGTGTAATATGGCGAAACATGACCCCCACGCTTACCAGCATGGCACATGATGATGATAATGATAATAATGGGCGTCTGCTAAGTGCGGTTATAGTTTGATGTACGCGAAGAGAGCAATTATACGATGAGAAACATTTCCGTGTTCTGTGCAGTTCTTTCGTTGTTCGGTGTCTTGTTAATGGTTTCAGAATGAGCAGGAAGAAGTCCAAGGTCCGTAAGGTATTTTGGCAGTAACTACAACAACGAACAAGAAGGTTCGTAAGGTATTTGGGCGGTAACTACAACAACGAGCAAGAATACTTAGACAAGATTAAATAAACGAGCTTGGAGAACTTGAAATAGGTCGGAGGACTGGATCTGAAGACGTCGGATCACAGATCAGCAGAGCAAAGATTTGACAGTGTGAAGGACCAACAGCCAGAAATTCTCCTGGTGTCTCGTCTGGGGCGGGCCCAATGAGGAATGAGACTGATGACCTTTCATCTTCTTGTAGTCTATTAAGTGTACTCCCTTGATTGGGATGTGAAGCGTGGACAATGAGCAGACAAGATGAAAAACATCTGATGGCTGTGGAAATGTTGTTTCTGAGGAAAATGCTGTTGTTGCACACAGTGAACAACTAGGGTTAGAATTGAATTGTAAGAAGACTCGGGTTATGGTCGTCACTGGGAAGAAGGAAATACCACAATGTAATATACAAGTAAATGGGCATATTCTAAGACAAGTGAATCGGTACAGTTATCTCGGTACAGTCATCTGATGGGAGATGCCTTGAAGAGATTAGAACAAGAATTGCCATTGCAAAGGTAGCCTTTTGCAAGATCCATACTGACCAATAAAAAGATATAAATTGAAATGAGAAAAAGAGTGTTGAAGTGCTACATAGAACCTGTACTTTTGTATATATGTGAAGGTGGACAACGAGCAGTCAAGCTGAAAAACATCTGATGGCTGTGGAAATGTGGTTTCTGAGGAAAATGCAAAGAATACCAAGGACAGACAGAAAAACCAATGAACAAGTCCTTCAAGAAACAAATGAAGATCGCAAACTGATTAGAGTCATTAGACGTAGACAGTCAAACATTTTTGGGCAAGTTATGAGAAGAAATGACCTGGAGAACTTGGTGACAACTGGCAAGATCGAAGGGAAGAGACCAAGGGGAAGACCGAGAAGTAAATACCTGGATGGCTTGGCCACATGGCATGGTCGAGACAAGAACACTGATCTGATCCACGACTCTGGAGATCGAGTGAGATGGCAAAACATGACCGCCCACGCTTATCGGCATGACACATGATGGACGGCTTGATAGGGAACGCAATGAAGACTTACTGAGACGGTTTCGAGTACTCAATGACTGGCTATAAGTGTGAGACATCTTCTCCTCAAACAAATGTGTACGGGATATAGAAGCATAAAAATAAGAAAAGAAAAAAAAAGTAGAGCGGGGACCGTAAAGGTGCCCCTGTTCTCTCCTGGAGTCTTTGAGTCTGTGGTTGTGGTCTCAAATATATATAGACTAATAAACACTGACTGGGAGATGTTGACAACATCTCACCGGCCGCCATTAGTGTCGCGATAAGGAAGTAGGGCTCAGGCGGGACAACACATTCCCCACTTGTGTACACCCTATTCAGGCAGCTATGCCACTTTTAAGGCGGATGAGTGGAGTTCTCCGTGTTAAACGGCGTTAGGACCGGGGTTTCCGGAACCTCACTTATCCCGACAACCTATCGCAACTCTTAGAATGAATGGAAATACTTTTGCGAGGGAAGTAATCCATTCTGAGAAAACCCGAGGATCGTGAGTTGTCATCACTTTCGTGTGGCGATTCTCGGAGAAGTTCGGCGGGCTCCGTGAGTGTGTACTTCCGGACTCGAACCGAAGAGGCCATTCAATAATCTGTCATTCCGACAAGAGGCCGCATCTACCTCCAGCTGTATTAATATGCTTCTTATATCTAACCAGAGAAGGATCTATAGCAACGGTCTTTAAGAAGCTATTCTATCAAGGTTATGTTTCCGAGTAGTGTCATTGAGACTTTGCGTTGTGCCTGTTTACAGCAAAGCTGCGTTCTTGCGCCGTTAGGCCGACACATCCGACTTCTGCGGGCATTTGTTGACCGGGTTAACCACCCCGGAGCTTCCAGCTGTATTAATATGCCTCGTTGGGGGAGCCCGAGATGGGTCTACAGCAGAAGTCTTGACAAAGCTATCCTGTCAATGCCTATGGCCTAATAGTTCTTAAGGCTAAAGGTAACAACACATTCATAATTGGAGTAGCTTAAATAACTAAAGTTTGGCTTTCAGTTGTGAATCAATTATCGGTCGAGCCAGCCAGTCGTGCCGCAAGCCTTTGTGTTGACCTTGATTTAAGCAGAGGCCTGTGTGCAACGGATCAGACCAAATAAACATGGCTAGCCAGCACTGTGGTTAGTTCGGTGATTTCGGGTTATGAATGAATTCTACACCCGAGCGCAGTAATGGGGTATCTTATGGAATTACTATTCTGATAGATGACTTCCTTGTGAACAGAGCTATAATTTGAGTACCCTAATGGACAGGTTCGAAAGTAGTACTTTTCAGTCATCATCATGTGGCGGTTTGAACCACGTACTTTCCAACCCATATCATGTGACGTGAGAGAACTACAATGTGCGTTTCTCGTTACGGTGAAAACCCAGATAGGTAGGAGGGCAATAAGCTGTGAAGTGATTATTGACACCCAGTCTTGTGGTTATTTAACTGGGAGTAGTCAACGAGGAAAAGATATCTTCACACCTACTAGGGTTATCTAACCTTAGTATAAGGAGGGAAGACACCCACTCATGTAACGCGTGTTTATTTTATCAGTGTTATCGGACACAACACTTCCTGTGATAAGAAAGGAACCTCTTGTCAGGCTGGTCTCACGTCCTATTGGATCTGTACTTTCAGCAGAACTAGATTGTCTTGGGTGTTTGACTCTACACACTTCCTGTGCTGATAAAGGATTATAACTACTTGGCTATATACACACCCGACTATCTATGTACCCGAGGAAGAAAAGAGGAAAGCAACAAACACAGGGACATAAAACTCTTCTGTTGTTTGTCTATCTCTAATTCCATATTTCATTGTAGGTGACAGAGTGCTTACCTGAGGTATCCGAATATACTTCTCGACTTATTCTGAAAAGACAGATTTATTGGTAAGAAAGACGATCCACGCCATACAACTTGATGATTTCTATATGAGGTATGGAAGTCTGCCATCCCCGTGAATGGAATTGTCGCAATATCTATTAGCTATGAGACGGTGGCTGAAAGCCCATTGACTAGAGTTAGGATTACTGAAATGAGTAACCTACAAGGTCTAGGTGATATGTCTGGGAGGCCAGGCCTAAGATAGTGGTCTGAGTCTCGGAAGGGCTGACCCCGGAAGAGAGTAAGTTAGTGAAAAATATTGGTGGATGATGTATTATGTAAAGGTATGGGGGATGTGTACACCTGGCCTGTTCTTGCTTCCAGGAACCCTTTTGCTGTTTGAGATTTGCTTGTTAGGGTTCGCTGTGGGCTGAGTACTGTTTGCTGGGTGAATTATACATGCTATCAGAAGCAGAAGTCCTGAGTCTAGACGGAGCCGAAGGCCCAGTGGCGAGTGATTGTTAAAACCTACCAGGCTCAAGTCAGAGGTTCCCAAAGGCGTCGTACAGGATTAGGTGACTGTATCTTAACACCTGTACCTACACCGGACACAATCATTCACATACGAGACTCTAGGGGGATGATGAAAAGGTCCACCAGACTAATCTCACCCAACTAACTGTTCTTGTTTAAATGTTTGTCCGAGTCTGAATCTCCAATAAAGATTCTAGATTCGCCTGTTATAAGATTATTCTCTTATAATTAGGTGTCTTTGTGGATCATTAGTCGTCAAAATGGGAAGTGTCGTCAGGGCACCGCCCCGGTGGCGATTGATGTGAGGGCAGGCAGAAGTGGATTTCTAACCCCAACTAAAATATAGCGACATCCAATGAGATACGGGCAAGTGTTGTCACAATTAGTTCCCATGACATTTTCTGCTATTCGTGTTTGGCTGGTTCGATCTGGGTACCCAGATCAATTGTTTCAAATATTCCCACCTCAAGTTGGATTAGAGTGTGCTGATCACAGGGTGGTATTCATAGCTTTAGATATAGATCAATTCATATACGCGAAAAAATTCGCCATTTGCATTATATCTAAGCTTTCTGTTTGTCACTGGCTCGTAGTATTCTTAGTTCAGGACCGAACCATCTCGCATGTTGTTACATCGCTTAAGAAAAGACGCTTAAAAGTCGACAGGATCGACTTCATTGCACCGGGATTTTATCCCATGTGGCTTAGTCTCTTTCTCCGTAGCTCCAGTGACGACTGCCAGGAGTCTCCGAGAAAAATACACTCGTGAACCGAAGGATGCGGCCCGGAAACGAACCCACAACCTTCGGAGCCCGAGTCAGACGGCTTGACCACTTCGCCACGGAGACTCGGAGACGCCCTATGTTGTTATGTATTAATGTTGTTATGTAATGTAGTCTAACGCTGTA
The DNA here is from genome assembly GCA_963921405.1 of Cepaea hortensis. NCBI lineage: Eukaryota > Metazoa > Mollusca > Gastropoda > Stylommatophora > Helicidae > Cepaea > Cepaea hortensis. The sequence continues at coordinate 439,154,044 of OY992876.1, forward strand.
ATTATTTAGTGAACAGAAAAATATAAAGGCACACGAACCCATTTGAACACCAAAGAAAAAACAAACTTATTAAAAAAAAAAAAAAATAGAACACTACCTCTAACGAAGCATTGCTTGCGTCACGTGACAGACCAGCGCCAAGCATGGTCAAGGACAGAGTGCTGACCGAGGACTTCCGCAGCGCCACCTGTCCCTGTGTGGACACATTGAACATACTATACACATATGCCAGCAGGGCTGGGCAGTTTAGGACACAACCATGCAGAAGGGATTGCTGACATTCCTCGACCATCTTTTAACGGCTGTCTGTGATCAAATGTCGGCTGAACATTCTTGCTCTGTAGCCCCTTCAGATGACATTTGGTTTCTTCGTTGAGAACGCACGGCGAGTTGATCAGTTTAAAACGAACTGTTTAAATCGAGGATAACGAATGCATTGATTCCGCCGTGGTAATCAAGCAATGCACTCATCTAAAGCATGCACGTAGTTGTTTTAAGCCAGGGGTACAAAACGATGGTGCTGCCCATCTACCGTCATTGTGATAAATTGCTATCAAGCTGCAAGAAAACTTTGCTGTTCTCGGCAGGCTTCAGGATCATGAAGATCTCGATCGATTATGTTCTTGTTAGATGGATGTGGATTGTAGCGGTAGATCTTTTCTTTGGTCCTAACACTTCATATACCCAAAGCTGGCTCCTGTTCCTGGACTTGCTTTCTGTTTGTTTGTTTGTTCAACCACAGTAGAATGGGTGTAAAATATAAATCACTTACATAGATGTGGGTGTAGGGGAAAGCAACCACATACATTTAGCAAGATTTCGTTTGTGGATAGTTTATGTTAAAAGTGATTTATAAACTAGAGTTATAAATTGATATTTCGACAACGTTATTCAAAATAAACTAATACTGAACACGGTGACAAATACATACGATAATTATCGTACAGTCTATATCACAGCAATAATCCACGGCATGAAATGTGACAAACGCAGTTTAACATTTCACGTACTGTGACTAAACATACGAGAACGTCACTCACCGGATTTTGACAGATACTTGGGCAGCCAGTACAAAAATGTGTAGGAGACCAACTTGGCAAAGAACAGGCACAAGGAGAACTCAAAGACGCCCTGGGAAGATAGAGCATACAATCGGGTAATTATGTTCATGCTGGCGGAACTCACATAATTTCGTTGTTGTTGTTATTGTTGTTGTCTTCCGCTTATGCCGTTAGGGGTCGTGGGGAGGGTTAATTGAAGATCCAGCGCCTATGACTAGCGCCTTTGCTTCAATTTCCTCCAAGATTAATGAGCTGTATACCTCTAGGGTCAAGTAATTTCCCCACCAGTTTGCTAGACATGTCATAGTTTCCTTACCTACAGACTGACTGGTACCTTGCCGTCTTGACAGACGATAGACTGTAAAATGGAATTATCTCTCCATAACACAAAGCCTAGGCTGAACTTAGAGACCATGTGTTGCCCGTGCAGCATGATCCCTCTATCGGCCTGCCTAGTTTACTCCACAAGAAAAGTAACACTAATACGTCTGGAACAAGTCAAGGTGCAGAAGCTGCCTGATCAGCAAGGCAATACTCTAACTGTCCGCCTGTCGGAGCTTCGATCCCAGACCAGTTGCTGACCAAGGCTTAGGGTCTGGTCTGCCCTGCCATGACATTTAGTCTTTAGGTTGCATTTCATTGCATTAGGATAAGGCTTGTACCCTCTCAATTGCACTCCTCCGGCCGAAACCGTTAGCACAATGTGGGGGGGGGGGGAGGGTCGAGTTTGGTGAGCGCCGCCCAACATTGGGGGGCTAACAGACAGCAGGAAGTACCGTATACTGTCATATGGTAGCTCAGTCATATCTGACTAAGACCTGACATAACTTACCTACTGATTCTTTAATATTTGCTACCTCCACCATGCCACACACATAGTGTGTTAGCATCTAATATAGATATGTATCTTGTACCACCATTCTGTTTCTACTCCCGCTACTCTCTCTCTCTCTCTCTCTCTCTCTCTCTCTCTCTCTCTCTCTCTCTCTCTCTCTCTCTCTCTCTCTCTGTCTCTGTCTCTGTCTCTCTCTCCCTCTCTCTCTCTCCCTCTCTCTCAAATTAATTCACGAGTTACTTAATTAAAGTTGTGATAAATCAGTGATGTACAGCGATGATGTACAGACCAGAGGGAAGCAGAAGAAGAGGCCAACCATGTAAACGATGGACGCAGGGAATAACGGAGTACATGGGAATATCAATACATGAAGACCATAAGCGAGCGCTCTCACGCTGTTTATGCTTCACCTCGACACGGCAAGGTACAAGAGGAACATGATGAGATGAGATGAGATGAGATAAATCAGTTTCCATATATATATATATATATATATATATATATATATATATATATATATATATATATATATATATATATATATATATATATATATATATATATATATATAGCTGGAGAATCCCATAAATAATCTGGACTAAGTCTAATTTCTATAATCAATTTGCGGTTTCAATTTACTTATTGAAGGACTCTAATTATATTGTGTGTCTCTCCGTGGTATGCGCATTTCATCAGAAGCCACATTTCCGCTGACATTTGATGTTTCTCGGCTGATCTCCTTATTGTCCACATTTCGCATACATATAACATAATTTGTTTCCACCTTCACAAATTGCAGAGTAACGGAACAACAATCATCAGCTCATCTCATCTTATCTCATCTCATTTCATCTCATCTCATCTAATCTAATCTCATTCTTATCTTGTTCCTCTTGTACCTTGCGATGTCGAGGTGAAGCATAAACAACGGGAGAGTGCCCGTTTATGGGCTTCATATATCGAGATTCCCATGAACTTTATTTCCTTCTCCATCATTTACATGATCAGCTTTTTCTTCTGGTTCCATTTGATCTGTACATCATTGCTTGTTGGGGTATACCGTCACTTGCTTGCCTAGTTATGTAGCCGAACCATTTCAACTGATGTTTTCTAATTATCTCTAGCGCTGCCCTTACCCGCACATTATACCTTGGTGTAATAGCAGCGCTAGTCCATCCAGATATTTATCTTTTTGTCTTCCCCTTTGCTCTTTTCTCATAAATGTTACTTTGGCAATACATTTTCAAGTCTAGTTCTCATAATAACGTAGCCACAATAAATCTTCACTGAGTCTAATTTCTCTAATCTATGTTCAGTTTCAATGTGTGTCTTTTAGGACTGTCTCGTTAGTTTTATGCCCGGTCATGATATCTGAGTTTATTTAGACACCACATTTTCACTGTCAGTAGGTGTTTCTCAGATAATCTGCTTATTGTCTATGTTGAGAAACTGCATTTCCACCGTCAGTAGATATTTCTCAGCGTATGTGCTTACTGTCCATGTTGAGAAACCTCATGTCCACTGTTATTTGATATCTCAGCTTATTGTCCACATTCAGACACCACATTGCCACGGCCAGTAGATGTCTCTTAGCTTGTCTACTTGTTGTCCATGTTTAGACAAAATATTTCCACTGCCAGTGGATGTCTTTCAGCTTTCCTGTTTATTGTCCATATTTCGCATATATACAACAGAACGTTTCCCACCTCTACAAATTACAGAATTACAGAACAACAATAACATAATAATAAAACATAATACAAATGTGGTACACATGTTGTACTTGGACTTACTGGGATCAGGAAGGCCCGCCAGATAGTGATGGGTCTTGCTCCTGGATCGTCTTGCTCCTTCGAGAGTAAGGCTTGATAAGATGAATATTTTACATGGGCCGACGATTAGATAGTATGGTAGCAAATATAATCACGTGACAACATATGTAACTTGGCGGCATTTATTGAACACGTGCAGAGAGTGCAGTGTAGATCTGTACTTATGTTTTATGGACTTCTCAAAAAGATTTGATCATATGAAACATAATGGAATATAATGACAGAAATATTTATTGAAAAATTACAGAGAATGCAATATAGCGTTGTACTCGTGTTTTCTAGACTTCTCAAGGAGATTATGGAACATAATGACAGAAAAGGGTTTCCAACTACACTTAATACACCACAGTGAACAATTGGCAGTCGTAAGAATATATGATGAAACAACATACTAACTTGATATTAAAAAATAAGTTGGACAAGTGTGAATTACATTCATTTGTTTAATGCGTGTACTGAACAAGACGAAGAGAAAATATTGACAAGGAGCAACATGATCCGCTTGTAATCGGATGGTTAGAATTATTGAACTCGGAAAGGCTGTCATTCCCTTGTTACTGTTATCAATACAAATGTGAATGGAAAAATTACTGCAGTTAGTACAAGATCACTTTAAAACTGATAATGTATATCTTAGTGTAACATAATAATAATAATAATAATAATAATAATAATAATAATAATAATAATAATAATAATAATAATAATAATAATAATAATGACATCCGATCGAACACACACATTAACGGATAATATGATTAAATCATTAATGAAAATATGAAGAAAGAAATCAACTCTTAAAGAGAAATGGTTACTCGTGTGCATTCTGTTGGCACATTTTAAGAGAATCTCTGTTTTGTTGACATGTTAGTAGTGTAGAACGAGGAAAGCACCTTGTTTTTTTGCGGAGGAAATCGATTTCCTCCGCAAAGGGCGATAACTCTACGGTTTTTTTAAAACTAGGCGTGGTCAGAGGTGTTGCGAAGTGACTCATCGGAGTGGGTGTGGTCACGTGGTTTAAGTACAACATTTAACATGCAACACTCAAAATAACAAACGAGTCAAGTAAGGTATATAATGTTTTTATTAAACCATGTATAGACAAAGTTATAAAGTTTTTTTTTTCTTGGCGGGGACGTGTGGACACATCTAGAAGGTAGTACCGGGAACTTAGACGTCGACGAAGTGTGGGAAAATTTCGTGCGGGTGTGACGGCGGTCGGTTCATAACAGACGTGTAGGGGTGCATATGGAAAAGTCATTAAGTAACGGGTTGTAAAAACATTGGTGAGTGGTGTGTTAAAATATTTTGATCTGTTAGCACATTGGTGGTGTATGTTAGTACGAATAAAAGGAATAGGTGCGGTGGGGATAGTAGTGGGTATGGATTAGTGAAATTAGTTTATAAGGGGTGGTTATTAGTGCTTTGTAGATGGTCATAGTAGCTTATTCACTAACATCACACGTGTTACAAATGAAACCTTGAAAGCTAAAGATCGTCGGTTGTAATGGATATGGTATAGTGTCATTCGGTGGTAAGGGGTGGGTACCAGGTATTAGTGGTCAAGAGATGGTCAAGTGAGAAAATTTTAGGGAAAAGTAGTTGTAATGATATGGTGATGATTAAAGGGTGGTAAATTACTGGTCAAGCAGTGGTCAAGTGAGGAATATTTTAGGTGAAAGTGGTTGTAATGATATGGTGATGATTAAAGGGTGGTAAATTAGTGCTAAAGCAGTGGTCAAGCAGTGGTCAAGTAGTGGTAAAGTGAGGAAATTTTAGGGAAAAGTGGTTGTAATGATATGGTGATGATTAAAGGGTGGTAAATTAGTGGTCAAGCAATGGTCAAGTAGTGGTCAAGTAGTGGCCAAGTAGCGGTCAAGTAGTGGTTAAGTGGTCGAGTGACCACTTAAATTGTAAGGGAAAGTATGTGTAGTGAACCTGTGTTTGGTAAAGTGATCGATGACGTGGTCAAGTAGTGGTCAAGTAGTGGTAAATGGGCAAGTGACTACTTAAATTGTCTGTGAAAGTAGGTATAGTGACATAGTGATGATCAAGAGGTGGTCAAGTGGTGTTCAAATAGTGGTCAAGTACGGGTCAAGTAGTGGTCAAGTAGTCGAATGACCACTTAAATTGTAGGGTATGGTACGTGTAGTGAAACGGTGATGGTAAAATAAGTAATGACATGGTCAAATAGTGGTCAAGTAGTGGTCAAGTAGTGGTCAAATGGTCGAGTGATCACTTAAAATTTAGAGGAAAGTACGTGTAGTGAAAGGGTGTTGGTTAAAGTGATCGGTGAGGTGGTCAAGTAATGGTCAGGTAGTGGTCAAGAAGTGGTCAAGTGGTCGAATCATCATTTAAATTGTAGGGTATGGTACATGTAGTGACATGGTGATGGTTAAAGTGATCGATGACGTGATCAAGACGTTATGCCGGCTGCTAAGTTCAGAAAGTAGTGTCCTTAGTATTGGTAATTTCCCCACCACAAGCGCCTCGAGCACTGATTTTGCATTGATCAATAGCACCTAGTGGTACAGTCGACACACACATGGACAATAGTTACATCCGGTCAAAGATGGCGGCGCACACTATCACACATGGGTTATTGCTACGACCAGACTACGTCTCATTCGCTTAAACTATTCAAATATGGCGTCACATCCGGTCACACGTGTAATGGTACAGCCGAGACAAGGGCTCATTGGCGAAAACCAGTCAAAGAATTCCATGCTTCCGATCACATGTATAAGGGTACAGCCACTACACGTGGCTAATGACTCAACCGGTCAAAGATGACGATACATCCAGTGACACGCATAACGATACACGTGGAACACGTGGCTAATAACCCAATCGTTCAAAGACGGCGTCGCATCCCGTCACAGGGGTAATGGCACACCCGAGACACGTGATTAAGAGGGAAAATATAGAAAAAGGGTGTCCTATCGGTTGTCGAGTCAGGGAACCTAACGTATGATGATCACTGTTTATAGGAGTGAATACACTGCATCATCAACACTGCATCATCAACACTGCATCCGTAGGGTAAAATGGTCACCCTTCTCTCTTTTTTCTATTTCCGTGTAGTTCTAGTGTTACCGGATTACACAAAAGGACACCCGGGCATCAACACAACATAAACTGGTCTCGAAAACCCCATACGCGCGTGTAAACAACTAATCACAGTTTTCCGACTAAGCCTTTCTCATACTCATAGTACAGAGATGTGATCACCGATGCTAGTCGGGGAAGTCGTATTTGTACGTAACAACTATCGGGTCATACAACGACGAGTGGGTAGTGGATGTAAACAGATGCACACAAACACAACAAACTTCCCCCACTCAACCTTAGGCAATACACGTAACATGACAGGTCACATGTCCGCCGTCATAACCAGCGACGTTATCGCGTAACAAATTATACATCCACACTTTCATTTCCTTTCTGTGTCCATAGTGTCTTTACGTCTTTCTCCAGAAAGCCATTTCCAAGACCAATATATGTTTTTTCAGTGTACCTGCTCAGTGTTACACTTCATAACCAGACAAAAGTACACCTTCTATGTACCACTGCAACCGCCAAATAAGAAAATATGTTAGACAAAATATTAAAATTATTGATCAAATACAGAAATATCTCGTCCAAACTTATAAAAAGTAGGAACATTTGTTAACCTATTGGGAACAATATCAATCAACTAAGAAAGTTTGTTAGTCAAATAGAAAAAATATTGACCATGTAACGATATATCTTGTCAACACTTATGAAAAGTAAGGAAATTTGTTAGTCAAATTAGAAAAAAGATTGACCAAGTAACGAAATATCCCCACCAAACTTATGAAAAGTACGAAACTTTGTTAAGCAAGTATGAAAATGTAGCGACCAAACAGAGAAATATATCACCCAAACTTATAAACAGTAGGAACATATGTTAACCAAATGGAAAATATCTTGGCCAAATAGGAAAATTTGTTAGCCAAATGGGGAAAATATTGTCCAAGTAACGAAATACATCGTTCAAACCTACGAAAAGTAGGAAACTTTGTTAATTAAATGTGAACATTTTGGCCAAATTTCAACCAAACTTATAAATATTTCACCTAAACTTATAAAAAAAAGTAGGAACATTTGGCAACCAAATGGGAAAAAGGAAAAATTACAAAGTTGTAATTAAAATTTAACTTCTTCCCTTTCTAACACTGGTTTGTGTCTGTTTCTTACAGAAAGAGTTAATTGTGTCTGATGTATAGTTAGGGTTAGGGTTAGTAAGAAAGAGTTTGGTGTGTTTGATGTATATAATCCTTTATTTTCCTTAGGCTCTTCTTAGGCGACCATCTTTATTTACTGTGGTAGTCCAAGAAATTCAAATAATTCGTCTCAGGAACCCCCCTCTCTGTTGTTTTTTCAAGTTCTTCCTAGGGGTGATGGTCGATGACCCCATTCGTTGTCTAGAATAGCACCTAGTAGGTTAAGGGGGACAGAAGCTTTACCTCCATTAGGTTGGAAAATCTGCTTAGTAAGCAGATATTATGCTGTTCTGTAATCAAAAAAGAATGTTAGTGTTATTTGTTATGAAACATTGAAAGTCGATTAGAAGATGTGGTAGCTGGTATTCCCGAGTTCACTAAGGCAGGCGTGGTTTTAAGAAAGGCCGAGATTATAACAGACAGTGGTGGTTGGTTGCAGACTTGCCGTTATTGCGGATGTGAAATGCTAATGTGAGCTAGGAGTGGACACCGCAAGAAATATTATTTTAGGCAGACTTCGAGAAAAACAGTTGTATTGTTGAAAGATGGAACAATGAAAGAATAGTGTAGCAGACATTGTGGTATGGAAAGTTGAAGATGGCAGCCATGGGAAATGGTTCTGTGATGACGAATACCTAGATGATACAGAAACTATACCAGGTGGAACCATAGACGACCTTACCATAAATGTTGTTAACTGTCATGGGTGTTTCAATGGAGCATGTGTACAATGGCGATTTGAAGTTCTTGGTGATGTGACCACTTTGTGTTAGAAAGAAACCAAGAGTGTGGAGAGATGCGTGATTAGTCTGTATAAGGGATTCTGTAACAGATACGCTGAAGTTGGAGCTTTTGGTAATGTAAAATCGGGAAATTGGTGCCATTGATAGCGTCTTTTCACCTAAAAGTTCAAGACACGTTTGACATAACTACAGAAGTTACATATTTTCCTAATTTGAGTACCACATTTTTTTTTCTTGGGTTGGTCGACATAGTTCTTACTTTTCCATAGCTATTTCTTAGACTGGTTGACAGATTTTCCTAGTTTTTATCACTTTGGACGACAAGTTTATAAGTTTGTTTGAAATATGTCTGTACTTGGTCTGTATTTTTTCACATTTGGTTAACAAAGTTTCCTACTTTTCATAAGTTTAGATGTGATATTTATAACTTTGGTCAACATTTTAGTTGTTGGCTAATATTTTTTCCTAGATTTTTTTTTTTATAAATTTGGTCGAGCTATTTCTGTATTTGGCCAACATTTTTCCCATTTGGCTAACAAATTTTTCTACTTTTTATAAGATTGGGTGATATATTTATAAGTTTGGTTGAAACATGTCTTTACTTGGAGAATATTTTTCACCTTTGGTTAACAAAGTTTCCTACTTTTCACAAGTTTGGACTAAGTTTAGTCAACAGTTTTGTCAATTTGGTGTACATTTTTCTTTACTTGGTCAATATTTTTCTCATTAGGTTAACAAATTTTCCTAATTTTTATAAGTTTGGATGTATTATTTCTTCACTTGGGCAATATTTTTCATCGTTGGCTAACACATTTTCCTGCTTAGGTCGACATATTTTTCTAAGGTTTGTAAGTTTGGTTGAGGTATTTCGTAACTCGGTCACTATTTTTCCTACGTTGGGTACCATATTTTCTTATACCAGTCGACATTTTTATAAGTTTGGATGAGATATTTCTTGACTTGGTCAATAGTTTTCACCGTTGGGTAACACATTTCATACATTTTATAAAATTTGGATGCGATATTTCTTTACTGGGCCAGTATTTTTCATCTTTGGCTAACCAATTTTCTTACTTTGGTCGACATGTTTTCCTACTCTTTGTAAGTTTGGTCGAGATATTTCATACGTTGTCCAATATTTTTCCAAATATGGGTAACATTTTCTTATAACGGTCAACATATTTATAAGTTTGTCCATCGTTTTACCTATTGCATTACTTCGGTCGACATATTTCTTGATGTTACTAGCATGTTTTCTTACTTGTTATAAATTTGGATGCGATATTTCATTACTTGGTCAATATGTTTCACCTTTGCCTAACAAATTTTCATACATGTTATAAGTTTAAACGAGACATCTATAAGTTTGACCGATACTTTTTCCTATTTGGTTTACATGATTTCTTAGTTGGCTAATATTTCTTTCTCATTAGGTTAACACATTTTCCTAATTTTTGTAAATTTGGTGTAAATTTTTCTTGACTTGGTCAATATTTCTCTCATTAGGTTAACAAATTTTCCTAATTTTTATAAGTTTGGTTGCGATATTTTTGTATTTGGCCGACCTTTTTCCCATTTGGTTGCCAAATGTTCCTACTTTTTTTTATAAGTTTAGGTGAAATATTTATAAGTTTGGTTGAAATAACAAACTTTCTTAGTTGATTGATATTGTTCCCAATAGGTTAACAAATGTTCCTACTTTTTATAAGTTTGGACGAGATATTTCTGTATTTGATCAATAATTTTAATATTTTGTCTAACATATTTTCTTATTTGGCGGTTGAAGTGGTACATAGAAGGTGTACTTTTGTCTGGTTATGAAGTGTGGCATTGAGCAGGTACACTGAAAAAACATATATTGGTCTTGGAAATGGCTTTCTGGAGAAAGTGTGGATGTCTAATTTGTTACGTGATAACGTCGCTGGTTATGACGGCGGACATGTGACCTGTCATGTTACGTGTATTGCCTAAGGTTGAGTGGGGGAAGTTTGTTGTGTTTGTGTGCATCTGTTAACATCCACTACGCACTCGTTGTTGTATGACCCGATAGTTGTTACGTACAAATACGACATCCCCGACTAGCATCGGTGATCACATCTCTGTACTATGAGTATGAGAAAGGCGTAGTCGGAAAACTGTGATTAGTTGTTTACACGCGCATATGGGGTTTTCGAGACCAGTTTATGTTGTGTTGATGCCCGGGTGTCCTTCGGTGTAACCTGGTAACACTAGGACTACACGGAAATAGAAAAAAGAGAGAAGGGTGACCATTTTACCCTTCGGATGCAGTGTTGATGATGCAGTGTATTCACTCCTATAAACAGTGATCATCATACGTTAGGTTCCCTGACTCGACAACCGATAGGACACCCTTTTTCTATATTTTCCCTCTTAATCACGTGTCTCGGGTGTGCCATTACCCCTGTGACGGGATGCGACGCCGTCTTTGAACGATTGGGTTATTAGCCACGTGTTCCACGTGTATCGTTATGCGTGTCACTGGATGCATCGTCATCTTTGACCGGTTGAGTCATTAGCCACGTGTAGTGGCTGTACCCTTATACATGTGATCGGAAGCATGGAATTCTTTGACTGGTTTTCGCCAATGAGCCCTAGTCTCAGCTGTACCATTACACATGTGACCGGATGTGACGCCAAATTTGACCAGTTTAAGCGAATGAGACGTAGTCTGATTGTAGCAATAACCCATGTATGATAGGGTGCGCTGCCATCTTTGACCGGATGTAACTATTGTCCATGTGTGTGTCGACTGTACCACTAGGTGCTATTGATCAATGCAAAATCAGTGCTCGAGGCGCTCGTGGTGGGGAAATTACCAATACTAAGGACACTACTTTCTGAACTTAGCAGCCGGCATAACGTCTTGATCACGTCATCGATCACTTTAACCATCACCATGTCACTACACGTACCATACTCTACAATTTAAGTGATCATTCGACCACTTGACCACTACTTGACCATTACTTGACCACCTCATCGATCACTTTAACCAACACCGTTTCACTACACGTACTTTCCTCTAAATTTTAAGTGATCACTCGACCATTTGAACACTACTTGACCACTAATTGACCACTATTTGACCACGTCATTACTTATTTTACCATCACCGTTTCACTACACGTACCATACCCTACAATTTAAGTGGTCATTCGACTACTTGACCACTATTTGAACAACACTTGACCACCTCTTGATCATCACTATGTCACTATACCTACTTTCGCAGACAATTTAAGTAGTCACTTTCCCATTTACCACAACTTGACCACTACTTGACCACGTCATCGATCACTTTACCAAACACAGGTTCACTACACGTACTTTCCCTTACAATTTAAGTGGTCACTCGACCACTTAACCACTACTTGACCGCTACTTGGCCACTACTTGACCACTACTTGACCATTGCTTGACCACTAATTTATTACCCTTTAATCATCACCATATCATTACAACCACTTTTCCCTAAAATTTCCTCACTTTACCACTACTTGACCACTGCTTGGCCACTGCTTTAGCACTTATTTACCACCCTTTAATCATCACCATATCATTACAACCACTTTCCCCTAAACATTTCCTTACTTGACCACCAATTGACCACTGCTTGACCACTGCTTGACCACTAATTTACCACCCTTTAATCATCACCATATCATTACAACCACTTTCCCCTAAAATTTCCTTACTTGAATACCACTTGACCACTACTTGACCACTGCTTGACCACTAATTTACCACCCTTTAATCATCACGATATCATTACAACCACTTTCACCTAAAATTTTCCTCACTTGACCACTGCTTGACCAGTAATTTACCACCCTTTAATCATCACCATATCATTACAACTACCTTTCCCTAAAATTTTCTCACTTGACCATCTCTTGACCACTAATATCTGGTACCCACCCCTTACCACCGAATGACACTATACCATATCCATTACAACCGACGATCTTTAGCTTTCAAGGTTTCATTTGTAACACGTGTGATGTTAGTGAATAAGCTACTATGACCATCTACAAAGCACTAATAACCACCCCTTATAAACTAATTTCACAAACCCATACCCACTACTATCCCCACCGCACCTATTCCTTTTATTCGTACTAATATACACCACCAATGCGCTAACAGTTCAAAATATTTTAACACACCACTCACCAATGTTTTTACAACCCGTTACCTAATGACTTTTCCATATGCACCCCTACACGTCTGTTATGAACCGACCGCCGTCACACCCGCACGAGATTTTCCCACACTTCGTCGACGTCTAAGTTCCCGGTACTACCTTCTAGATGTGTCCACACGTCCCCGCCAAGAAAAAAAAAAAAAACTTTATAACTTTGTCTATACATGGTTTAATAAAAACATTATATACCTTACTTGACTCGTTTGTTATTTTGAGTGTTGCATGTTAAATGTTGTACTTAAACCACGTGACCACACCCACTCCGATGAGTCACTTCGCAACACCTCTGACCATGCCTAGTTTAAAAAAAACGGAGAGTTATCGCCCTTTGCGGAGAAAATCGATTTCCTCCGCAAAAAACAAGGTGCTTTCCTCGTTCTACACTACTCATGTTTTAACAGAAGTTACACTCTATCGACATTTTTGATAGCATCTATATTCTATATATAAGTGTTGAGAACATATATATTTAATGTACAAGTTTTGAGAAAATCTATATTCTAAGGACATGTGTTGATAAAAATATATTTCTACTGACACGTTTTGATAAAATCTATTTTCTACTGACACATTTTGAGAGAATCTATATTCTGTCGACACGTTTGATAAAATCTGTATTCTGAAGACACGTTTTTAGTGAATCTATATTCTATAGACAAGATCCGAGAGACTATATATTCTATGGACAAGATCTGAGAGACTCTTCATTTTATGGAAAAAAATCAGAGAAAGTGTAAACTGGAATTTATAGTGAAAGCTAGAATGGGTTCTAGATAGGAAATGTGTCAGAATAAAGTTGTTAGATAGTATGCCATCGAGCACGGATGGTATGTTTTGCGTATCCTTTTACAGGACTTAGCTGTCAACAGCAGCATCTTTCAGCTGTCTGTTGATCTCTTGGCAAGATTACGCTCAGTAGTTTGCCATTGCTTTCTGAGCGGCCGGCTCAGTATCCGCAAGTCACGAGCGGGGGTCGAACCACCTCAGTTCTCGCTCCGCTGCGAGACTCTGCGTGATAAACGGGATTACAGAGAGAAAGTGTTGTAACTCCACAGCCAGAGAGACCGGCATCGAGCACGGAGACACGTCTAATTAAAGTTGTTAGATAGTATGCCATCGAGCACGGAGACACGTCTAATTAAAGTTGTTAGATAGTATGCCATCGCGCACGGAGACACGTCTAATTAAAGTTGTTAGATAGTATGCCATCGCGCACGGAGACACGTCTAATTAAAGTTGTTAGATAGTATGCCATCGAGCACGGAGACACGTCTAATTAAAGTTGTTAGATAGTATGCCATCGAGCACGGAGACACGTCTAATTAAAGTTGTTAGATAGTATGCCATCGAGCACGGAGACACGTCTAATTAAAGTTGTTAGATAGTATGCCATCGAGCACGGAGACACGTCTAATTAAAGTTGTTAGATAGTATGCCATCGAGCACGGAGACACGTCTAATTAAAGTTGTTAGATAGTATGCCATCGCGCACGGAGACACGTCTAATTAAAGTTGTTAGATAGTATGCCATCGAGCACGGAGACACGTCTAATTAAAGTTGTTAGATAGTATGCCATCGAGCACGGAGACACGTCTAATTAAAGTTGTTAGATAGTATGCCATCGCGCACGGAGACACGTCTAATTAAAGTTGTTAGATAGTATGCCATCGAGCACGGAGACACGTCTAATTAAAGTTGTTAGACAGTATGCCATCGCGCACGGAGACACGTCTAATTAAAGTTGTTAGATAGTATGCCATCGAGCACGGAGACACGTCTAATTAAAGTTGTTAGATAGTATGCCATCGAGCACGGAGACACGTCTAATTAAAGTTGTTAGATAGTATGCCATCGCGCACGGAGACACGTCTAATTAAAGTTGTTAGATAGTATGCCATCGAGCACGGAGACACGTCTAATTAAAGTTGTTAGATAGTATGCCATCGAGCACGGAGACACGTCTAATTAAAGTTGTTAGATAGTATGCCATCGCGCACGGAGACACGTCTAATTAAAGTTGTTAGATAGTATGCCATCGAGCACGGAGACACGTCTAATTAAAGTTGTTAGATAGTATGCCATCGAGCACGGAGACACGTCTAATTAAAGTTGTTAGATAGTATGCCATCGCGCACGGAGACACGTCTAATTAAAGTTGTTAGATAGTATGCCATCGAGCACGGAGACACGTCTAATTAAAGTTGTTAGATAGTATGCCATCGAGCACGGAGACACGTCTAATTAAAGTTGTTAGATAGTATGCCATCGCGCACGGAGACACGTCTAATTAAACCATTTTTGATTTTTTGAAACTCGCGCGTAGTCTAAACACACTACTTTCTGGTAGCACTGGACTGAATTTTGCGTGTGGATTGGCTTTCCATATTACCAGTATCCCTCACCATCAGGCAAACCCATCCCCACTTCAAAGATACTTGTAATTGACATCCCCAAGCCAAGAACGAGAAGTCAACATTTTAGTGCAACTGTCCGATGTATGGGTTAAACCCCTTACCTCAGCATCAGAACACCGGATGTTTAAGAACGCGCGTTCCTATGCATTCGGCCTCAAGCCGACCAAGGCCATGCGGTCTATTCTCAAATGAAGGTTGCCTCGCGGTCTATATTTAGCGTTAAGCATTAATATTAATTAGTAGGCAGAACCCTCCGTGGCGAATATGTTACGCGCGCAGTTCTAAATTCCGCATACACGCGTTCGAAACACAGCTGTGTTGGTGTTTTTTATGCTACTGGTTCCGGTCGTTCAGAAAGCAATGGAAAACTACTGAACGTAAACTTGCCCAGGAATCACGAACAGCCAAAAATTGCTGGGGTTGACCGCTATGTCCTGTAAAGGGCATGCAACCAACTTAACTTAATTAACATTAGTGTTCGACCTTTAGCCCAGCTCTACCCCCACATTCATACTTACAGTCTTCTCTTGATTGGTAGCGTCCGTCTCTGTTGTCTTGACAACTCTGCTTTCAACATCCGGTATGTCAGGTCCTGCATTGTTCTGGGTGAAGAGGCGTGTACTTCATTACAAAAACAATTATATATATATATATATAGATAGATAGATAGATAGATAGATAGATATATGTGTGTCGGTCTCACTGGCGTAGACGTTAACATCTTTCTCCGTAATCCTGTATATTCTCGTGAGTAACGCAGCTGCGCGAGAATCGGCGACGGTTCGCGCCGCGCTAGTAGCTTACTGGGGGTATGTGAACTCAGAAAGCAATGGCAAACTACTGAGCGTAATCTTGTCTAGTACATCAAAAGCAGCTGGAGAATGCTGGTGTTGACTGCAACGTCCTGTAAGGGATATGCAACATAATATATACATCATCATTATAATCATCATCATCATCATCATCATCATCATCATCATCATCATCATCATCATCACCATGAAGATGACGATGATGATGATGGTGGTGGTGGTGGTGATGATGATGATGATGATGATGGTGGTGGTGGTGGTGGTGGTGGTGATGATGATGATGATGATGATGATGATGATGATGGTGATGATGATGATGATTATGATGATGATGATGATGATGATGATGATGATGATGATGATGATGATGATGATGATGATGATGATGATGATGATGATGATGATGATGATGATGATGATGATGATGATGATGATGGCAGCTTTGAATAATGGAGGAACAATCTACGCGAACATTACCTGATCGATTCTGTACTCCTTCTTCTTGACTTCGCTCTTCTCCTCCAGCTCAGTCTCGTATCCGTCCTCTTCTTTCCTCTGCTTGCTGGTTCTTCGCCTGCTTCTTGGGGCGTTGGTGCTCTGGGCAGAAAAAGAAAATAGAAGATACATACAGATGTTGCTGACCAAATGTCCTTGAAAGGAATTGCGGGCTGGTCATATCCAGTGTTCTAATTTAGCGTATAGCATCATCATCACCATCATCGTAGTAATTATCATCATCATCATCATCAACACCATCATCACTATCATCATCATCATCAATACCATCATCATCACCATCACCATCATCAACACCATCATCATCACCATCACCATCATCGTAGTAATCATCATCACCATCATCAACACCATCACCATCATCAACACCATCATCATCACCATCACCATCATCGTAGTAATCATCATCACCATCACCATCATCAACACCATTATCACCATCAACACCATCATCATCACCATCATCATAATCACCATCATTATCATTAGCATCATCGTCGTCGATATCACCATCATCATCATCGTCGACCTTCGGGCGACCGTGGTTTTCAGGACAGGTGAGGAAAGTATTGCAGATGGTCCTGCTGATCTGAGCAAATTTCCTTCAATGGTCAGCAGCCTGGGCAGATCTAGTGTCGTATATGCTCTAATATAGTGTAGTAGCATCTCCTCATTATCATCATCATCATCATAATCAGCATAACCATCGTAACCCCTATTATTTTCTTCTTCATCCTCAGTTAGTTTGAATATAGCGACAGACAGGCAATCAACTTACCGACCCACCAGCCAACCGACTGACCCACCGAAAGACCCACCCATCCACTGATCCACAATACTAATCGACCAACAGACAGATCGATAGCCATAGACCGACCAGCCAATCGAACCACCAACCCACCAACTAACCGATCTACCCACCGCTTACCGACTCACTGACTGACCCACCGGCCGAAATACCAACCGACCCGCCCACAGACTCATCGACCTATCTACCGATTTAGAAATGGGCATACAAATAGAGACCGACCATTAGACGGACGGACGGGCGGAAGGACGGACGGACGGACGGACGGACGGACGGATGGATAGACCAAACAAACGACCGACCGACCGACCGACCGACCGACCGACCGACCGACCGACCGACCGACCGACCGACCGACCGACCGACCGACCGAACGACCTACCGACCGAACGACCGATCGATCTATACTCTTCACATCCTTATATGAGAAGCTGTGCATTTATAAGATTGTCCCTTTTACAAAGACATACCATTTTCATCATCCAATTTATGAACTCTCACAAAGCAAATAACAATCTTCTGAAAGTAATCTTGCCTAAAATTCAACCTGGTGTTGATCGCAAAGTCTTGCAAAGGACAAACATAATAAACAACTAGAATCACAAACTCACACTGTCCGAGTGGTCGGGAACTGCACAGCCAACGTCTCCCGGATCTGCAAAAGGATGCAAACAAACAAGGCGTCAACTGACTTCCGTCTACCATCTTTGCAAATCGCTATAAGGAACTTAAAACTAACTATTGCTGCTTTTTTCGCTTTGACCTAGAGCATAGTTCGCACGCATGCCACTACTAGTAGTAGTTGCTATTGCTAGTGAGTGAACAGGACAGCTGTACCTATTATTGGTGTTTCTAGCCATCAGGCAAAAACCACTCCGACATCTGAAGTACTTGTAATTGATTCTGTTTTTGGGTGCCGAGTATCAATGCAGCTGATAAAGGTATATTTCTTACCTCCCCCCCCCCCCCCCCCCAAAAAAAAAAAAAAGACTTTCTACGTCTAATTTCTCTAACCAGGCTACGGTTTTCATTTGTTTCATGTAGGACTTGCTAATTAATTTTTCCGTCTGTCCATGGTATTCTTTGCATTTTTTCTCAGAAACCACATTTCCACTGCCATTAGATGTTTCTCAGCCTGTACGCGTCACATCTATACAAAAGTGCAGATCCTATGTAACACTTCAACGCTCTTTTTCTCGATGCAATTGACATCATTTTATTGGTCAGTATGTTTCTCATCCAACAAACGGCTACCTTTGGCATTGCAATTCTTGTTTGAATTTGTTCAAGGCACCCCCATCAGAGTTATTAATGTTGTACCGAGATAGCTGTACCTATTCACTTGTTTAAGAATATTTTCATTTACCTGTATATTACATAGTGGTATATCTTTCTCCGTATTTACGACCATAATCTGTCTTCCTGCAAATTAATTGTAACCCTAGTTGATCAATGCGTACCATAACCGGGGTATCCAATGTCAAAGCCTGCGGGACACCTTTGGGTGAGGCGGGGTACCCTTTTAACCCCTCAACCAAGATCACGTGTAAGCCATGGGTGCAGTTGGTCGATGGAGTAAAAGAGCAGCCGACAGAGAGTTGCATTTTATGTTCTCCAATTTCATAACGGTTGGCGGAGGGTCTCTTTTCGGAGACAATTATGGTCACGGCCAAGAAGGAAAGCAGTGGAAAACTAGCTTCTTCACAGATGCCTAGATAATTATGTTTCATCAATTAATATTATTTTATACTTTGCATAAAAACATGAGCCACCTACCTGACACTAAAAACATGAGACACCCACCTGGCACTAAAATCATAATACACCCACTTGGCATTAAATACCTAAAAACATGAGACACTCACCTGGCACTAAAAACATAATACACCCACCTGTACTAAAAACATAACACACCCACCTGCACTAAAAACATAAGACACTCACCTTGTATTAAAAACAGGAGACACCCACATGGCACTAAATCATGAGATACCAACCTGGTACTAAAACACGAGGCACCTACCTGGCACTAAAAACATGAGACATCCACCTGGCACTAAAAGCTTAAGACACCCACATGGCACTAAAACATGAGACACCCAACTGACACTAAAACACGAGACACCTACCTGGCACTAAATACAAGAGACATCCACCTGGCACTAAAGACATGAGACACCCACCTGGCACTATGAGAAACACACCTGGCACTAAAACATGAGACACCCACCTGACACTAAAACCATGAGACAACCACCTGGCACTAAAACATGAGACACCCACCTGACACTAAACCCATGAGACAACCACCTGGCACTAAAAGCATGAGACACCCACCTGGCACTCAAAACATGAAACAAACACCTGGCATGAAAATACATGAGACACCCACCTGGCACTAAAACATGAGACACCCACCTGGCACTAAAACATGAGACACCCACCTGGCACTAAAACCATGAGACAACCACCTGGCACTAAAAGCATGAGACACCCACCTGGCACTAAAAACATGAAACAAACACCTGGCATGAAAATACATGAGACACCCACCTGGCACTAAAACATGAGACACCCACCTGGCACTAATAACAAGAAGACGAGAATTCCGACCGATCCGATGATGACCCCTGGCACCACAAAGGAAAGACCCCAGGTATCCTCGACAAACACTCCAGCAATGATGGACCCCAAGATGTTCCCGATGCTGGTGTGGGCGTTCCAGATCCCCATGATCAGACCCCGCCTGGGTGGATTAAATGCAACATTTAGTTCTTTGGCATGTCAAATCTATGTCATCATCATTATTTGACTGTATCATTTCACATTCAAATCTACACTATCATGATCATTAGGTATGTATGCTTTTGAGCTAATTGTGTTGAAGTGGTTGATTCGTAGGTATTCTGTTCATGCGTTTAAGAGCAGTAGAAGACAGAAGTAGAGTCTTGAGGATGCACTAGGCAATATAAACATTCAAAGCTATAGTTACCGATCAGGATTCGAACCTCTGACCTCTAAATGACGAGACCGCCTCGCTACAGGAACAAGTGTACTTCGAGGCATGACCAACTAGAGACCCCTAAAGAAAGGTGTCTTTAGTAGCCACCTGAACCCAAACCTAAGGAACATGGACAGAATTAGTATCTAACGATTAAAATGATATCATAGGCCCCAGAATTTAATATTCAACCAGCGTAGGTCAAATAACAAACACATCTGACAGTAATGATGTGTCTAGTATATTTACGAACATTTAAACAAGACAAATGATGTGTACACCAATCAGTACTCACCTGTGATATGGTCAGTCTCACACAGACTGCCTTTATTTCCCAAGAAGTATTCGTGTGCACATTTTAGGCAAGGCCGATCTCAAAGTGCAGGTCAAGTTAAAAAAAAAAGAAAATATACCCCTTAATGTGAAATCGAACCCGCGACAAACAGGCCAACAAGGAAGCTTCTAGTCACTGCTCTAAAACGTTCCTTTCTGTATTTGGTGCTTGCCCCATATTCAAGTCCGAGTAGCACTGGCTGGGTTATGTAATCAATAGTACGCTTGCTGCCTTCATTTCCTAGGAAATGTCCTGGTGCCTATTTTAACCTGGGTCAACGGGGATTCGAACACACGAACACTGGGTGATTAGGCGAGTGTGATAACCACTGCGTTACTTCGGCTCATTGGTATATGGTGAATTTAAAAAGCCGTGCACGTACCTTGAAACATAATGGGTATGTCGTACTATAGTGCGTTCACAAATGTTTGCCCCCGTATAAAAATCCATAACTCAGTAACCAACTGAGGGAAAATGATAAGATTTAGCATATAACCTTATCATTGTATGCACCGAATAAAACACATTTTGTTCTGGAGATTGTACAGTAGATTTTAATGTTTGTTTATATGCGGTATTTAATTTACGGGTCAGAGATGAAGTGCATATTATGAAGTGTATTACATTTTCACATAGAAAAATCAGTGTTCAGTTATGAATATTCTCCGTAGTGCAAGGGAATTTCTTTATGAGACGTGCATTAGTGTTAAACAACTTTGTTAACGTGAATTCCGCGCATTTTCAGCAAACAAATGTGTCCGCTTTCCATGATTTCAATTGCCTTTGGACCTAATACAGAAATATTCCTTAGGTGGGAGTAAGTATAAGACGGCAGGAAAAATTTCACAAAGATGCAACAGATACTTAAAAAAAACATTGAACATGAATGAGAGCAAACATTTGTGAACGCACTATAGTTCTATATTGTTGTTATCCATCGTCTCTTTGGATAACAACGCTTTCAAATTAATATCCCAAATGTGTCTGGCTCAGTCACATGATTATTAATCTGATCCTTGACATTAGCCCTAATATAATTTATCTTCTGAGGTTGAACGGGGTAGGGGTAATTGTAGAAAGGAATGAACTTCCGGTCCCCTACATGGCGGATAGGCATATGAACCGTTAAGCCTCTGGAGTGCTTATGCGTCTGGCTACGGTTTGCAGACGCATTTTCCTCATGTTGGACTGGTAGTGCATGGTTCCGTCGCCCTGCTACTGAGCTGAGTGGCGCGACACTGTGAGCTGTGAATTTCATTTGGAATATCTTTTTAATGTGTTCGCGGTTGTTTGTAGTGTAAACTGCATGATCGGAACGATGGCGGTCGGCCTGTCGCTTGGAATTGACTGGATTGCCTTTTTGGTTCATGAGAGCATTTTCCTCGGTGATTTCTAGGGGTCGTCGCTGGAGCTACGTTGTTCGTGTTTTGTGCAATGATTTCAGCGGGCCGCCCTGCCGAAACAGACCCAGCCATATGGGATAAATCCCGGGGCAATTAAGTCGATCTTCTCGACTTTTAATGCACTTATATGTGGCTGCTGTTTTCTAGTGACTGATGCTTCTATCGACGATGAACTGTGTATTCCGCAGAGGACTTTTGTGTTGGCATTCTTACAGCGGCACAGTATACCTGTGCGGGCAGTTACCTATCCGAGATTCCTGTCTATTCCGCTTTTCACAGAGGTCAGTGAGGAGCATTTCGTGTGATATTCACTGGCACAGGAATGGAGCGTAATGGGGATGACCAGTTGCCGTGAAGTTGGAACCTAACTAACTAACTAACTAACTAACTAACTAACTAACTAACTAACTAACTAATAACTGTACAATGGAATGTGTATATCTAATCTTGGTATTAATGTAAGGGACATAATTAGGCACCAGTGACCAAGTACTACAGGAGACAAATGAAAATCGTAAATTGATTAGAGAAATTAGACGTAGACAGTCAACATTTTTTGGACATGTTATGAGAAGAAATGGATTGGAGAACTTAGTGACAACTGGCAAGATCGAAGAACTGAACTGATCCACGACTCTGGTGATCAAGTGAAATGGCGAGTCATGATTGAATTAGGCAATGAATGACGTTGCGAATTATGCGTGAATGAAACAATCACTTACCTCCCTTTGCCGAACCAGTTGCCAACACAAGCTACCACCCCCGGCCAGCCTGTCGCTTGGAATATTCCTCCTAGTACCTAGCAACAGTACACAATGTGGTGTCAGCGAAATACAAGTGGCTTGGGGTCGTGTATAGACAGACAGACAGACAGACAGACAGAGAACGAAAAACAGAAAGACATGCAGAAACAGAGAACTAGGAACACAAGGAGAATCACAATAGAGAGAAACTAGGAGAAGCAGACATCGAGAAAATCAGATAAAGAGAAAGAAACAAGGAGAAACATAAAGGGAACAAGAAAATAAACGGGAACAGAGATATAGAGAGACAGGCACAAAGACAGACAAACAGACAGAGAACGAGTGAGAAAGAGAGACAAAGAGACAGAGAGAGACAGAGAGAGACAGGTCAGGACAGAGAACGAGGCACACACACACATAGAGAGAGAGAGAGAGAGAGAGAGAGAGAGAGAGAGAGAGAGAGAGAGAGACAGAGACAGAGACAGAGACAGAGAGAGAGGAGGAAGCGAGATATGGCTTAGCCTGCTGTAGACACAAGACACCTTGACAACAAGTAGACAATAAGTAGACAACAAGTAGACAATAAGTAGACAATAAGAAGACAACAAGTAGACAACAAGCAGGCAATAAGTAGACAACAAGCAGACAACAAGCAGGCAATAAGTAGAAAACAAGCAGGCAACAAGTAGACAACAAGTAGACAACAAGCAGGCAATAAGTAGACAACAAGTAGACAACAAGCAGGCAATAAGTAGACAACAAGCAGGCAATAAGTAGACAACAAGTAGACAACAAGCAGGCAATAAGTAGACAACAAGCAGGCAATAAGTAGACAACAAGTAGACAACAAGCAGGCAACAAGTAGACAACAAGTAGACAACAAGCAGGCAACACGTAGACAACAAGTAGACAACAAGTAGACAACAAGTAGACAACAAGCAGGCAATAAGTAGACAACAAGCAGGCAACAAGTAGACAACAAGCAGGCAATAAGTAGACAACAAGCAGGCAACAAGTAGACAACAAGTAGACAACAAGCAGGCAATAAGTAGACAACAAGAAGACAACAAGCAGGCAACAAGTAGACAACAAGCAGGCAACAAGAAAACAACAATCAGACAACAAGCAGGCAATAAGTAGACAACAAGTAGACAACAAGCAGACAACAAGCAGAC
The DNA here is from genome assembly GCA_963921405.1 of Cepaea hortensis. Classification (NCBI taxonomy): domain Eukaryota; kingdom Metazoa; phylum Mollusca; class Gastropoda; order Stylommatophora; family Helicidae; genus Cepaea; species Cepaea hortensis. The sequence goes on from OY992876.1 coordinate 439,178,194, forward strand.
AACAAGTAGACAACAAATAGACAACAAATAGACAACAAGTAGACAATAAGTAGACAACAAGTAGACAACAAGTAAACAATAAGTAGACAACAAGTAGACAACAAGTAGACAACAAGCAGAGAACAAGTAGACAACAAATAGATAACAAGTAGACAACAAGTAGACAACAAGTATACAACAAGTAGACAACAAGCAGGCAACAAGTAGACAACAAGTAGACAACAAGTAGACAACAAATAGACAACAAATAGACAACAAGTAGACAACAAGTAGACAACAAGTAGACAACAAGCAGACAACAAGTAGACAACAAATAGACAACAAGTAGACAACAAGCAGGCAACAAGTAGACAACAAGTAGACAACAAGTAGACAACAAGTAGACAACAAGCAGGCAATGTGTAGACAACAAGTAGACAACAAGTAGACAACAAGCAGACAACAAGTAGACAACAAGTAGACAACAAGTAGACAACAAGTAGACAATAAGCAGATAACAAGCAGACAACAAGTAGACAACAAGTAGACAACAAGTACACAACAAAAAGACAACAAGTAGACAACAAGTAGACAACAAGTAGACAACAAGCAGGCAACAAGTAGACAACAAGCAGGCAACAAGTAGACAACAAGTAGACAACAAGCAGGCAACAAGTAGACAACAAGCAGGCAATATGTAGACAACAAGCAGGCAATAAGTAGACAACAAGTAGACAGCAAGCAGGCAATAAGTAGACAACAAGTAGACAACAAGCAGGCAATAAGTAGACAACAAGTAGACAACAAGCAGGCAATAAGTAGACAACAAGCAGACAATGAGTAGACAACAAGCAGGCAATAAGTAGACAACAAGTAGACAACAAGCAGGCAATAAGTAGACAACAAGTAGACAACAAGCAGGCAATAAGTAGACAACAAGCAGGAAATAACTAGACAACAAGTAGACAACAAGCAGGCAATAAGTAGACAACAAGTAGACAACAAGCAGGCAATAAGTAGACAACAAGCAGGCAATAAGTAGACAATACGTAGACAACAAGCAGGCAAGAAGTAGATAACAAGCAGACAAGATGTAGATAAGAAGTAGACAACAAGCAGACAACAAGTAGACAACTAGACAACAAGTAGACAACAAGTAGACAACAAGCAGACAACAAGTAGACAACAAGTAGACAACAAGTAGACAACAAGTAGACAACAAGCAGACAACAAGTAGACAACAAGTAGACAACAAGTAGACAACAAGCAGACAACAAGTAGACAACAAGTAGACAACCAGTAGACAACAAGTAGACAACAAGTAGACAACAAGGAGGCAACAAGTAGACAACAAGTAGATAACAAGTAGGCAACAAGCAGGCAACACGTAGACAACAAGTAGACAACAAGCAGGCAAGAAGTAGACAACAAGTAGACAACAAGCAGACAACAAGTAGACAACAAGTATTCAACAAGTAGACAACAAGCAGGCAACAAGTAGACAACAAGCAGGCAATAAGTAGACAACAAGTAGATAACAAGTAGACAACAAGCAGGCAATAAGTAGACAACAAGCAGGCAACAAGTAGACAACAAGCAGGCAATAAGTAGACAACAAGTAGACAACAAGTAGACAACAAGCAGGCAACAAGTAGACAACAAGCAGACAACAAGTAGACAACAAGTAGACAATAAGCAGACAACAATTAGACAACAAGCAGACACCAAGCAGACTACAAGCAGACATCAGGCAGACAACAGGCAGACAACTAGCAGACAAACCAAGTGACAAGTGAAGGCAGTAGTAATGTGGTTAATTAAGAAAATGCAAATAGCACCCTGGACAGACATAAACACAAATGAAGAAACAGCTCAATAAACAGATGAAAACAGTAAAACTCAGATCAGAAGATCAGAGAAATTGGACGTAGGCAGTCACACAAGTTTAGATAAGAAACATCTTGGCGGCAGCAGGAAATAACATTATATAATAAAACAAACATGTATTTCTAAATTTTGAGGACGCAGAATAAAAACAAACACGCATACATCCCTAACTAGGGTTTCAGTCCATGTAAACACAATAATTAACGTAGGGGAAAAAGATGAACATAATGTAATAAAAGAACAAAGAACAAACACATGTCAGTAGACATTAAAAAACACTTTAAAATACAATCTTCCTACCAACGTTATTCTAGAAGAAGAAGAAGAAGAAGAAGAAGAAGAAAAAGAAGAAGAAGAAGAAGAAGAAGAAGAAGAAGAAGAAGAAGAAGAAGAAGAAGAAGAAGAAGAAGAAGAAGAAGAAGAAGAAGAAGAAGAAGAAGAAGAAGAAGAAGAAGAAGAAGAAAACAAAACAGAAGAAAGCGGAGGTGATACGGAGGTAATAGCAGCAGCACAAGCTGAAGAGAGGATGTTGATGAGGATGAGAAACAGTAGTACAGAAGAACGAGTATAGATGATGAGAATAATAACAATGTAACAAATGTCATACTGATGATTGTCATCAGTGTAATAATCAACAATAGCAGTCAATCTCTATGGTTGCATATTAGTAGTAGGGCTTGTCGGTTCAGGTATCATTTGTGGCGGATTATGTGGCGGACACCGCCATAAATGCTTATATATTTGTTATACCACCACCTTGATCCAGAACGCACCTCATTTTCAAGGCAAGGGATGCAACTCATGAATAAATATTCGAACATATTTTTGCACTGTTACTTCCCTTTTTTGATGAGAATTGTATTTCTTTAAAAATTTAATAATTACTGTTATTATTGATTGTAGCGGGCGGGGGATTAAAATACTATCATCATATGATTCATGCTGATAAGGTACAGTGCTCTTCCTCCTCGGATTCTTCCCCTTATTTTTGAATTCTTTCTTTACCTGTATTGGGTCGGGCATAAACACTACCATCATTCCATTGGTAGTGTGTAAGGCCTAGGCGTACAGTGCAATTCCTCGTGGTGGTCTAGGGGCGGGTGGGGGTGGGCGCGACGGTGTGGGCGCGTTTGTCGGCGTCTGGGATAGGACTAGGCGGTTCAAAACTCCAGCCATGACAGGTGTCATATGAAAAACTTATAAGTAAAAATGTAAATATGGCGGCTATATGATATGTAGAGGGTCGTAGTGGTGTAAACACTATCATCACACAGGGTACAAATAAAAAAAATTAAAAGCAAAATTGGTCGATATTATTGACATTAGTGGGTATAGCTTAGTGAAATTTGTTGGTAAGGGGTGGGTAATGGTTATTAGTGATCTGTAGAGTGTATTAGTGGCCTATACAATAGCATCATACGGGTTACAAATGAAAACCTTAAAAAGGTAAAGATAGCCGGTATTATCGATTGTAGCGGGTATAGCTTAGTGAAATTCATTGTTAAGAGGTGGGTAGCGGATATTAATGCTCTGTAGAGGGCCACAGTGGCTTGGTCACTATCATCATACGGGTTACAAATGAAAACCTTAAAAAGTAAAGATGGCAGATATTATTGATTGTAGCTTAGTGAAACTCGTTGGTAAGGGGTGGATAACGGTTATTAGTGATATGTAGAGAGTGGTAGTGGCCTATACATTATCATCACACAGGCTACAAATGAAAACCTTAAAATGGTAAAGATGGGCGATATTACTGATTGTAGCGGGTATAGCTTAGTGAAATTCGTTGGTAAAGGGTGGGTGAGTGGAGTAGTAGCTAGATATAGATAAATGCTTCTGATCTTTATTAAGGGGTGTGCAAGTGGTGGAGTGGCTTGATAAATATGTCCGGTCCCTTTTAAGAGCCGGAGGAGGGGCTAGATAAAGACTATCGATCAATGGTAAAGAGTGGGTGAGTAGAGGAAAGGCTAGATAGGTGCTTCTGATGAATGTAAAGGAGTGGTCGATTGGCGGGGTGGCTAGATAAATACATCCGTTCTTTGAAAGAGCCGGACGTTGAGTCTAATATTAAAGTCTAAAGATTGAACTCCTAGTTGGCTGAGCTGAGGGTGACTGCCTGGGTGACTCATCACGGGGCTATGTCGGTGGGTGTAAACGTACGTGAACATGTTCAGACATGCCTTTGGGAAAAACCGGAGGATGACTCAGAGTGTACTGACCGCAGTAAACCTGTTTGATCATGTTTAGACATACTTTCTATGTTGCATCAGTCTGCTTAAAATGGACCGCAAAGGCGGGATAAAGACTAGGCTACTTACGCATCCGATCAAAGATGGCGCTACATCCAGTCACGTGTCTATTGGGATACATCCGTAACAGATGGCTAAAACGAGTCAAAGATGGCGCTGCATCCGGTCATGTGTGTAATGCGATACAACCGAATCGCGCGGCTAAAGCCGTTCAAAGATGGCGCTGCATCCGCTCGTATCCATAAAAATACATCCGAGACACGTGGTTAAGAGGGATACTACAGAAAAAACAGTGGATTGTCGAACCAGGGGACCTAACTCATGATGATCACCCTGTATGGAAATCATTCCACTACACCATCAACATGGCATTTGAAGGCTAAAACAGTCGCCCTTCTCTCTCTATTCTATATCCGTTAGGGTGGTCCACCGAGTAACACCAAAGAACATCCCACCCTCAATAAACATACGACACTTTTGAATGTGGTGTACACAACTATAACCAAGTCATCACGTTGGCCGACTAAGCCTTTCTCATAGTCACAGTGCAGAGATGTGATCATCGACGTCAGTCGAGGAAGACATGCATTTTACCTAACAACTAGAGTGTCATACAGTGACGAGTGGCTAGAGCAATCTATCAGCTGTATAATATTACTTACGAACACAACAAACTATCCCGACTCAACCTTAGGTGTCTCATGTAACATGGCTTGTCAAGTGTCCACTGTCCTAACCAGCGACGGTAACATGACTCAGAGCAAGCATTTTACACGTTCACTACCTCTCTATGTGTCTATTCGGGACTTTGCATCTTTCCATAGAAATACATTTCCAAGACCAGTATATGCTCTTCAGCGAGGCTGCTCATTGCCCAGTATCACATCCAGACAAAAGTGCACTTTAACAGTCAAATAAGAAAATATGTTAGCCAAATGGAAAAATATAGGTCAAACCTATAAATATCTCCACCAAATTTATGAAAAGTAGGAAAAGCTGTTACCTAAAATGAAAATCTTTGGCCACATTTCAACCAAACTTGTGAAAAGTAGGAAAACTGTCAGCCAAATGGGAGAAGGTTAGATCAAACTTATAAATAGCTCAACCAAACTTATGAAAACTAGGAAACTTTGTTAGCCAAACAGGAAAAAATAAAATTTCATCAATAAAATTGTACAAAAATTTACAATTAAATTGCTACATATAACATTCAATTTGGAAACAATAAAGAGAAATTTAATTGTTAATGTTTGTACAATTTTATTGTTGAAATTCAATTTTTTTTCATTCAACCATTGTGACTTATTACATAAGATACATTTAATTTTCTGAAATACAGCTGTTGCTTGCATAGGGGACAGACGAATATCTCTAGTAGGTTCGGGATATAAAATCACAACGTGAGATATTTTCCCCATTTGGTTAAGTAATTTTCCTACTTTTTATAAGTTTGTCTGAAATTTGGCCAACATTTTTCGCATTTTGTTAATAGAATTTCCTACTTTTCATAAGTTTGGATGAAATATTTCTTTACTTGCACAAAAATTTTCACATTTGGTTAATAAAGTTTCCTACTTTTTGTAAGATGGGTTGAAATTTGGCCAAACTTTTCACTTTTGATTAACAAATTTTCCTACTTTTCATAAGTTTGGTTGAAATTTGGCCAAACTTTTCACATTTGTTAACAAATTTTCCTACTTTTCATAAGTTTTGTGAAGCATTTATAAGCTTGGTTGAACTTTGGTCACAATGTTTCACCTTTGGTTAACGTATTTTCCTACTTCGGTCGATATGTTTCTTAGTTAGATCAATATTGTTCCCCTTCGGCTAACAAATTTTCCTATATTTTACAAGTTTGATCGAGATCTGTCTGTATTTGACCAACATGTTTTCCTTGTTTTCATAAGTTTGGTTGAGATATTTCTGTATTTGGGCGACGTTTTTCACGTTTGGCTGACAAAATTGTCCTATTTGTTTATAAGGTTAGTTGAAATATTTCTCTCTTTAGGCGACATTTTTTTCACATTGGTTAACAAAGTTTCATACTTTTCATAAGATTGAACGCTGTATTTCGTTACTTGGTCATTAGTTTTCCCATTTGGCTAACACATTTTCCTACTTGACCAAGATATTTCCCATTTGGTTAACAAATGTTCCTACTTTTATAAGTGAGGCCACGCTATTTATTTACTTGACCAATATTTTTCCCATGTGGCTAACAAATTGTCCTACTTTTCATGAGTTTGGATGAACAATTTCTGTATTTGTCCGACCTTGTTCCCATTTGGTTGAAATATTTTCCTACTTTATATAAGTTTGGGTGAGATATTTCGTTACCTGCATCATATTTTCCCCCTTTGGTTAACACATTTACCTACTTGAACAAGATTTTTCCAATTTGGGTAACACATTTTCCTAGTTTTCATCAATTTGGATGAGCTATTTCGTTATTTGGTCAATCTTTTTCCCTTTTGGCTAGCAAGTTTTCCTACTTAGTGGATATTTCTCCTTTGTGGTTAACAAATTTTACTTATGTTTTTATAAATTTGGATGAGATATTTCTTTATTTGGTCAATACTTTCTCATTTGGTTAACACGTTTTCCTATTTGATCGATATTTTTTCCTATTTGGTTAACACATTTTCCTACGTTTCATAAGTTTAGTTGCCATATTTATAAATTGGGTTGAGTTATTTCTGTATTTGGTCAACCTTTTCCCCTCCTTTTTATAAGATTGGTTGAGATGTTTCTGTATTTGGTTTAACTGTTTCCCATTTTGTTGACGAATTTTCCTTCTTTTTATAAGTTTGGGTGAGATATTTCTCACTTTGGTTGATACTTTTTTCACATTTGGTTAACTAAGTTTCCTACTTTTCATAAGTTTGATCGATGTATTTCGTTACTTGGTGAATATTTTTCATCTTTGACTAATACATTTTCCTATTTGGTCAATATCTTTCCCGTTTGGTTAACAATTTTCATTTTGTGGGGGGGGGGGGGGGTGTATCTTTGGCTGAGAAATTTATGTATTTGGCCGAAATTTTTCAAAATTTGTTGAAAAATGTTCCTATATTTTATAAATCTGGACGAGCTATTTCTCTCTTTGAGTGATATTTTTTCACATTTGGCTTTCAAATTTTCCTACTTGATTAATATTTTTTCCTATCTGGCTAACACATTTTACTAGTTTTCATAAGTGTGGACGAGCTATTTCTGTATTTGGCCGACATTTTTCACTTTTGGCTAACAGATTTTCCTACTTGACCAAGGTTTTTTTTTCCCCTTTGGCTAACAAAGTTTCCTACTTTTCATAGTTTTGGTTTAGATGTTTCTGTATTTGGTCTAACTTTTTCCCATTTGGTTGACAAATTTTCCTTCATTTTATATATTTGGGTGAGATATTTCTCTCTTTGGCTGATATTTCTTCACATTTGGTAAACAAAATTTCCTACTTTTCATAAGTTTGATCGATGTATTTCGTTACTTGGTCAATATTTTTCCTCCTTGACTGAAACATTTTCCTACTTGGTCAATATCTTTCCCCATTTGGTTAAAAAAATTTCCTATTTTTTGTACGTTCGGTTGAGATATTTCTGTATTTGGCCGACATTTTTCCAAATTGGTTGACAAATGTTCCTGCTTTTTATAAGTCTGGACGAGATATTTCTCTCTTTGGGTGATATTTTTTCACATTTGGCTTTCAAATATTCCTACTTGGCCAATATTTTTCCTATTTGGCTAACACATTTTACTAGTTTTCATAAGTGTGGACGAGCTATTTTTGTATTTGGCCGACATTATTCACATTTCGCTAACAGATTTTCCTACTTGACCAAGGTTTTTTTTTCCCTTTGGCTAACAAAGTTTCATACTTTTCATAGTTTGGTTTAAATGTTTCTGTATGTGGTCTAACTTTTTCCCATTTGATTGACAAATTTTCCTTCTTTTTATATATTTTGGTGACATATTTCTCTCTTTGGCTGATATTTTTTCACATTTGGTAAACAAAGTTTCCTACTTTTCATACGTTTGATCGATGTATTTCGTTACTTGGTCAATATTTTTCCTCTTTGACTGAAACATTTTCTTACTTGGTCAATATCTTTCCCCATTTGGTTAAAAATATTCCTATTTTTTGTACGTTTGGTTGAGATATTTCTGTATTTGGCCGACATTTTTCCAAATTGGTAGACAAATGTTCCTGCTTTTTATAAGTCTGGACGAGATATTTCTCTCTTTGGGTGATATTTTTTCACATTTCGCTTTCAAATATTCCTACTTGGCCAATATTGTTCCTATTTGGCTAACATATTTAATAGTTTTCATAAGTGTGGACGAGCTATTTCTGTATTTGGCCGACATTATTCACATTTGGCTAACATATTTTTCTACTTGACCAAGGTCTTTCTTTCCTGTGGCTAACAAAGTTTCATACTTTTCATAGTTTGGTTGAGATGGTTCTGTATTTGGTCTAACTTTTTCCCATTTGGTTGACAAATTTTCCTTCTTTTTATAAGTTTGGATGAGACATTTATCTCTTTGGCTGATATTTTTTCACATGTGGTTAACAAAGTTTCCTACTTTTCATAAGTTTGAGCGATCTATTTCGTTACTTGGTCAACATTTTTCCTCTTTGACTAACACATTTTCCTACTTGGTCAATATCTTACCCGTTTGGTTAACAATTTTCCTGTTTGTTTTATATGTTTGGTTGAGATAGTTCTGTCTTTGGTTGACATTTTTCCAAATTGGTAGACAAATGTTCCTGCTTTTTATAAGTCTGGACGAGATATTTCTCTCTTTTTGGGTGATATTTTTTCACATTTCGCTTTCAAATATTCCTACTTGGCCAATATTGTTCCTATTTGGCTAACATATTTAATAGTTTTCATAAGTGTGGACGAGCTATTTCTGTATTTGGCCGACATTATTCACATTTGGCTAACATATTTTTCTACTTGACCAAGGTCTTTCTTTCCTTTGGCTAACAAAGTTTCATACTTTTCACAGTTTGGTTGAGATGGTTCTGTATTTGGTCTAACTTTTTCCCATTTGGTTGACAAATTTTCCTTCTTTTTATAAGTTTGGATGAGACATTTCTCTCTTTGGCTGATATTTTTTCACATGTGGTTAACAAAGTTTCCTACTTTTCATAAGTTTGAGCGATCTATTTCGTTACTTGGTCAACATTTTTCCTCTTTGACTAACACATTTTCCTACTTGGTCAATATCTTACCCGTTTGGTTAACAATTTTCCTGTTTGTTTTATATGTTTGGTTGAGATATTTCTGTCTTTGGCCGACATTTTTCCAAATTGGTTGAAAAATTTTCCTACTTTTTATAAGTCTGGAAGTGATATTTCTCTCTCTGGTTGATATTTTTTTTCACATTTGGCCTACACATTTTCCTACCAGGCCAATACTTTTCCTATTTGGCTAACACATTTTCCTAATTTGCATAAGTGTGGATGAGCTATTTCTGTATTTGGCCGACAATTTTTTTTTTACATTTAGCTAACAAATATTCCTATTTGACCTAGGTTGTTTCCCCTTTGGCTAACAAAGTTTCCTAGTTTTCATAAGTTTGGTTGAGCTATTTATAAGTTTGATCTAACCTTTTCCCATTTGGCTGACAATTTTCCTACTTTTCACAAGTTTGGTTGAAATATGGCCAAAGATTTTCCTTTTAGGTAACAGCTTTTCCTACTTTTCATAAATTTGGTGGAGATATTTATAGGTTTGACCTATATTTTTTCCATTTGGCTAACATATTTTCTTATTTGACTGTTGAAGTGCACTTTTGTCTGGATGTGATACGAGGCAATGAGCAGCCTCGCTGAAGAACATACACTGATCTTGGAAATGTGTTTCTATGGAAAGATGCAAAGTCCCGAATAGACACATAGAGAGGTAGTGAACGTGTAAAATGCTTGCTCTGAGTCGTGCTACCGTCGCTGGTTAGGACAATGGACACATGACAAGCCATGTTACATGAGACACCTAAGGTTGAGTCGGGATAGTTTGTTGTGTTCGTAAGTAATATTATACAGCTGATAGATTGCTCTAGCCACTCGTCACTGTATGACACTCTAGTTGTTAGGTAAAATGCATGTCTTCCTCGACTGACGTCGATGATCACATCTCTGCACTGTGACTATGAGAAAGGCTTAGTCGGCCAACGTGATGACTTGGTTATAGTTGTGTACACCACATTCAAAAGTGTCGTATGTTTATTGAGGGTGGGATGTTCTTTGGTGTTACTCGGTGGACCACCCTAACGGATATAGAATAGAGAGAGAAGGGCGACTGTTTTAGCCTTCAAATGCCATGTTGATGGTGTAGTGGAATGATTTCCATACAGGGTGATCATCATGAGTTAGGTCCCCTGGTTCGACAATCCACTGTTTTTTCTGTAGTATCCCTCTTAACCACGTGTCTCGGATGTATTTTTATGGATACGAGCGGATGCAGCGCCATCTTTGACAGGCTTTAGCCGCGTGATTCGGTTGTATCGCATTAGACACGTGACTGGATGCAGTGCCCTCTTTGGCTCGTTTTAGCCATGTGTTTCGGATGTATCCCAATAGACACGTGACCGGATAAAGCGCCATCTTTGATTGGCTTTAGCCACGTGTTTCAGTTGTATCGCATTAGACACGTGACCAGATACAACGCTATCTTTGATCGTATGCGTCAGTAGCCAAGTCTTTAGCCCGCCTTTGCGGTCCATTTTATGCAGACTGATGCAACATAGAAATTATGTTCAAACAGGTTTACTGTGGTCAGTACACTCTGAGTCATCCTCCGGTTTTCCCCAAAGACATGTCTGAACATGTTCACGTACGTTCACACCCACCGACATAGCCCCGTGACGAGTCACCCAGTTAGTCACCCTCAGCTCAGCCAACTATGAGTTCAAATTTTAGACTTTAATATGAGACTCAACGTCCGACTTTTTTCAAGGAACGGACGTATTTATCTAGCCAGCCCGACACTCGACCACTCCTTAACATTGATCAGACGTACCTATCTAGCCTTTCCTCTACTCACCCAATCTTTACCATTGATCGATAGTCTTTATCTAGCCCCTCCTCCGGCTCTTAGCAGGGACCGGACGTATTTATCAAGCCACTCCACCACTCGCTCACCCCTTAATAAAGATCAGAAGCATTTATCTAGCTACTTCTCCACTCACCCATCCCTTACCAACGTATTGCACTAAGCTATACCCGCTACAATCAGTAATTTTGACCATCTTTACTTTTTTATGGTTTTCATTTGTAGCCTGTGTGATGATAATGTATCGGCCACTACGACCCTCTACATATCACTAATAATCACTATCCACCCCTTACCAGCGAGTTCCTCTAAGCCAAACCAGCTACAATACATAATATCAGCCATCTTTACTTTTTAAGGTTTTCATTTTTAAACCGTATGATGCTAGTGACCAAGCCACTGTGACCCTCTACATAGCACTAATATCCGCTACCCACCCTTTACCGACGAATTTCACTAAGCTATACCCGCTACAATCGATAATACCGGCTATCTTTACCTTTTTAAGGTTTTCATTTGTAACCCTATGATGCTAGTGTATAGGCCACTACGACACTCTACAGATCACTAATAACCGCTACCCACCCCTTACCACCAAATTTCACTAAGCTATACTCGCTAATATCAATAATATCGATTATTTTTTTACTTTTAATGTTTTTTTGTTGTTGTTGTTTTTGTTTTGTTTTTCATATTACACCTGTCATGGCTCGAGGTTCGAACCGCCTAGTCCTATCCCACACGCCGACATTCACGCTCCACCCCGGCGCTCCCACCCCCACGCCCGCCCGCCCTTAGACCACCCAGAGGTATTGCACAGTACGCCAAGCCTTACACTTCACCAATGGAATGATGGTAGTGTTTATGCCCGACCCAATACAGGTAAAGAAAGAATACGAAAATAAGAGGAAGAAACCGAGGAGGAAGAGCACTGTACCTTATCAGCATGAATCATATGATGATAGTTTTTAAGCCCCCGCCCAGTTACAATCAATAATAACAGTAATTATTAAATGTTTAAAGAATTACAATTCTCATCAACAAAAAAAAAGGGAAGCAACAGTGCAAAAATACGTTCGAATATTTATTCATGAGTTGCATCCCTTGAAAATGAGGTCCGTTCTGGATCCGTTTTTGTGGCAAATCAAGGGGGCGGTATAACAAATATATAAGCATTTATGGCGGTGTCCGCCACATAATCCGCCACAAATGATACCTGAAACCTACAAGCCCTACTATTTATATTTCGTTTAATTTAATGCTACTGATGTTGGTGTTGATAAAAGAAACGAGTTATTGTTGAAGGCGACGAAGACGTCGACGGCACAATACCTGCATCACCACATAGAAAGCGTAGGAGTGGACGCTGTAGAAGTAGCCCAGTCCGAAGCCGATGGTGAAGAGCCCACTCAAGACCATCCCAGCCGACAGATAGTAGCGCAGGTTCATCCTGTCGGAGATATGGCCGCTGTGTGGACAAACAACACACCTTAGCCTTCTTCGGGATTGATTGATTGATTGATTGATTGATTGAACTTGATTGAACTGGATGTGAATGTAGATCATGTTTATGTGTGTTTTCAACGGGGTGGTGTAGCTCCAAGCCTAATCCTCCTTGGTCGCCACTTACGTTATGCATGATATGTTGCTGTTTTACTGTGGCTTGTTTCGCTTACAGGCATCGGTAACCCGTGAATGGCGTTCGAAACACATCTGCGGTCGATTTGGAAGCAGACCGCCTTGCGATGGTTTTCATATAACATGACATTTTTTGCGCTCACTCGCTTTGAACTCAAGAGTAGTCCATACTCACTACTTTTAGTTGCACTGGACTGAATTTTGCATGTGGATTAGCTTTCCCTATTACCATTATCCCTCGCCATCATGGAGAACCCACTCCCAATTCATAGGTACTTGTAATGTATCTCCCCAAGTCAAGGACGAGAGATCAACATTTTAGTCCAACTGTCCGGTGTAGGGATTGAACTTACTCCGGCGTCAGCACACCGGATGTTTAAGAATGCGTGTTCTTATCCATTCGGCCATGCTGACCTACATACAATGGTGTGAGTGCCGGCCGTTTAGAAAGCAATGGCAAACTACTGAATGTAAACTTGCCAAGAAATCACAAAACGCCAAATAATGTTGGGGTTGACTGCGACGCCATGTAAAAGATATGCAACTAACTTTGACTTGTGGATGATTAACAGCATTAGACTGCACATAAAAAAACATATATCACTATTTGCATATAAAGGACTTTCCTTGAATATCAAGAAAACTGAGATCAATGAATATCGAAGAAACGGTTGACACTAAACTGTGAGATAACAATAGAAGGGAAAATGCTTAATTAAATGGATACAATTAAGTCCCTGCCGACAATGTATAACATTAAACGGAAGATGTACGGCAGAAAGTAATGTAAATTTCCGTTCATTGAGCATTGAAGATATCGTAAAACGAAACAAATAACACGATGACTCTAGAAACACGATATATAGTCCTTGTTTCCAAATGAGAGGTCACATATAGCGATATATAGGGTGTATTTTTAATGACTGTGTGGTTTTGAAAATATTGCCGTTCCAAGTTTTGTATTCACCGTCTGTGGACTTCATGCAACATTAAAGGTAAAGCAAAACCTGGAACTGCAATATTTTCAAAACCCCCTCAGTCATTCAAATATACCCTATATTATCCTCCGTCTTCAGACTAAAGATTGTAAACATACAGGTTCCATTCTGTTCAACAATGGCCTTCACCCTGAGTCTAGCTGAGAACCCCCAGACAGATTTCTCTCCACCATGCACAGAACCATCATCATTATCATCATATACCAGGCTGATAAGCGTGCGTGATCATGTTTCGCCATCTCACACGATTAACAGAATCGTGGATCAGTTTTGTGTTCTCGTCTCGATTATGCCATGTGACCAGTGCTCTTATTCATTCGGCCATGCTGACCATCAAGAGGTCAAATAATTATTATGATTAATCATTTTCAGTAGTTGCAATGAAACTAAATACACAGTGAAAGCGAACAACTGGGTAGGCCAGATTTCAGTAGTTTGTTCTGACCAAATGTACAAGTAAGGCAACATTTTGTGTAATGGCGAGGTTTCAAGGAGAGAACCCAATCACACAACAGACTCTTCGAGGGAATGAAATGGTTCAGATCCCCTGTAACAGAGCTCCGACTGGAAGGCGGCGAGTGGTCTGGCTTGACACGTACCTTACAAACATGGCCAGGGCGTAGGAGATAAGATAGCAGAGGTCAAGGGTTCCTAGCAGGTCAAGGTAGCTGGACGTATCTGAGGAAGATATAAGCAAAGGTGTTCCAATGTGTGTAAACATATATTGTATACACACATATATACATACACATGCACACACACATAAGCACACGTAACCACATATACACACATACACACTTATATACACACGTACACACACACACACATATATATATTACATTACATTACATTACATTGGCACCTTGCCGTCTTGACAGACGATAGTTTGTGCTTTAAAAAGGCATAATAACTTTTAACTATGGCGGTAACGAGTGTGACTGATAAGGCCAATTTGCGCTGTAAATGTCCGTTCACAGTGGGTGCATCTGAACACGTGGTCATTTCCACCATCATGCACCATCTTACGTCTCAAACGCTTGGTGTGTGACTTTTCTGCAATAATTTTCTCCTTTGACTTTATTCCATTTCTGATATTTGCCCTCCATGCAACACGTTCAGCGGCGACTTGCTCCCAATGTGCATTATCAATGCCCGTATCAATCATGTCCCGCTTACACACATCTTTGTATCGTAGTAGAGGCCGACCCTGAGATCTCTTACCCATCTGTAATTCACCAAAAAAAATATCCTTTGGTATTCTACCATCATCCATCCTCCTAAGATGTCCTATCCATCTAAGTCTACGAAGACTGAGCATGGAATAAACTGTCACACAACCTGATCTTTCCAATACTTCAGTATTTGTGATTTTGTCTTGCCACTTAATACCAAGAATTCTTCGCAGACACCGCATATGAAAGCTGTTTAAATTGTTCTCTTGGTGTGAGTAAGTTGTCCAGGTTTCACTGCCATAGAGAAGAGTACTAAGGACACAGGCTTGATAGACAAGGACTTTTGTTTTGGCAGTAAGCTTCCTGTTCTCCCAGACTCTTTTTCTTAACCTGTTCATTGTTGTTGCTGCCTTACCAATCCGGATGTTGATTTCCTGATCTAGGGATAATTTGCTATTTACCACTGATCCTAGATATGTAAAATGGTCTACTATCTCTAGTTCGGCGTCGTCAATAAAGATTGATGGTACCCCATGTGCACCTTATGACATAATCTGTGTCTTCTTTTTAGCTAATTGTTAAACCAAATTCAGAACAAGCATTGGAGAATGCAGATAGTAAACATTGCAATTCTTCCTCAGAGTGGGTCGTAACTGCAGCATCATCTGCAAAAAGCAACTCTCTGATCAGTACCCTCCTAATTTTGGTCTTAGCCTTCAATCTCTGAGCATTGTAGAGGCCGCCATCTGAGCGTGAGTGAATGTATATACCACCATCCTGATCACGAAATGCATATTTCAGTAGAAGTGAAAAGTATATTCCAAAGAGGGTGGGAGCTAGTACACAACCTTGCTTAACTCCACTCTTGATTTCAAATTCTTCAGAAGTTGCACCATCAAACTTAGTGCCCATACCATTTAAAATCAACGCAAGCCGGTCTGCTCTGCTGCCAAGTCTCCTGCAGCTATGTTTTTCGAACGCGGTATGCGGGATAACGAACTGCGTCCATAACCCCTTCGCCACGTACAAACATATAGACATATTCATACATATACACACTTATATACGGTATATACACACGAACACACATACACACATTATACACACGCAAAACACGTACACACATATACCCCATACATACACACAGACACATAGAAACACACGTACACACACATATGCATACACACATAGTCACACATACACATATATTTATATTCATACACACATATTCACGCACACATACGTATTCACACACATATACACACATTTTCACATTCGCGTATTCATTTATAAGCATTCACCCACAAACATATACACTTCCACACATAGATACAAACACATTCACACATATACATACGATAGACACATAGACACAAACACAAGCATACGGAAACATAAACACACAGACACACACATACACACATGTGTACACATGCACACACACACACATACATATACATTTACCCTTATATACACATACACGCATACATATACATACGCACATATTTACACAATTATAAATATACACATATACAACAGACAAACAGACGGACGGACAGACAGACAGACAGACAGACAGACAGACAGACAGACAGACAGACAGACAGACAGACAGACAGACGGACGGACGGACGGACGGACGGACGGACGGACGGACAGACAGACAGACAGACAGACAGACAGACAGACAGACAGACAGACAGACAGACAGACAGACAGACAGACAGACAGACAGACAGACAGACAGACAGACACTTCTCAGTATAGGTACTTGTGGACATAGCCAGCCAGATGTACTTAGCAAGTAAAAACAACAGACAAGTGGAGTCATAACGAGGTACAACTGAGCAGGAGACAATGCAGCAGTGAAACATCTTACTGAAGGGAGCCCAGTCGCACCAGTATTGGCTGGAAATATTGGTGGTGTTAGTGTGCCAGTGAGTACTGCAGTTGTTATGGTGTAGCACACTCTGCACATAGAGAAGAAACATACAAGTGATGTAAGTAACTTACAAACATATACAATTACAATTAGTAGAATATACCGTGGGGATAACAGATGTTGTACATTCCAACAATACTTGTGACTATGTGATTTAATTGTTTCAGCTAAATTATTCGTTTATTCATTTCATAAAGTATATTATAACTGCAGTACGCACCTGACGAGATGCAGCGAAATATGCCAGGCAATAAATTGTGCAATATTTTGTTTGTGGCTTCTGTGTTTAGACATAAATAAGTTCAAAAGTATGATTGTTGTTTTTAAAGGTGTCATTCAGTGGCGGCATTATCACATTTTAAATTGGGAAATTCTGGACATGCTGATTGGAGGAATAGTTACTCTCTGTGACGTGTGTATGTGTATATCTCTCTCTCTCTCTCTCTCTCTCTCTCTCTCTCTCTCTCTCTCTCTCTCTCTCTCTTTGTGTGTGTGTGTGTGTGTGTGTGTGTGTGTACTTATTGTTTTAATGGAGGATTGCTCCATCTGTTTAATGTCAGACCACAAATATCTCTATTAAACCAGAAGACAACTACACAACAACGTGGCAAGTTCTGGAAACTTGCAGTCTTCACTTAGTCAAAGGTGGTGTTCACCTATGTGGTGAACTGAAAGCAAGCCAGTAAACGGTTTCGATTTTATCACTCAGGCTTTGGAACATGGAACCCCGTATATTCTCACTGGGGTGACTCAGCTCCTCTCGACAGGGAGCAGGTTGTAAGCCCATCTTGGCATACCAGACCAGGACATATGTTACGTTATGACCGTTATGCTAAGTTATTTTACGTCGTTTTACGTCGAACGACGTCACTGTATGTTGGAAATTCCCACGCTTGCTCAGTCCTCCGATGCAGCAGCCGTACCAGTTTTACTGCTCACTGTTCCCATGAGAAGTTGGCTATGGTATCTTCTCTCTTTCCCACTAAGACGTGAGTAGCGTGCTTGACCAGGTTTCATTCCCAATTCGTGCAGTGGGGATAGAGTCAGTATCTGGGCAGTATACTGACCAGGTCATACACGTTTGTGGGGCAAGAAAGAGGTAGCTGGACTGGCTGCGTCTGCTGGCCTTCAGAATGAAATTGAAGATGTTAATGTGTGATCGTTCCTGATTGTACCCAGACGTGGTCAGTTAAGACTCTCCCTACCAGGCTGCCAAGTAGACTCACTTTTGTTCTCATCGACTGTTAAAGAAAGTGTTGCTGGAAATCAATGTCCTATTTGATAGACCAGGGTAGCAGCCAGGTTGTTTTCCTTTGGTTAACGTTGCTAGCTTATCATCATCATCATCATCATCATCATCATCATCATCATCATCATCATCATCATCATCATCATCATCATCATCATCATCATCATCATCATCATCATCATCATCATCATCATCATCATCATCATCATCATCATCATCATCATCATCATCATCATCATCATCATCATCATCATCATCATCATCATCATCATCATCATCATCATCATCATCATCATCATCATCATCATCATCATCATCATCATCATCATCATCATCTATTATGCTGATGGTATATGCTATCATGTTCCTCTGTATGTCTTCTGTCTGTTCTTTGCCATTTCGATCGCGGATATGTCTAATGCCATTATGCCAGCACAATTAAAATAAGAGGAAAGTGGTTAAGGATCTCAGGACTAGATAAATAGTGCAACAGACCCCATAGAGAAATAACATCTTGGTGCATTGGGTCAGAAAGGAGTGAGTACAAGATCTGACTGAGCCTCAACGCGTAGAGGGAAAGCTATACTAACGGTTAACAAACTGCTGTTGGAAATACCAGCATGGAAACTTATCCGTGTCTTTTGAGGTATTGGGCAACCTTGTGTGGGAGTGTCCCTAGAGTAGGGTTGTCAACTCTTGAGACCAAATTTTAACCAAGTTATTGACCAAGGATGTGGCTGAGACAGACAAGCATGCACTTCTTTGCCGTAGATTCCCGTGCTCTAATGCAACAACGGAGTAGTAGTGTGCCCTGATATAAACTTTTGACATTCCAATTTCCCATCCTGAGTTTCTTCTTTAGCACAATGTCAGATCGTTTCGCAGAAGTACCGTCTGGTTTATTATCTTTACAGTTACTCGCTTCGACTTTGGTCTCTTTCCCCAGTTCGTGTACACGGCCTGCCTAGCTCATCAGTAGTCCTTTAAGATTCTTTATTGACTTTCAATTTGAGTGTCTTTGTATGCATAATGTCGTAGTTTTCCTTTGCTTTCCATACCCCCATAGTTGTGAACTACGTCCACAGCCTTTGGCACCCTTGTAAGTTGTCAGGGTAAGTGAGTACACGGCTAATTGCAAAGAGTACCCCAGGTGAGTCCACTTATCTCCGCGGATACTCTGTGTATATGGCTGCGTTTGCCACACCTCAGTGGGTTCCCGGTCCTCTGCCTCAAACTCTCCAGAACTTCTAGAGCACATTTGGATATTTAGTGGAATCTTGCCGTCTTTACAGACCAATGTATTTGGATTTGATCTAAAACTCCATCGCACAATGCCTGGGCTTGGATTCATAGACCATGTTTTGCCCATGATCCCTCTTTCGGCCTTGCCTTGTTTTCTCCAGAGGAAAGGATGACCAGCACGTCTGGAGCAAGATAGGCTGCAGATGATGCCGGCTCAGCATCGCACCTCCATGCAGCAGAATGTGAGTAACGGCCCAACCCTGAATCCGGTGCATTTTGACTTAGAGACGTTCAGCCATATCCCTCAGCTGAGAGCCGTGGACCAAATGTCTGGACCCAAGCATGTAGTAGCACTTTGCCGTCTTTACAGACGATAGCGCAAGTAAGGTCGCCGGACAGAACGCTGAACATGTCTGTTCAGAAACAGAATTCAATAAGGCACCTCTTAAATATTTAATATACCTATGTTTTTAAATAGTTCTTATTGCTGTAGCAGGAGTTGTTGATGTTTTTGTTATTGTTCTTCTTCTTTGTGTCATATGATGTTGTTTCTGTTTAATCATCGTCATCATCAATGTCATCATCATCAACAATGTCATCATCGTCATCATCATCATCATCATCATCATCATCATCATCATCATCATCATCATCATCATCATCATCATCATCATCATCATCATCACCATCTTCTTCTGCGCGTGTCTGTTCTGGAGCAGACATAGGCAACCATGACTGACCCATCTCCTGACATGTGCCATGCTAATGGTAGCCACAGTAATTCAGCGGCTACCATGCTGGCCTTCCCTTCCTATAACCGTGTGCTCCAATCCCCATCAAGGTTGCATGTTCAAGACTGATCAGGTCTGGCAGTTTATAATGGGTACCAGAAAACTGTCCTGTAAAGGTAAGACAGCACGTGTGGTAATCATCACATTCCTCAATTAATCTATAGAAATAGGATCCTAGCACCATATACGCAGTAGACATGAAGTCCAGGAAGGAGTCTCGTATTTAACTTTTACTTCAATCAGAAATGTAATCAATAAGTTGTGTTGTGTTGTGTTGTGTTGAATTGTGTTGTGTTGTATTGTAATGATTTGTTTTGTTTTGTTTTGTGTTGTTTTGTGTTGTATTGAGTTGTTTTGTGTTGAGTTGTGTTGTTTTAAGTTGTATTGCGTTGCGTTTAGTTGTGCTGTGTAGAGTTGAGTTGAGTTGTGCTGACTTGAGTTATTCTGAGTTGAGCAGTGTCAAGTTTAGTTGTGTCAAGTTTAGTTGTGTTGAGTTGAACTGAGCTGTGTTGTGTTGAGTTGTGTGGTGTTGTGCTAAGTTGAGTTATGTTGTGTTGAGCTGAATTGAATTAAGTTGTGTTGAGTTGAATTGAGTTGAGTTTTGTTGAGTTTAGTTGAGTTGAATCAAGAACCAACATCACAGAACTCGGGACATTCCCAACTTTGTTCCATCTTTAACTTCAACAGCCAACGAAGAGTCCCAATAATAATTGTAATGAATAAGTAAAAAAAAAAAAACTGACTGTACCCACCTTGACCACGCTGATGGGCTTCCTGGACATATGGTAGCAAGTGTAGCACAGGAACGTGAACAGCAGGATACAGTAACGGTATCTGCAAGAAGGCGGAAGGATGTTCTCTGTTAGCAACATCGCAGGTGATTGTGTCTGCAAGTGGAATAGTTTTAAGTGTCTCTTTTCTTCTTCGTCTTCTGATAGTCCATGCCGTGTGGTGTTGGTGATCATGTCAGTCAACAGGATGCTGTCTCATGTACTGCCAATCTTCTTATATTCCATGCCTTGTGGCGTTACAGATCACGTCTGTCCACAGCGTTCTGTCTCGGGTGTTGTCAATCTTCTTATAGTCTACTAGCTGACCCGGCCCGGCTTCGCCCAGTCCTTGGTGGGGAGCATCTCATTTAATTCATATAAGTAGTCATATAAGTTCCCGTTCCCGTTACCGACTGTCTGTCTGTCTGTCTGTCTGTCTGTCTGTCTGTCTGTCTGTCTGTCTGTCTGTCTGTCTGTCTGTCTGTCTGTCTGTCTGTCTGTCTGTCTGTCTGTCTGTCTGTCTGTCTGTCTGTCTGTCTGTCTGTCTGTCTGTCTGTCCCTCACTCTCTGTCTGTCTGTCTGTCTGTCTGTCTGTCTGTCAAATCATTTATTGGTTGCAGTTGGGAGGAGGTAGAGGGAGGAGGAGGCGTGAGGAGGTAGAGGGAGGAGGAGGAGGGAGGAGAAGGAAGAAGGAGGAGGAAGAGGGAGGAGGAGGATGGAAGAAGGAGGAGGAAGAGGGAGGAGGAGGATGGAGGAGGGAGAGGGAGGAAGAGGGAGGAGGAGGAAGGAGGAGGAAGAGGGAGGAGTAGGAGGGATTAAGAGAAAAAGGGGGGAAAGGGGAGAAGGAGGAAGGAGGAGGAAGAGGGAGGAGTAGGAGGGAGGAGGCAGAGGGAGGAGGAGGAAGGAGGAGGAGGGGAGAGGAGGAGGGAGGAGGCAGAGGGAGAAGGAGGAAGGAGGAGGAGGAAGGAGGGAGAGGAAGGAGGGAGGATGAGCAGGGAGGAGGTAGAGGGAGGAGGAGGAGGGAGGAGGCAGAGGGAGGAGGAGGAAGGAGGAGGAGGGTGGAGGGAGGAGGCAGAGGGAGAAGGAGGGAGGAGGAGGAGGAAGGAGGGAGAGGAAGGAGGGAGGATGAGCAGGGAGGAGGTAGAGGGAGGAGGAGGAGGAAGGAAGAGGGAGGAGGGAGAGGGAGGAGGAAGAGGAGGAGGAAGGAGGGAGAGGAAGGAGGGAGGAGGGGGAGGAAGGAAAGGGAGGTGGAAGAGGAGGAGGAGGGAGGAGGAAAGAGGTAGGGGGAGGAGGAGGTAGAGGGAGGAGGAGGAGGAAGGAAAGAGAGGAGGAAGAGGAGGAGAAGGGAGGAGGGAGGAGGAGGAGGTAAAGGGAGGAGGATGGAGAAGGAGGAGGAGAAGGGAGTAGGAGGAGGGAGAGGGAGGAGTAGGGAGGAGGAGGAGAGAGTAGGCGGAGGGAGGAGGCGGAGGGAGCAGGAAGAGGGAGGAAGAGGGAGGAGGAAGAGGGAGAAGGAGGGAGGAGGAAGGAGGAGTAGAGAGTGGGAGGAGGGAGGAGGCGGAGGGAGGAAGAGGGAGGAGGAAGAGGGAGAAGGGAGGAGGAGGGAGGAGGTAGTAGGATGATTGATTGCCATCCCACCAGGTTAATATGTTATCGCGGACCTCAGAGAGAAGTGTCTATGTAGAAGACCATTTCCTGGACGTACGTATTTTGGGAGGGGGAGGAGGGAGGAGGGAGGAGGAGGAAGAAGAAAAAAAAACTACGACAGTTGGCATCTCTGGAATGAAAGGAAGGCGTGTAGAAAATTTCATCTCAATCGGATGGGCCGTTCGCGAGCGTATAAAGGACATACATACATACAGAGATACAGACAGACAGAGATACGCACATCCTAATTTATATATAAGATGCCGTGTAACGTTGGTGATAATGTATATCCACAGTCTTCTGTCTCGTATTCGCCAAACTTCTTATAGTCCATGCCGTATGGGGTTTGTAATCGTGTGTCCACAAAATTCTGTCTTCTGATCAGTGACCACACTGGTCGGTGGCCGTAGCCATTGTCCCTAAAAAGAGATCTTCTGCCTACCGTAGCCATTGTCTCTATACAGAGGTCTTCTTCCTACCGTAGCCATTGCCTCTATACAGAGATCTTCTGCCTATCGTAGCCGTTGTCTCTACACAGAGATCTTCTGCCTACCGTAGCCATTGTCTTTATAAAGAGA
This sequence comes from Cepaea hortensis, assembly GCA_963921405.1. Classification (NCBI taxonomy): domain Eukaryota; kingdom Metazoa; phylum Mollusca; class Gastropoda; order Stylommatophora; family Helicidae; genus Cepaea; species Cepaea hortensis. Next base: position 439,201,391 of record OY992876.1, read on the forward strand.
TCTTGTGCCTACCGTAGCCATTGTCTATATAAAGAGATCTTCTGCCTACCGTAGCCATTGTCTATATAAAGAGATCTTCTGCCTACCGTAGCCATTGTCTATATAAAGAGATCTTCTGCCTACCGCAGCCATTGTCTATATACATAAATCTTCTCCCTACCGTCGTACTATAAGCAACAACTATTTGTCGGCTCCATTGACCACCTGTACCTATGGCTTCTCGATACTCTGATCAAGGGGATAAACGGGTACTCCACTTTGCCCAAGGGTGTCCCGTAGGCTAGCGGAGGGAAGGATTTACTCTTACTTCACCTATGATAAAGGACACCCCTAATGTGTGTTCATTCCCGCCGAGAATGAAATAGGATGAACTGAGGCAAAATAAAAACATCATCATGATCGGCCCAGCCAGCTGGCGTAGGCGTTCATGACTCTCCACAGATCTCGGTGTTTGGTGTTCTGGGTCAACTATGTTGATGGTTTTCCTCCATGCTATCGTCCAGTCCATCCAGCATAATTTATTTTGGGAAGCCTCTCCCTTTTTTTCCATTGATCTGTCCAGTTGTCAAATTGTTCCCCAATGCCCCCTTCTCATCTCATGACCAAAGAAAGCTGTTTTTGTCTTTCTTATAGTTGTATATTGTGTTCTAGTTTCATTAGCCATATCTAGACAATCGTTGTTAGTTAATCTAATGAATGAATCACTGAAAAACGAGAAGTAGGTTGAGAGCTTTACCAAAGCACAACTACAAAAAAAAACAATGGACGTTGCGGCCAAAGCCTTCGTTAGCACAGAACAAACAAAAATAGATTAACAAATACTTATCTGTGTCCTAACTTGAAACGGCTATCCATGGGTGGAATGAAACGGATGTTGTGGTTAACGGGGTCAACTGACTAAAGGTCAGTACAACCAGAAATTCGGTGATTGGTTAAGTCAGCCGGTGAGGGAACCCGCGCTAGGGGGATCGGGGTGCGCCCAGGAGAGCGAATGGAAAAATATGGATGTGTAACTCTGGCGCGATGTAACGGATGCAATTCGAGATTCCACCAAGTTCGAAACGCTGCTGTGGGCAATATGGATGCAGGCCAACAAGCGTTTGCTATCAAAAAGTAGCACAAGTGACGGTAGTTCAGAACGCAATGAGAAGCGACCCCACGCAAGCCAATCAAGAAGTCACAGAAAGCAGAGATAATGCTGGTGGTGACTACCACGTCCTGCTAAGGACATGCAACTGGCTATGAAGTGGACTATAAGATAGCGGAAATGGGGGGCGGGGGGGGGATAAGGGGCGTAGGGGACTTAAATAAAACTGTGTTGGACAATGAGGCCGTGAGGGGAAAGTGAACCCAACTGGAAGATAAGACGGTTTTCCAATGTCTTGCGATCGCGTTCGTGAGATGTGCACGATTTTATCGCCGTACGTATGTCGGCAACCCCACAGTGGTCGGAACTGTTGAAGTGTAGGGGTACCGGTTTCTTGGCACCACTGTCGATATCGGATAAATGTTGTCTAAATCTGTCCTCCAGACGAAGGTCCGTCTCTCCAAGATACCTCATGTCGCGACGTGTGCAGATGATCGCATAGATAACGTTGCGACTCGTACATGAGAAACCCTCTAGGATGTGGAAAGTAGTCTTAGGGAAAGTCAGACTGGTGGTTTGAAGGACATATGGACAAGTCTTACAACGAGATCGAAGACATGCAGTCGTGCCAGGAAGAGACTGGTGGGATTGTGATAGAGTGCTATGGACCAGCACATCCCTCAGGTTACGATCCCGCCTGTATGCCATAAGTGGGGCTTCTGAGAAGACATCGCGAGTGACCGAGTCTGCCTGGAGGATGGATAGGTGCCTCATGAGAATATTCTTGGCAGCAATATTATGAGGATGGTAGGTAAGTGAGAGAATAGGTCTATTATTGCGTGGTTTCGGCCTGGAAGAGAGAGCCTCGGCACGGCTAATGGACTGGCATGGGTGAAGAGCTGTAGACAAAACATTCTCAGGGTAGCCTCGAAGGCGGAAGAAATCCAACATTTCGTGGGCTTTTTGACGGAAGTTGTTATTATCATGACAAAGCCGTTGGAGACGTAACAGTTGTGAGAAAGGAATGGAATCCTTGCAAGAGGGAGGATGGGAGGAGGTGTAGAGCAGGAATGCATGTGAGTCAGTCGGTTTATAGTAAACCGTCGTGCATAGGCCAGCAGAACCTAAGGAAACTGTTATGTCTAGGAAATTAACAGCCGACGAGGAAATAGTGGAGGTGAGTCTGATGCTAGGATTAAAGTTAGAGAAAAAGGCAATGAAGTCCTGGAGATCAGACAATAGCATGTCTGAAACACCAAAACAGTCATGGATATACCTCCTATAGAGCTCCGGGAGCCTACCGGTGTATTGACTCCATACCTGGTGTTCAAGATGAACAGACAGGCATAACTCGGACCCATCTTAGTGCCCATGGCAACCCCGCTGATCTGGTCAAAATAGTCCCCATTGAACTCAAATGAATTGAGGTTAAGGACTAACTCTGCCAGACGCAACAATGGTCCGGTGGCTATGGTGGGGCCGTGTCTTTTGTCTAAGAAAAATTCCAAGGCTTTAAGGCCGTCAGAGTGAGGAATAGATGTATAGAGTGAAGTCACATCTAAAGTAAAGATGTGGTGCTGAGAAGGGGTGGTGAAGCTGATGGAATCTAAGATGGAGACAGCGTGGTTGGTGTCTTTGATATATGAGGGGAGGCTAGCAACCACCGGCTGAAATATGCTGTCAAGGAACTCTGAAATCCGTTCAGTAGGACAAGAGCAGGCCGAGACGATGGGTCTGCTTGGGTTCCCTAGCTTGTGTGTCTTGGGCAGCATGTACAAGGTGGGTTTGCCCAAGCAACTATCTTGGATGATCAGCGACGTGGCAGAGCTAGGCAAGAGGCCTTGTCTGATGATGGCATTCATCACACTCTTGACTTCGGTGTTGTTAATGACCGTCCCGTCTTCTGCCCGTGGTCTGTAAGAAGTGGCATCCCCAAGTTGTTTGTTGCCTTCCTGTATATACAAGTCCTTTCTCCACACCACTAACGCTCCTCCCTTGTCGGCAGGCTTGATAACAATATCATCGCGTCGTTTCAAATGTGTGAGCGTTCCTGTGTGTGTTGTTCCTCCGCTGTAAGGTTCGAATGGGTTAGTGGCTTGAATTTCAATTGTTCTATGTCGAAGAGCGTCTTCTCGATATAGAGATCTAAAGCTCCTGGAGTAGGGACCCAAGTGGATCTGCGTTTAGAAAGGTGGGAGAAGTGATCGGCGGGATCCGAGTAGTTGTCCTTAGTAGGTTGATTACTGAAGTGATATTGCAACCTGAGAGTGCGATGGAAACGATGGACGTCCTTCAGTAGTGCATATCTGTCGCCAGAGGGACGCAGAGATATGAAACGTAGGTCTTTACTAAGGACCGACTTCTCCGGTGCTGATAGGGGGAGATCAGGAGGTATGCACACAACTAAATTGTCGGAAACGATGGTAGTGTGAGCCGAGAGAGAAGAGACGGAAGGAGTAGGGATAGGGGCACGAAGTTTGGTTAACTTAGTTTTTTTAGCCGTGGAAAGACATTTATATAAGTGGTGATTAGTGCTATTGATGATGCAGCGTATCACACAATACAGGAAATAATTACCTGAGGTAAGATGTTTAAGACGCCGATCGAGGGTGGAAATACAAGAGCTAATGTCAGACAAATGGCGCGCATGGTTGTCGGCAATACAACGCATGCGAAGGGTAGCACATTTAAGCTCAATTTTAGATAGACGTCTACTACAGCTGTCGTAAAGAGAGCCCGCTGATGGGTTAAATCTAGAAGTGAACCCACGTGGGGTGAGATGAAGCCGTGGGCAGTTCTGCAGGAAGTTAAAATGACATGTTGTACGCGTCTTTTTGTAGATGTTAAGAGCCAAGTCGGTAGCTGTGATTTTAATATCCGTTGGTAGAAGAGAAAAGCAGACGATGATGTATGATCTCAACTGTTGGAATAACTTCGGTGAGTCGGTTGAAGACATGGCGGCAAATGGTAGAGAAACTATGGAGACGAGACCGATGTGAAGGCCTAGTCGTGAAATGGGGTCACCAGGTGTACAGGCGTGTGCACAAAGGAAATAGGCGGTAAAGTGGATAGAATATCCAGTGGGAAGGGCAGTAATGGGGCAGCGTGGCAGACGGTGGACGAGTAGACACCAATATTAAGCACACAACACACACTGAATGGACTGTAACAATCAACAAAAGCTTAACAGACTATGAGGACGGAACGTAAAACATATAGTAGCAGTTCGTGGGAATGAAGCGTGGTTAACGAGAATAAGGTGAACTGTGGTAAAACTTAAAAAGCAATGAATGAATCACTGAAAAACAAGAAGTAGTTAATCTAACAGTCCAAGGAATTCACAACATTCGTCTCAGTGGCGTCACTGAGGTTGGTGTCACCCAGTGCGGTAAACTCTTGGTGTCACCCCTCTAGACTTTCACCATGGTCTTCTTCCGAGTGTTCCTGTACCATATATAATCGCATATAGTAATGTTTGTAAAATAAGTCAAGAAGTTAATAAGGACATAAGAAAGAAAACAAATTGAACAATATAACTTCAATACTTCAGGTGAAACATAAATAAAGAACTTCGACAAACTCGGACAAAGTTAAATTTTTGTTATTTAACATTAAAATTTCTAAAATTAACAATGAACGGTTATGAAACACGACTAGACAGAGCTATATCTGCTTTGTCAAATTTGCAATTTTTTTATTTTGGTGTCACCCTTTGATGGTGTCACCCGGTGCGGCCCGCACCCCCGCACCCCCCACCCCCCTAGTGACGCCCCTGATTCGTCTCAGGAACCACATCAACAATTACAAACACTGAATTGATCAGCATGAACGGAAAGTAGGAATGGCGAACTGTTCTTCTCCTTGGCGTCATGACCTAATGGAGCGTATGTCTTTAACAAACAACAAGGTTTTCAAGTGCATGGTATAGGCAGTCTCACACAAACACACCTTAATCATCATCATCATCATGTGCCATGCCGATCCGTGTGGGCGGTCAATGTTTCGCTATATTATACTATAACCATAGTCGTGGATCAGCCTTCTTGTTCTCGACCATACCACGTAGCCAAGCCATCCGTTTATATACTTCTCTGCTTTCCCCTTGTTCTTTTTCCCTCATTCTTGCCAGTTGTCACCAAGTTCTTTAGTTAATTTCTTCTAATAACGTGTGCAACAAATGTTGATCGTCTAAGCCTGATTTCTCTAATCAGTTTACTTGCAGTTTTACTATTTTGTACTTTCTTTGTAAGACAGGCCTGGAACATGATATGAGTTTGTGACAGGAGGTCTGCATGAGGAGACCGTGTGGAGTGACCCGCTAGGAGCTGGGTCACCAGAACGTGAAGAGCGTTCAGGACGCTTGGTCAGAGGACATGGCGTCACCTTCAGCAGTTGGGCTTGAACCATGGTCAACGTCGGACCTGGTTCTGGTTTCATAGAACATGGCTAATATCACGCCGCTCTTTCAGAATAGTCAACGTTTAGGCATTGTTGTGTATATTCGTGAATCTTTTGTGGAATAAATGATGTGTATTTTGGTATAGCGATTAATAGACATTGGTAAGGGATCCGGAGTTGCTTGAGTTGAACGTTAAGAGTCGTGTTTCACTCGTTTATAGTTTGCGTGTGGTCAGAAGTAACGAGTGACAGTTAAAGGTCACTCACTATAATGGTGGTCTTGAATGTGTAGCTCAACATCAAGTTCACGGAGTAAAGAATCAAGAGAAAGAAGTCATAACATGAATATAAAGACGAGTCAACATATCAGCAACAAATATATATCAGAGATGAGTCAGCCTTCAGTCGAACGCAGTGTGCTTATGATCCTGTCGACCCTGTGAGCAGTCAGGCACTCTCTATGAATAACCACTAGCGGGCATTAACGCACCCTTATCAAGACCAGGAGTGCACCAGTAAACAAAAGAACCTTATCCCGCTCCCTGGCATCTATGGGGACTTTAAACGGAGATATGAAACATCGGGACAAGAATATCATAGACAACGTAGTTTCTTCGAGATATGAAACATCGGGACAAGAATACCATAGACAACGTAGTTTCTTCGAGATATGAAACATCGGGACAAGAATACCATAGACAACGTAGTTTCTTCGAGATATGAAACATCGGGACAAGAATACCATAGACAACGTAGTTTCTTCGAGATATGAAACATCGGGACAAGAATACCATAGACAACGTAGTTTCTTCGAGATATGAAACATCGGGACAAGAATACCATAGACAACGTAGTTTCTTCAAACTATGAAACGTGTACTTATTGTTTATTGAGTGTGTTAGATATGTTAGCTATGTAATGTGGTTTTAAGGTGCAGTGGCCAAACCCACGTAAACAAACAACTTAGGCGTTAAAACAATATCATAGTGTGAGTTACAGCAAATTGAGAGTAAACATAAGGCAGCTACAATCATTACTTTAGAACAAGTTTAGATGATTCCAGTTAGAAACTAGTATATAGTTAGCAATATAATATAGTAGTTAATAGTATTAGAAGTAATTATTGCGTGTTATATATTACATCGTTAGTGGAATACCGGATTATATTATTAGCTAAGCAATTTATATTATTGTTATAATTAACTCTGGTTATGTTATGTTGTTAATAACTAACATGAGTAGACAACCTGAAGCGTAGGTATGAACTCATAGAGAAAATTACCAATCTTAAAGTATTGATTTGATTGAGATTGTATCGATGTCGAGCAGATTTCGTGGTTTCGTGTCGGACCGGCGGAGTACTATGGTTGCTTTTCCGATGCTATATTGCTGGTATCGTATAGCATTGACATGGTAACAGTGGGAAACACTAGTTTGATGTAAATTCCGGTATGATTAGATTTTGGTTCGACATCATGGGAATAGTTGGAGAGTTTCGGTTTGAGTCGATAAAGTACTGGCATTGCCTGGACATTGTTTCGCTCTGGTTTATAACATCTCAACAAAGTCTGGGGTGCGGCACTGGCTGGGCGATGTAGGAAATATTGATATGAACTGAAGTCTTACATGAGTAAGTTTTGTTTGATATTATTTATTGGACTTTGGTTTGATATTATATGAAGAAGTTGAATGGGTTCATTGCGGATCAGTGGGATCCTAGCATTGCTCTGGTGATTTTGTGCTTTTCATAACATGTGTTTCCTTCTCCAGGTACGGCATCTCCGGGGTCATTGATGGGAGAACAGTGACTTGTTTTGAATCCGTGCATCAGGTTGGCCACGCATCGGGGAAGGTGCACTGCTGATATATGGTATATTTTATTTTGTGTTTCTGTGTATCGACAGGTGCACTTTCCGCGGTGTGGGGACACACTTGATTGTTTAATGAGTTAGATCCAGCGCATGATCGACTACCCGCTGCTGTGTTTTGTTGTGTTGGGTTCGGTGTAAGAATACAAAGCGGCGGATGACTGGTCATGCAGGATCTTCAAGAAGATTAATTTATATTTGTTTGAATATTTGGGCTTTGAACTATGGTTTTGCATGTGAGATTATATTGAATGACTTCATGTAAGGTGCTTGGCGATATATGGTGGATTAGCTCGTTCCATTGTGTGACGATAGGTGCTCTTTGCATGTAAGATAGAATAGATATTATTGAGATATTAATTAGAAATTAGTGATTGATTATTTTTATTATTTGATTAATTATAAATTATAAACTTTCATTGTCAGTCATTTACTGCCAGTAGAGTACTTTGCGGTATATGGCGGGGGAGAGGGGTGTGGGGTGGGGTGTCTTTGAGCCTGAGGAATTAAGGCCGAAGAAAATGTTTTTCAGATTAGATGGATAGTATATTGTTAGTTATTATTCACTGACTGATTAGTTAATATTGGATTGGTTATATAGATAATTAAGTGAAAGATAGATAACAGTAATAAATAATAATTATGAACTATAATCCATCCATCATGTGCCATGCCGGTAAGCGTGGGCGGTCATGTTCTGCCATCTCACCCGATCACCAGAGTCGTGGATCAGCTCCGTGTTTCTGTCTCGACCATGCCACAAGGCCAAGCCATCCAGGTACTTGCTTCTATGTCTTCCCCTTGGTCTGTTCCCCTCGATCTTACCAGTTGTCACCAAATTCTCCAATCCATTTCTTCTCATAACATGTCCAAAAAATTTTGACTGTCTACGTCTAATTTCTCTAATCAATTTACGATCTTCATTTGTTTCTTGAAGGACTTGTTCATTGGTCTTTCTGGCTGTCCATGGTATTCTTTGCATTTTCCATAGAAACCACATCTCTACAGCCATCAGATGTTTTTCAGCCTGACTGCTCATTGTCCACGCTTCACATCCATATAAAAGTACAGGTTCAATGTAGCATCTCAACACTCTTTTTCTCGTTTCAATTGACATCTTTTTATTGGTCAATATTTTTTTCATCTTGCTAAAGGCTACTTTTGCCATGGCGATTCTTGTTCTAATCTCTTCAAGGCATCTCCCATCAGATGTTATTACTGTTCCGAGATAATTGTACTATAATAAAATTGACATAATAGTTGGTAATAAAAGTATAAAATTGTATGTAATGTACGTTTCAGTCAACAGGAACTTGACAGCTACCACATTATGAGCATAATGATTGCGCACACATCGGACAAAAGCGGTCAGTGTCATGAAGTCTCAAACTATGCTCACTGCAACTATATAGAGTATGAGCTGAGTCAATGACGCCTGAGTCGAAGAGGAATTATGCTCAATAACAAAAGAAAGAGGCAAATCACATACCAGTATGCTTGGATGGGGGTGAGAGTGAGATATGTCCAGGACCCACGCATACCTCCACTCAGTGCGTAATGGCATGGAAAAGGGTGGGGATGCTCATGTTCAAGCATGAAAGAGGAACTGCTTGAGGATGTCCGGAGGGGCATTGGATCTCAAGGCAGATTAGACCTCAGCTCTCTGAACAAAAAATGAGGCTGAGGCTACACGTCGTCTAGGTCTGGTGAGACGGGTATAGCGTGTCCGAAATATATTAATATTTTTGTTTCTGTTATCATGGGTATTGGGGTATCCACTTTCCACAGATCATTGCAGTAGGAATGGATGAGTATGCTTAGAATATTAGAGTCGTACTATGTCTATGATGACCAAATTGAATTTCGTAGGATGTATTGCACGTTGAGAAGCCGCATAGACTTTAAACGGGTGATTTTGACAAATTGATCAAGAAGTATACAGAAAAAGTTGAGAGTGGTCAATTCATAATGGCCACCATTGACGCTACAAACCGACAAGAGGCTAGCGGTTGAATGGTATAGCAGATATGGGGAATCAGTGCTTGATTCTACACAGTTTCATGTTAATGAATTGATGACTTATGTTGATATAATTAAATTAAATTTTTTGAAGATTGAGTTAATGATTGTTTACAATACTCATGGTTATATTGAATAAAATGTGGTAAGGTATAAGATAGGGTACACAACAAAGAAAAGCATGAGGAAAAGAGGAGGGGGATGAGGAGAAGGATGAAGAAGGAGAAGAGAGGATGAGGAGGAGGATGAAGAAGAAGAAGAAGAAGAAGAAGAAGAAGAAGAAGAAGAAGAAGAAGAAGAAGAAGAAGAAGAAGAAGAAGAAGAAGAAGAAGAAGAAGAAGAAGAAGAAGAAGAAGAAGAAGAAGAAGAAGAAGAAGAAGAAGAAGAAGAAGAAGAAGAAGAATAAGAAGAATAAGAAGAAGAAGAAGAAGAAGAAGAAGAAGAAGAAGAAGAAGAAGAAGAAGAAGAAGAAGAAGAAGAAGAAGAAGAAGAAGAATAAAAGAGGAGAAGGAGCAGGAGAGGGAAGTAGAGGAACAAAGAGGATGAGGAAGTGGAGGAAAAAGTAGATGGAGAAGAGGGGCGGAGGGTGAGGAGGAGGATGAAGAAGAAGAAGGAGAAGAGGAGGGAGATGAGGAGGAGAATGAAGAAGAGGAAGGAGAAGAGATGAGGAGGATGAGGAGGAGAAGGATGAAGAAGAAGAAGGAGAAAAGAGGAGGAGCAGCCGTGGGAAGAAAAAGAATGAGAAGAGAGGATGAGGATAAGGAAGTGGAGGAAGAAGAAGAAGGAGAAGAGAAGATGAGGAGGAGGTGAGTGAGGTAAAAACAAAAGAAGGAGAAGAGGGGAGGAGAAGGAGAAGGAATAAGGAGAAGCAGAAGAGGATTAAGAGGATGAGGAAGAGAGGAGGAGGAGGAGGGAGGAGGATGAAGAAGAAGAAGAAGAAGAAGAAGAAGAAGAAGAAGAAGAAGAAGAAGAAGAAGAAGAAGAAGAAGAAGAAGAAGAAGAAGAAGAAGAAGAAGAAGAAGAAGAAGAAGAAGAAGAAGAAGAAGAAGAAGGGGAGAATGAGGAGGAGTAAGAGGAGGAGGAGGAAGAAGAACAAGAAGACAAGGGGAGGAGGAAGAGCAGAAAGGTGAAGTAGAAGAAAGAGAAGAGAGGATGAGGATGAGGAGGTGGAGGAAGAAGAAGAAGGAGAAGAGAGGATGAGGATGGATGAAGAAAAAGAAGGAGAAGAGGGGAGGATGATGAGGAGGAAGAAGAAGAAAGAGAAGTGGATGAGAAAGAGGATGAGGAAGAAGAAGAAAGATAAGAGAAGAGGAGGATAAAGAGGGCAAGGAGGATGAAGAAGAAGTAGGAGAAGAGAAGAGGAGGATGAGGAGGAGAAGGAAGAAGAAGAAGGAGAAGAAGAAGAAGAAGAAGAAGAAGAAGAAGAAGAAGAAGAAGAAGAAGAAGAAGAAGAAGAAGAAGAAGAAGAAGAAGAAGAAGAAGAAGAAGAAGAAGAAGAGAGGAGGAAGAATGAGAATTAGAAGAGAGCATGAGGAGGAGGAGTATTATTATTATTATTATTATTATTATTATTATTATTATTATTATTATTAGTAGTAGTAGTAGTAGTAGTAGTAGTAGTAGTAGTAGTAGTAGTAGTAGTAGTAGTAGTAGTAGAAGTAGTAGTAGTAGTAGTAGTAGTAGTAGTAGTAGTAGTAGTAGTAGTAGTAGTAGTAGTAGGAGGAGGAGGAGGAGGAGGAGGAGGAGGAGGAGGAGGAGGAGGAGGAGGTGGAAGAATAAGATTAACAAAAAGGAGGAGATAGGATGAAGAGGAGGAAGAAGAAGAAAGAAGAGAAGAAGAAGAAGAAGAAGAAGAAGAAGAAGAAGAAGAAGAAGAAGAAGAAGAAGAAGAAGAAGAAGAAGAAGAAGAAGAAGAAGAAGTGGTGGAGGAAGATGAAGAAAGAGACGAGAGGATGAGGATGAGAATGAGGAGGTGGAGGAAATAGTAGAAGAGAGGATGAATAGGTGGAGGAAGAATAAGAAGGAGAAGAGAGGATGAGGAGCAGGAAGAAGAAGAAGAAGAAGAAGAAGAAGAAGAAGAAGAAGAAGAAGAAGAAGAAGAAGAAGAAGAAGAAGAAGAAGAAGAAGAAGAAGAAGAAGAAGAAGTGGGGATGAGAAAGAGGAGGAGGAGGAGGAGAAGTAGAAGAAGAAGAAGAAGAAGAAGAAGAAGAAGAAGAAGAAGAAGAAGAAGAAGAAGAAGAAGAAGAAGAAGAAGAAGAAGAAGAAGAAGAAGAAGAAGAAGAAGAAGAAAACAACAACAACAACAACAACAACAAGAGACAAAGTAAACCATCACCCAGACATACTATGCACATAAAATAACCAGGTCACACACCATAAAGAACATAGCTAGTGTTTGTTTACATAATCTGGTAATTTCTGCGAAGTGACAAAACCTAAGACACACCCAGATATCAAAGTAGAAAACACATCGCGCTGATTAAGACCGACAAGAGTCGGTTGACTTTGATACCCAATTCTCGGGTACAAAAATGATTGTCCTAATTACATTTAGCGATTACCTTGCATTTACAATTACGATATCATTTGTAGCAGATCATTTGCGCGACCTTTAAAATTTTAATGACGTCACGTGAAAACGGTATAGTGTCAAATAAACGTCAGTTTACCAATGTACGTGACCTAGAGAATGAGACCGTTCTAGTTCTGACTTCCGATGCGTTGATGGCGGGATAAGAGTTCATACCCAATACCAGTTAGCTGGACTCTAACGTTGACTTCTTGATCAGAAGCAATGACAAACTACTGACAGTAAAATTGTTGGTCGGCAATTTTTTAAAATAAATTTATTTGTAAGCGTTAATTGCTACTTTAATTGAAACATTATTCAAACTTACATAAATACAGAAATAATATAGCAAACTGCATCTACCCTAAACCATTCAAATATCAACATGCGACAAACAAGAAGCTAAAAGAATTTTTATTCGTCCCAAGGCTGCGTTACGAATCCCAGACATTGACAATCCTAGAAACACGCAGACGTAAAATCACATCGTGTGAAATGAGATGCACAAGAAACGCAACTGGATAAACTAAAAGAGATAGACGGACATATCTAAAACCAAGAAAACGTGTAGGGATAGCATTGATTACTGGCTTTATCGAACAGCAAAGAATTAAATGGGTCCGACATTTATCTAGAACTGAGCAAGATCAACCAGCGGTTAGAGCTTTATACGTGAGAACATTGGGGGTCAAGGCGAGTGGACGACTATGGAAGAGTTGGTTGTTGGAGTAAAATAGACATTTAAGAAACCTAATATGACGTTAGTACAAGGAATAAAATAACTACAAACATTCTCTAATTGGTATGATATATGAAAGTAGACTGTTTGATATATGAAAGAAGACTGTATTATATATGCAAGGAGACTGTATGACATATGAAAAAAGACTGTATAATATATGCAAGGAGACTGTATGGTATACGACTGTAGGCTTATAATATATGAAAGTAGACGGTATGATATGTGGAAGGAGACAGTATGATACATGATAGGAAACTGTATAATATTTAACAGGAGAATGTATGATAGATGCAAGGAAACTCTATGATTTATGAAAGGAGACTGTATGGTACGTGAAAGAAGACTGCATAATATATGCGAGGAGACTGTAAGTAGTATAAGACGGGCTAAAGGCTGACCGTTTTTGTGGGTCTGGGTACGACTTAGTGAAATTAGTTGATAATGGGTGGGTAGTGGTTATTAGTAATCTGTAGAGGGTCGTTGTGGTGTAAACAATATCATCATAGGCTTTACAAATGAAAACCTTAAAAATTAAATATGATCGGTATTATTAGTTGTAGTGGGTATGGCTTAGTGAAAATCGGTGTTAAGGGGTGGTAGCGGTTATTAGTGAGCTGTAGAGGGTTGTAGTGGTTTAAACAATATCATCATACAGGTTACAAATGAAAACCTTAGAAAGTAAAGATAATCGGTATTGTTGATTTTAGCGGGTATGGCTTAGTGAAAGTCGGTGTTAAGGGGTGGGTAGCGGTTATTAGTGAGCTGTAGAGGGTCGTGGTGGTTTAAATATTATCATCATACAGGTCATCTCTTGTGTGTAATTGGTGTGCCAGGATGTAAAACCAGGAGTTTCTACTCAAGATCTGCGCGGGTGCTACGGAGTTCGTGCATCGAGCGAAGCCTTCCTTGAGTGAATTTTCAGCAGCGTGTGGTTCTCAGCAGTCTGTGTTTACGTTTTTTCAACATGGCGGAACAACGTGTGTTTTCCGAGGGTTCAGCAGTCAACATAACGAAGCGGCGTGGTAGCCGCGCAGGGAGGAAGAAATAAGGTAAGCGCGGTGGTTTGAGACGTTTTAGACTCAAGTGTCACCGTCTAGGACTCAGGAACATCCATATTCTATATTGGAACTGTGCCAGTGTAAAACAACGGGGTTCTATTCTAGAAACCCTAGTTTACAGGAACGACATTGTAGCACTCCAGGAGACGAGACTGGGCGATCAGCCACTCCGAATTGCCGGCTTCAAATGTTTCTACAACAGACGACATCTGGGAACGGCGATTCTCGTTCGCGACAGCATGGTGGCGTCAGAGCTAGACATGTCCAGTTGGGACAGTGACGATATACAAATACAGGCGTTTAGAGTTCATTCCAGTATACCATTCGTGTTGGTTAATGTTTATGCCCGCAATGCGAGTGTGGACGCACAGAAGTGGCAGTGCTTAAGTGGCATATTAGGCCACGAGAGAAATGTTATTTTCTGTGGTGACTTCAACGCTAAAGGCAGATCATGGGGAAACACTTCCTCCAATACACAAGGGGAGGAGCTCGAGACTGCACTGGAAACCATCGACCTGGTTTGTATCAACAGTGGCTGTGTCACCAGGACAGCAAGCCGTCCAGGCGATGAGGACAGTGCTATTGATCTGGCGCTAGTTTCACCTTTACTCACTACAGTGTGTAGATGGGGTGTCCTAGGACACCATAGCAGCGACCACCACCCTTGCAGCATATTGGTGGAGAAAGGCAGAACCAGGCAGCACAAGCTAAAGGTAAAGACGTTCCAGTATGACAGTACAGGGCAAGATGTGGTGAGTAAAATAAGACGTGACAAGCGCAGAACGTTTCAGGGCAGGAAAAAAAGCTGGGAGCAGCCACCGTGGTGGAGTTTCGAGGTGGAGAAGGCTTGGGTGGATAAGCGTAGTGCTGTAAGGTGATGGCAAAATGCCAAGAAGAACAGAGCTGGTCATCCTAGTCCCTGCTTGCACTTAGAAAGAGAGATGCACACAAAAGTAAGCTATTAAAAAAAAAACTGGTCACGGTGGTTAAAAGCGAAAAATGGGCAGAGGTGTGTCAAAGAGTAAGCACAGACAAGTCAATTAAATTGTTCTGGCGACTACATAAAAGCATGAGTGGTGTAGTCAAGAATAAGAGCATTTCTGACTTCCAAGGTGCTGACCTCATCTGGCAGAGGACTGACGAGGACAAGGGCAAAGCCCTCTTTGAACGCTACCTTGAGCAGAGCAACCAGACAGACATGGGAGGTCGAAATCTGGCCAAGGAGGTCACCTCAGACAGATGCAAGGCCCAGAACACTTCGGATGAAGACACAGTGACAGTGAAAGAAATCAAGGCTGTGCTTCGACGATCAAAAAACAGTGCTCCAGGTCCTGATGGCATAAGATACGACGACATAAATAGGTGTACCGACAATGAGCTAGAGAAACTTGCAGAAATGTACAACAACAGTATAGGGAGTGCTAGCATCAAGGAGGAATGGTTACACAGCTATCTGATTCCCTTGCCGAAGCCTGACAAAGACCACAAAAAAATTCAGGGATATCGAATTATAACCATGCAGAATACAATAGGCAAGCTGCTGGAGAAGGTAATTGCCAGGAAAATATCAAGCCAACTAGAGAGGCAAGGTGTTTTCCCACCTACCCTGGGTGGGTACCGTCCAAAAAGAGAAACCTGGACCAATGCAGCAGTCTTTGCCCATGATGTCTATGAAGGTTTCCACTCAGGCACTGAAACCGTTGCTGCAGCGATTGATCTTGAGGACGCATACAATAGAGTACCACTGGATTTTTTAATGTTTCAGCTTCTTGAACTAAACGTAAGTCCATTCCTCCTTAGTTGGATCGCTGCAGCCCTCTTCCAACTGAAAGTAGTTTTTAGATGTGGCAGTTGGACTTCGGAACCAACAACAATATATCCTGGCCTACCACAGGGATCACCATTATCTCCGGTACTGTTCAACGCCTACGCAGTGAGAATCACCAGTGAGCAGATCACTGGACCTGGCAGGACATTGCCATATGCCGATGATGTTTTAGTGTATCGTCAGGGTAAGGATAGAGAGGAGGTTGCTGGGGAACTACAAACCGAACTCAATCGCATAAGTACTTGGTGTGATGAAGCTGGGGCAATGGTCAACCCAACAAAGGCAACAGTGACTTGGTTCTCGTTGAATAATCATATTGTCAACAATCCAACACCAACTGTAATGCTGTGTTCAAAGACGGTGGAAAGAACGCAGGCAATGAATTACCTGGGGATACGGTTTGATAGAAGCCTTGCTTATAATGTGCACATAGACCAGGTGATAACAAAGGCCAAGCGGGGTTTGGCAGCGATGCGGGTGATGGCGGCAGCAAACTGTGAGCAGCGCCATCTATGTCTTCTGTACGAGGGGCTGGTCATGTCTGTTTTGGAGTATGCAATGGCAATCTTGACTCTCAGCCATAAGCAGATAGAAAGGATGGAAAGGATACAGAATGAAGCTATGCGCATTATTCTTGGATGTACAAGAGATACAGCATGCAGGGCGATGCGCTACCTTCTTGATTTTCCAACCATTGAAGAGAGAATACAAGTTTGCAGGGCACGCGCCTACCTCAGAATTAACGCAAACACACAACATCCACTGCATAGTGAAATTAGGAAGGTGAAGGGCAGCAGGTTAAAAAGAGGACGGTCGTGGATGGGTCAAGCCGAAGACATTCTTCAACAGGTGTGTTCACTTGAGGACTTAGAACCTGGCGAGGAGTGGGTGCAAGTGCCAACAGACTTCTGCACATCCTTTTCAGTTTGCATCCAACTAGATAAAAAATGCAGACAAGAAAATTCGGCTGCTGTTGAGGCTGAAGTACAAGCGTTGATTTTCGAGAATTCGCTAGACGGTGACGCGGTCATCTACACAGATGGGTCGGTCGTCCGACATGTGAGAAGCTCATGGGCCTTTACTGCTCGGGCCGGAGGGAGAATTGTGAAGGAGGACTCTGGTGCTTTCACTGAAACCACAAGTAGCCTGACGATGGAAGTCATGGCAGTAAGTAAAGCAATAACATGGCTCGAGACACAGACATTCACCAGGGCTTGTTTCCTTAGCGACTCAATGAACATGATCAAGAGGATAGAGGAGGGGTCGATCCGAAGAGAATGGTTGCTGCCTTTGAAGCGGTCTCGGCTGGCAAAGATTAGTTTCATCTTCGTGCCAAGGCATGCGGGAGTACAAGGAAATGAGCGGGCTGACAAGCTCGCAGGTGAGGCTACTGTGGAGGGCGGACGCGCCATGGACCAGGCTGACATTCTGAATGCTCTACGTGATGTGAGACTTTTGCGAGAACCAAGTGATGACTGTGAATCTACAACAATGGCCAGACTGCTAGAGCAGCAAATTAAAAGAGGGGTGGCCAAACAAGAACACTACGCAGGAAACCAAAGAAGATTGATAAACCAACACAGAACTGGCGTCGTTAGCCGCTACACGCTGCGGGATTCGCTGAGGAGGGGATCCGAGCACTTATGGACTGAATGGTTCGATGTGCAACGAGGATGATCTGTCGACTAACTAACTAACTATAATACAGGTTACAAATGAAAACGTTTAAAAAGTAAAGATGGCCGATATTACTAGTTGTAGTGGGTATGACTTAGTATCATTCGTTGTTAAGGGGTGGGTGAGCGGAGAAGTAGTTAGTTAAGTGCTTTTGATCATTGTCAAGGCGTGGGCGCGTGAAGGAGTGGTTAAATAAAGACTTCGGTTTCTCGCTAAGCGACAAAGGAGTTGGTAGATAAACGCTCCAGGTCGTTGATAAGGGGTAGTTGATTGTAAAAATAGCAAGATAACTACATCCGATCATTGTTAGAAGGTGAGCGAGCGGCGGATTGGTTAGATAATTACCATTTTTCGTTGGTAAGAGCAGACATGGAAGTCTACCACAGACAAATTCAACGCATAATTGCGGTTTCGGTCGTCAGAAGACCTAGGATATTTTCATTATATGCCACGATGTACATCCAGGACACGTTGAAAATGGCTACAGTCTATCAAAGGGGTCGTTGCTTCTGCTTGCAAGCATAAAGATACATCCGGAAAAGCGGGTCATTGTTATATCCAGTCAAATATGATGTTGCATCCGATCACATTTGTAAGGGTACATCAGGAACACGTGGTTAGGAGGGTTACTACAGAAAACGGTGTTATGTTGGCTGTCTAACCAGGGGACCTAACTCGTGATGACGCCATGTATGGGAGTGATTCAGTTTCCTCGTTAACAGAGCATCGGAAGTTTAAAAGGGTCATCCTTCTCGCTCTTTTCTATATTCGTGTCGTCCTAGAGTTACCGAGTAAAGCCAAAGAATACCCCGGCATCAATGCAACTTAAACCGGTCTCGCAACGCAGCATAGACGCATGTAAGCAATTCATCACATAGTCCGACTAAGCCTTTCTTATAGTCATAGAAAAGAGATGTGATCACCGACGCCAGTTGGGGGAAGGTGTACCTTTTATTTAACAGCTATCGCATGGTATCAGATGTATAATATTACACAAGAACACAAAAATATGTCCCGACTTAGTCGTCTCATGTAACATGACATGTCACGAGCTGCCCTGACTACCGAAGTTATCACGACCTAGATCAGGCATTTACACTGTCATTACCGCTTTGTGTGTTCATACCCGTCTTTGCATCTTTCCCCAGAAACACATTCCCATTGCCAATATATATTTTTCAATAAGGCTGCACGTGGCTTCGTATCACATCCAGGAGAAAGTACAGGTTCTATATGCCACTACAACAATCAAATAAGAAATTTTTTTACCCAAAGTTGAAAAATATCGACCAAACACAGAAATATCTCGTCCACACTTATGAAAAGTAGGAAACTTTTGTTAACCAAAGAGGCAAACTATTGGTCAAGTAAAGAAATATTTAAACCAATCTTATAAAATGTAGGAAAATATGTCGAACAAACTAAGACATAGGTATGACAAAGTGAGAAAAATGTCAACCAAAGTAGGAAAATATGTTAGCCATATAGGCAACAATGTGTGCCTAATACAGAAATAGCTCAATCAAACTTATAAATATCTAAACTAAACTTATAAAATGTAGGAACCCCGGGAAGGTTAACCCGGTCAACAAATGCCGGCAGAAGTCGGATGTGTCGGTCTAACGGCGCAAGAACGCAGCTCTGCTGTAAACAGGCACAACGCAATCACGTCCGAGAAAAAAAACTCCGGATGAACGAAGAAGAAGAAGAAGAAGAAGAAGAAGAAGAAGAAGAAGAAGAAGAAGAAGAAGAAGAAGAAGAAGAAGAAGAAGAAGAAGAAGAAGAAGAAGAAGAAGAAGAAATGTAGGAACATTTGTTAATCAAATGGGGAAAATATTGGCCAAGTAAAGAAACACTGCGTCCAAATTTATAAAAAAAAAGGTAGGAAAAAGTGCTAGCCAAACTAATAAAACTGTTGACCAAACTTATAAGTATCTCAACCAAACTTATTAAAAATATGAAAATTGGTAGGCAAATTAATAAAATGGTACCCAAACTTATAAATATCTCGTCAAAACTTATGGGAAAAAAAAGTAGGAAAACTTTGTTAACCAAATTAAGATAATTTTTTGACTAAAGTGAGAAAAATGTCGACCAAATTAGTAAAATATGGTAGCAAATGGGCACAATTGTTGGCCAAATATAGAAATATCTCAACCAAATGTATAACTATTTAAACCAAACTTATAAAAAGTAGGAAATGTGTTAACCAAATCTGAAAAAGATTGCCCAAGTAAAAAAATATTTCAAGCGGACTTCTAAATATCTCGACCGAAATAAGAAACTTTGTAAACCAAATGTGGAAAATATTGACCAAGTAAAGACATATCTAATTCAAAGTATTGAAAAGTAGGAAACGCTGTTAACCAAATGTGAAATAATGTTGACCAAGTAAAGAATATCGCGTCCACACTTATCAAACGTAGGAACATTTGTTAGCCAAAGGGGGAAACGATTGCCTAAGTAAAGAAATATCTCAGACAAACTTATGAAAAGTAGGAAAATTTGTTAGCCAAATGGGAAAAAAATATTGGTCAAGTAAAGAAATAACTCGTCCAAACTTATAAAAACTAGGAAAATTTGTTAACCAAATGGGGAAAGTATTGGTCTAGTAAAGAAATATTTCCACTACACTTATATAAAATAGAAAATTTTGTTAACCAAAGGGTAAACATATTGGGCAAGTAAAGAAATAGTGCGTCCAAAATTATAAAAAGTAGGAAAATTTGTTAACCAAATGGGAACAATAGTGGCCAAGTAAAGAAATATTTCAACCAAACAAATAAAAAGTAAGAAAATTTGTTTGCCGAATTGACAAAAAAATATTGGCCAAAAACAGAAATAGCTCGACCATATTTATAAAAAGGAGGGAAAATGTTGACCGAGTTAAGAAATAGCTCAACCAAATGTATATTTAAAAAAAAATTAGAATAAATGTTACGCAAATCAACTAAATGGTTGACCAAACTTATATAAATCTCAGCCAAACTTATGAAAAGTAGGAAACTGTGTTAACCAAATGTGAGAAAAACAGTATTGGTCAAAGCAATAAATATTTCAACCAAACCTATGAATATATCGTCAAATCTTAGAAAAATTTGTAAAAACATGTAGGCCAAACATTGAAATAGGTATGGCAAAGGAAGAAAAATGTCAACCAAACTAAGAAGAATGTGTTACCCAAATTAGGAAAATGTAGCTTCTGTAGTTATGTCAAGAGTGTCATGAACTTTAACCTGAAAAGGCATTTCACACGATGTAATCTTCACATCAGCACTTTTCCCCTTTTACATTACCGAAAGCTTCAATTTACCATTCCGAGTATCTGCTAAAGAAGCACTTATACAGACTACTCACCCAGCTCTCCACACTCTTGGTATTTCTTTCTACCACAAAGTGCCTCTGTCTTTCGTGGACACCTTCACAACTTCTCAATGACACAGCACCAAGAGCTCCAAACCGTCGTTGTACACGAGCCTCAATGAAACACTCATAACAATATTTGCGGCATAATCTGAGTATTCGTCATCAAAGAGCCATTTCTCATGACTGACATCTTCAACTTACCACAGCACAAGGTCTGCTACGCTAACCTTCCATTGTTCCATCTCTCAACAACACAAAGGTTTTCTCGAAGTCTAACGAAAATAACACTTCTTACTTTGTCCACCTCTATCGCACTTTGTCATTTCACAACCACAATAGTGTCAAGTCTCCAAACAAACAACAAAGTCTACTATTAAGTCTGTCTTTCTTAAAAGCACACCTGTCTTACTAATCCGTTGAAGACTATCTAACACATCTTCAAATCGACTTTCAACGTTTCATATCTCTTAACACTAACCTTCTCTTTGATCACACCACATCGGGTTTTCTGCTGACTGGGCGAATTTCCCAACCTACTGGCGACAAATCGTCTTTCCAATATCCTACATGACGCTGTTTTCAATAATGTATATGGTTATCGAGCAGTATGGTCATGCAAAGAAGGATGTCAGTGACAAACGATCTTCTTTACAGATGTTTATAAAATTTAATTTTGACAATAAAATAAAAAAAAAACAAAAAAACATTAAATTTCCACATGAAATATTCCAATTGGAAAAAAATACAAAAAATTCCCCCCCCCCCCTTCTTTTCAGCTTGACAGCTACTATCTTCTCTAGAACCTTCCCAAGTGTATTTTGAAGGGTCATGATCCTAAAGCCGTTAAGCTTTGTATGATCCTTGAATGGTTTGGATAGCTGTGCACTCAACCCTGCTGTACTGACGCTGTCCTAATGCTCTGGTTAAAGCAATCGGTCATCTCCTTCAGATCTGCATCGCTCTAAGTCTTCAAGTGGCCATACCTAAACTCATCGGGCCCTGATGCCGTGTCTTTTGCCTTTTTCAAGATGTGTTTAACATCTTCAACCCGTATGATGTCTTCATAATGCATATTCTTCATGGTGCCAGATAATTCTTCTCTAACTGCATCCCTGGTGTTCGCATCATTATGATTGGTCTGCTCTAAAAATCTCTGGAGAAACGCCTCCCCTTCTCTTTGTCTGTTGTCACGCGCATACCATCATCTCTATAAATTGTTCCCACTGTCATAGGCCGATCTTTTCTTTGCATTTGTCTGTGCAGTTTCCAGAATTTTAGCAGTATTTTATCACCTCCAATTTCCTTCATGAAACATTCCCATTATGCGTTTTTTGGCCTCTGCATCACAGCGCTTGAAAACCTCCACCTTGTCTTTCTTGACATTTTCAGCTGTGTCCAGTTCCTCTCGTGAGCTTCGGGGTGTCTGTCGCACTTTCCTTAGCCGCTTCAATGCAGCTCTCTTTGCTTTCCAAGCATGGTCTACTTCTGGGGTTCAGCATGCGGGCTGCAAAAAAAGGGAGTTTTAACAGTCCTGTTTCAAACCCCCTGTTTGAGGCGTCCAAGAAATCTATCGATCCATCATACCGGAAGGTCTTGCGCGCTCCCCCAGCCTTAACTTTCCTGGATTTAGAGATCAGGACTGAGCATGGCATGTGATCACTCCCATGGTCATTCAAACCAGTCCACTTTGCATCGAGGACTGATGACTGGGAGACAAGTGCCAAGTCAATAACAGTGTCTGCATCGCCAGGCCTCATTGCCATTCTAGTCGGCCTACCATAATTTATGCAGACCACATCGGAGTTCACCATGGCATCCGCAAGGGCAATTCCCTGTCGGTTTTCTCCACTACTGTCCCAATCTCTGTTCCTCGCATTGAAGTCTCCACATATGAGTAGCCTATCACCTGGTAACTCCTCCAATTCCTTATGCCAGTCCCAGTGTTCCTTTCTGACAAAACAGTCTACTGTGGCATATAAAATTATGATGTTCCAACTTAGGCCACCAATCTCCATTTGTATACCCTGGACCTCTCTTGCAGTGTGATTCCACTGGCTCAAGTCAAGTACCACATGCTTCACTCCTTCCTTCACCAGCAGACCTTGCCCACGTCTCATCTGCCCATTATGGTTTATATAACTGGGGTACCCAGAGCAATGGTATTTGTCTGTATTTAGCTCCTGGAACATAAGACATCAAAATCATATATTAGCCTCTCCAATACAGGACCTCTCTGCCTGGCACTACGACAATTCCAGTATCCAACTCTTACATGATTGAAAACTAGTCTCTCTACTTTTCGTCTTGTTCTCCTGGCTCCTGCCCTCCTATTTCTATGCCTTCCTCTCACACCATTTCCTTGTCTTCTCCTTCTCACTCTCTCTTCTCTAGCCTCTGAAAGATATGTCAAGCGCAGAGCACGTGCTCCGTAGCTCCGGCGACGATTCCCGTGTTTAATTAATTACATAAGCAAAGTTTGGATACTGCAGGAAATAAGCGGTCGCCCTAGCATTGCCTGCTTGCTAGGGAAGAGGCAGGGGATGTCCCGCAGGAGTCCATACGCCTGGTATGTGAATATACATGGTATATGAAAGGAGACTGCATGATATATTAAAAGAGACAGTATGATATATGAAAGGAGACTGTGTGATATATGAAAAGAGGCAGTATGATATATGAAAGGAGATTGTATGATATATGAAAGGAGGCTGTATGTTATATGGAAGGAGACTGTATGATATATGAAAGGAGACTGTATGCTATATGCAAGGATAGCGTATGGTATATAAAAGGGAGACTGTAAGATATATGAAAGGAGACTGATATCTGAAAGGAGACTGTATGGCATATGAAATGAGACTGTATGATATATGAAAGGATACTTTATGGTATATGAAAAGAGACTGTATGATATATGAAATTAGGCTGCATGATATATAAATGTAGACTGTATGAGGTATGAAAGGAGACTGTATGCTATATGAAAGGAGGCTTTCTGATATATGGAAGGAGACTGTATGGTATATGTAAGGAGACCGTATAATATATGCAAAGAGACTGTATGATATAAGAAAGGAGACTGTGCGATACATGAAAGGAGATTGTATGGTATATGAAAGGAAACTGATATATGAAAGGAGACGTATGATATATGAAATGAGACTGTATGATATATGAAAGCAGACTGTATGGTATATGATCGGAGACTGTATGATATATGGAAGGAGACTTTATGGTATATGATCGGTGACTGTATGGTATGAAAGTACACTGTATGGTATATCATCGGAGACTGTATGATATATGGAAGGAGATGTGGGGATATGTTTATCTGCAACGAAAGCGATCTTCTGCCTAAATTTACACCTTGTAAAAACAAATAAATATAAATTCAAAATAAATAAATAAATAAATAAATAAATAAACAAGTAAAGACACCCCCACCCCCCCCCCACCCCCCCCCCCCCCCCAAAAATAGATTTAGTACGAGGATAAGTTAATAAGTAAGTCTCAAATGGCTATAGAAAAATAACTACACATAACAACAACTTGAAACCAGTTTATTTTTATACATACATTGTCCGTTTATTTCTCACCATAATTACCACCAACATTGATGCACTTATCCCATCGTTTTATCAGTCTTCCCAAACCGGCTGCATAGAACTGTGTGCTTTGTATTCATTTACCGGCCATGCCCCAGTACTGTGTGACTTACTTATTGACTCGCTATCGTAACGTTTTCTACCCGGGTATGCATCGCGTTACGGGACAAACATTTGTCAGCATAAACACTGACAACCCGCCTTGGTGGGAGACATTTCGCGAATGACGCCGAAGTTGAATGCGAAGTGAAAACGTGGTTTAGACAACAGAGCACGCAGTTCTGTGCAGCCGGTTATAGAGGACTGATAAAACGATGGGATAAGTGCATCAATGTTGGTGGAAATTATGTTGGGAAATAAAGGGACAATGTATGCATAAAAATAAACTGGTTTCAAGCTGTTATCATGTGTAATTATTTTTCTACAGCCATTTGTGACTTATTTATTAACTTACCCTAGTATGTTTTCGGCACCATAATGATCGCGTACGCTAGAAACCTTCCCCCACAGGAAGTCAACTCAAACCCAGTGTTGTTGGATTTGTGCACTAACCAAATTACAGTTGAATGTCTTTAGTTTCCAACATAGGTTACCCACTGACCATCTATCCAAGTTAAATCCCCCAGAGTTTGAGAACCACTGGCCTTTAAGTTCGACCTACATTACGGATTTGACAGTTAACATATACTATTGCTTCTACCCGGCAATCTTTGGATTAGATAACCCGTCACGTGATACCTTGATTCTTGTTATCTGCCGTTAGAAAGTCACTGTCGTTGAATTTACGTCACACTGGGTTTATAATCGGGCTGAAACAGTTGACGAATAAGAGGGGGGTGAGGGGGGGGGGAATTGTAGAGAATAGAAAAGATAGACGATAGAAGATGAGATTGGAGGGAGGGCGTGATTACGAACGAACGAACTTTATTTTCAAAAGGTCACAAATTAGGCACGTAGACTCGTCTTAATTCGGCCCCTCCAACCACTCATATTTCGTACATCAGTTATCCATTATGCGTGTTACATTCACATAGAAAAAAAAACCAAAAGCAATGTCATATGATTGCTGAGAAACAGAGAGAGACAGAGACAGAGACAGAGACAGAGACAGAGAGAGACACTCACACATGTATAAACGCTTACATGTATATCTACATATATACATGCAACATACATACATACATCATTTACATAGACTAATTTTAGGTGTGGGGATTGGATGCTCATTCACACCAACCTCTCGCAACAAGAATATCAAAATAAAACAAACAACTCGGATCGTCGGATAAGGATTGTACAATTTATTTTAGATCAGTAGTTAACAAAGAGGTTCTTTTTATGATAGAACATGCGTTAGTCTAGTTGACAGTTGTAACAGGATAGGTTGAGGCAGGACGTATATATGTTACACTTTTAATATCAGGACCAGCTCCAGTTAGGCCACAGATGCAGATAGTTTTCCGACCCTGTAGACACTAGGACTTTTCTTCCCTATATAATCATTCAACCCCGGGAGACACCCTGCTGGGGGATCGTCCCGATAATAAACTCAACACAGCGTCCATTAAACTTTAAGTAAACAGTACATGTATGGACTTAACATAGAACATAAGAGAGTAGATGAAGGATAATGCAGTTGCAGTATTCTGGGGACAGATCAAGAGGTCGTCATAATCAGGGTAGAGCTGTCATCATTGGGCCGCTCAAAGAATGTCTAGCCGTCGGTAGTCTGGAAACGCTCACCCGGCTTCCTTCCCAGCGTGAAGTCACGGTAGCTATAGGTTATCCCTCACAGGTTTCCGGTACTTGTCCCGCAGACAAATTAGACCGGAGCAATAACTCTATCTAGATTACTTGAGTAGGAATATAGAAGTCCCACGTGGTACCATTTCCAGCTCTGAAGCTGCACAAAGTCACACTTGTAGAAAACAGTCCTAGCTGGGCGGCAGTAATTCTGTCCTGATGCCACCTTACTTAAAATGCCTAGGCCAGAAGACCTTCCATTCCCAGTCCATACAACGTGAGGACACGGTGTAGCGCTGGTAGATTATGCCCTGTCCGATCAACACACCACCCGAGAATGGTGGCGCCATGTAGAATAAATTCTGTCATATGCCAACATGGCCACAATTTGAACACAATACACCTTATTTGAAATACGAGAGTCTTAGTAGGATTGTAGGTGGGCGATGATTAGTTGATGGTCAAAACCGTTGTCGAGCGGTAATACTGCACTTTACTCCAACACAGGGAAGTAGCCGTAGACACCAGTCTTGATATCAGCCTGGTTCCACAGAATCACTTGTTTCATCGCTGGCATCATTACTCCGTACCAGAAAGCTGACCCTGAAAGGCGAGCAACGCGTGCTAGATTCCGGGACCACATGTTGGCAAAACCCAATCTATGGGCACCCTGCCCTCAGAATAAAGGGGCCACTCTACAAAGGGCCCTCTAACCCCTTCATTAGTTGTGCCGGAAAGAAGTAACTGTTATGAAGGAGACTTTACCTTATGGGATATGGGTACCAGTCCCGCCTTAGTTGTACCCTAACCTTAGGAACTCAATAACACCATCAAGTCCTCCCCTCCCTCACACGGACGTAGCTGCTCCACCACCAGGTGTAAAATTATATGCTAGAGTCAAGTATGTGTGAGCGGTCGGTGTTCCATAAGGCAATACATGCCCCCTCAATCCCTCCCTACATGAAAGAAAATCCTTCAGACTGTCCCAGAGCGGAATCAATTAGATAGAACCAGCAAAGGGAAGAAGGAGGAAGAGTACTGTGCATTAACGCTGACTCAAGGTACATGCACACGCAGTAACATCCGCCTCGGCGTCGTTCCGTAACGCCCCACCGAACGACCTCCTCGACACACGAACCACGCCGTACACATCGACACCACACACCCAATATGTCCAGTAATGCTATCCGTCTATTCCGACCGAGATTCGAACAGGCCCGCACAAGGCCGCCACTGACCACGTACAATTTGGCCACTCACAAACTATCGCTTCCTAAATTAGTTGCGTGTTTATATTCATAAGGTTCGGGCAAACCCCGGCGTTGTGACTAACAACCACTGCGAGCAGTAGGTTCCTGCCTCAGTGCGGATAGAGCCCTTTATCAGTGGGATTCTAATGTACAGCTTTGGTGGCGTGACCGTTTCTAAACCGGCCCGGTCTTTTGTCATGCAAAATGAGTCACGACCGAGAGGTGCCTTTATAGGCGGCTATTCAAGACGATAAACACAGAACATCCACCATACCTAATAAGATAGAATTGCCTTCCTCTCTGCCCTCAGAACCAGTCAAGCCTCTTTAACTGCTGTATAGACGGTCCGGAGGTGACCCCCGAAGGAATCCATCTCCACTTCAATGTCACGCTTTTATTATTTAAAGCCACCCAGACATTAAGGGTGGGCGCAATTCAAAGAAGGGAAACAAAAATTCGCAAAAAACAAACTCAGTAGCTCCAGCGACGACCTCCAGAATTCTTTAAGAAGACTGCACTCGTGCTCCGAATGACGTAGTCCGGAGAGGCGCTTCAACCTTCGGAACGCGAGGCAGTAACCACTCGGCACGGAGCTTCCCAGTTGTAATGAGAAAGAACGTATCACAGTGACCTGTCATCGTTGGTTCATTGTCCGTGTCAGAATATCAGTCTCAGACAGGACCACTATGAGTCGTATGGGTACATTTTGCTAGCCTCACATTTGTATAGACCAGTGGGGGATCTATGGATGATGCAGCGCTGTCGACTTGACTTCCCACCATATCTCCTGCTACTCGTGTTAGGTTGAGTCGATCTTGAAGACTCAGATGTTACAGATCCTGGCTAGAAGACATGCCCACCACTTGTACACAATTAATACCACTCACTCTGAGTGTTAATTTGGCTGTCGATTACCTTCAGAAGACTCTGTTATTCTCTCTTCTTATCTCTCTTTTGTTTGCAAGTTCTTTTTCTTCAAACCTCACAAAGACGATATTTGTTTGAGCTTCGAGTTTCTCAATTCTATATGTTATTTCGTAATGTTTAATGTTTTATTAAAAATTTAAAAAAAAATTTGAATAACGAAGACACAAACAATAGATTGCACAATTTATTGCCTGGCATATTTCACTGCATAAAAAAAATTGCCGGCGGGGAATCGAACCCCAGTCTCCCGCGTGACAGGCGGATATACCTACCACTACACTGCGAGGACACAATGATAGTTCTACAAACATTAATAATGTAGTCAAGCTCACAAATTTTTGTGAATAGTCACTCTATATATGCACACATTTTTGTTAATAGTCACTTCGTTCAAAGAATTGGGTTTTAACCGCAGCTCGCAACACACATTGACGTCACATTTTTCAGTGCGTTGCTTCCGCTGACATTTCATGTTTTCCGGGAGTTCGGGGAGAAGCTATTATTTCTTATAGCACTTTTCCTCGCGATTACAGTGCGTAATTCTGAGGGAGTCTAGAATCCCCATGAGCAGGACTTTCTGAACTTTACAGAAATCTATAAGAACCACGTTTTCTAACAGAAGACAAATCTTCCAGAGGGGTTTTCGACCACGGGATCTCCCGTACCTAAAATTAGTCGAGAGATTCTCGGTCCGACTAAATGCCGAAAGTACAGACATACTGGTAATTTCGTGACAATAGGTCCTAAATGTTGTGCATATCCTTTACAGGACATCGCTGTCAACATCAGCATCTTTCAGCTGATTGTTGATTTCTTGGCAAGATTACGCTCAGTGGTTTGCGACCGGCTCTATACTCTCATAAGTCACTGACGTGACTCGAACCGCTTCCAATTCTCGTGCGCTCACGTCAACCACGAGAGTTTTCGGGGTTACGGAGAAAGCTGCTAACTCCTCGGCCTGGGAGACCGGCGACAATAAGTCCCACAAGAAACAAATAAGAATCGTAAACATGTTATGAGAAGAAATAAATTGGAGAACTTGGTGACAACTGGCAAGATCTAGGGCAAGAGAGCAACTGGAAGGCAGAGAAGTAAATACATGGATGGCTTGGCCACGTGGCATGGTTGAAACAAGAACACGGGGTTGATCCTCGACTCTGGTGATTGTGTGAGATGGCGAAACATGACCGACCACATCGTCATGGCACATTATGATGATGATTTGATAGGGGGCTGCTCTGATGTCATGAGTGCGGTCGGACGAGAGATGGACGCCTGCGTTCGTCCTCTAACACAGGAAAAGATTGACCACCTGTTTCTTCTTGCGTTGAGGACTACAAAATATGATATGACTCTATCAGTTCACAGATCCACGACTGGTTTCTAGTTTAAATAGTCCATGCCGTTTACCGCTGGTCCACATGTCTTTATACAGCCTTCTATCTCGTAAATTGCCAGTCATTTCTGGTGTTCTTTAATGCCAGTATGTCCACTGTCTAGTATCTTCCCTTGTTGTATCTTCCCGCCTCTATTTCCTTCCAATTGTTATGTTGTCACAACGGACTCCAGCTTGTTCCTTCTCTTTATACGTCAGAAGAGCAACTAACACAAATCAAATATAAAACCGTAATAACAAAACAAACAAACAAAATAACGGAGACAGACTAACAAATAACCAAACGAAAGTACAAACACAACATTCAACCCGGATAATCATATCACTGTTGGCCACGATTGACATCGTCCAATTACGGAGTTATGTTGCAACTGTTAGCCCTGTCTTCTCGATGGAGAAGAGCAATTTGTGTGTGATCAATTGCACTTCTTGCGGTATTCCAACAGTTGCTGCTTCTGGGAACTACCGGACTGTTTTGTAGCTTAACAGGCCAAATATTAATTGCGTCTTCATTTGGTAGTTTTACAATGTCATGTCAGCAGACCTACATAGTGTACGACTCTCTATTTGTGGGAGCTAATCCAAGTTTCCAATATATGGATATACACCCAGACAGTCCATAATCGATGTGTGTAGCAAGATTAATTTATGCTGCACGCTTTGACACTAGCTCACTAGACTCCTGTCAAGTATATGCTGGAAATAAAAGGCAGAAGAAGACGAACATTGTCAATGTTATTACTATAGAGATTTGCATATATTACGAGAGCAATCCCAGCCAATGATGGACTTAGAGCAGCAGTAGAAGAAACAATAATAATAATCACAGTCCGCCTCGAGTGCTGGAGGTCCTGGGTTCAAGCCCCGGTTAGGACCGGGGTTTTTTCCACGAGAACTTCTAGTAATAAACTATCCCTTAGTCTCTGGGTAGTGAGATCGGACGCCCGTGTGTATTGATGCGGACGTAAAAAATCCATTGGCAGTTGGAAATCGAAAAAGAGTAGCTTAAAGGCGCTACCCGAACAAAGTGTCGAGTTAAAAATCTACCCAAAGTATTTCAGGACCCTCACCGGTGCTACGGAGTTCGTGTGCACTGAGCTCAGATTCTCCGGACTCAGCCTTGAGTTAGGAGTAGAATGGAGCATTTATAGGTTACACCCGTCGGCCGTGATGTTGATCCGTCGACAAAATTAAACTAAACTAAACTAAACTAAACTAAACTAAACTAAACCCAAATCAACTCAATTCAACTCAACTCAACTAACTCTTCATCACAGCACTCAGGACATTGGTATACATGCTCCGTCCTCATCTTCAACAGCCAACGAAGAGTGCCAATACTAACGGCACCAATTGCTGTCTGATTATGTATCCGTCTGGCCTTTTGTTGGAGCACTCTGTATTGGCCTGATCCGCTGATCACACCCTGCCGAACCATTCTCTCCAGGACGTGATAATTTATCTTCTTATTTTCACACTATACGCATGATTCCCCCCCCCCCCCCAAAAAAAAAAAAAAAACAAACCTGGCTATATCTGCCTTATCCTGCACCAAAATCCTATCCAAAATGCAGTTCGCCTGATCGTTTCCCACAACACCAGATTGCCCCGGGGAAAAGGTCAAACAGATGCTCCATATCTTGATTTTTTATTTGAAACCTGCAGTTCGGCACATGCTAAAGATACTGGTCAAATAACTCAGTGATGGTAATGTGTTGATGCTGTTTTATCCACACAGGTTGTTCAGCATCATACACTGTTATAACAAGCGCATTTAAACCTCAAATCCTAACAACCTTTGTCAGACACAACAACTTCTGGCAAATTTTGTTACAGCTGAACACAAGGGAAGCGGGCGCGTTGGTTAACCGTTAGAAAGTTGCGCCGACAATTGCATCAGCGTGATAAGACAAGGGTTCAATGCTGGCTCTCATTGTTCGCTACGAAAGGAAAGACTGACCACCCATCTCTCCGTGCTGGGGTCTACGTGGCCAAGTTGTTACGCCATCTGCTTCATGTTCCAAAGGTTGTCGGTTCGATTCTGCACTACGTCATTTAGTTCACGAGTCCAACTTTCTCAGAGACTCCTCGTGGTCGTCGCTTGAGCTTCGGAGTTCGTGCTTTGTACCAGGCCGCCCTGCGGAAAGAGACCGAGCCATATTGGATATTACCCGGTGCAATGAAGTCGATCATCTCGCCTTTACTCCCCCTCCCCCGTTTCTCCGTGCACTCCAGGCTACATCATGTGATCGTCCTAACAGTACTTTTGTTGTTTTAATATAGCTAAGGTAACCATTTGTGTGGAGTGAGTTCGAGACCTATGAAATATGACAACCCACAACCCCGGGAAGAAACCCCGGCCTGATGTGGTCAGTGTGTCATGTGCTGAATCATGACCTGCACCCCTTCTAGTATCCCTCTCCTCATATGCCAAGTGCCAGTCTTGGTTTCTGAGCTTGGAGAAGGGAAGACGTTCTCTGTAACGCAATCCCTGGAAGGAGGTACATTGTTACCAGGTCGGGAGGAGGCCTAGAGATAACCGTGTCCCATAGAGTCGTACCATGGAAGACGCTCCAGTGTGAAGCTATGGAGTCTCATCCTATGCCAGTCGGACACGCTGGCCTTTGAGATGCATAGCTGGGTGCGGCCCAGTCCCAAACGAGAGAGACGCGCAGAAGAAGGATTCCATGGTATGTCAAGGCAAGCTGCACAGTACGAAGGCCGCTATAACGTGGATTACAGTGTCAAAGTAGTTAGTTTAGTTCCACTGGTATGTTATGTTAAGTTATTCAAATGCAGACTGGTATGTAATGCTAAGTTATCCAGATGAAGCATGGTATATTATGGTTCGTTAATTCATTGAGTATGAATTAAGTGTGTCAATATGACGAGTTCGCTACATTAGTTGGTAGCGAACTGCGCTCGGAAAATCATGAAGGACGCAAGATCATTCCTGTGCTCATCGCCTGCGAAAGTGAGGGAAAGATTAGCCACCTATCCCCCGTGCATTTAGGGAAATAAAGTGTGATGACACTATCACATCACAGACTCATATCAGAAAACTGCTTCGGAAGAAATGAATATTATTACTGGTATGCCATGTGAAGTTATGTTATTCGAAGATTGGTATGCCATGTGAAGTTATGTTATTCGAAGACTGGTATGCCATGTGAAGTTATGTTTTTCGATGACTTGTATGCTATATGAAGTTATGTTATTCGAAGACTGGTATGCCATGTGAGAAAGGGTACGGGGTGTCAGGCATTGGTAGCACCTTTGGTAAGGATGACTCTCATGTCCTTTCAGGACCCATCCCCCACTGGTCCAAGCCTGACACCCAGCTTGTGCCTGTGGCTCCTAGTAGCTGTCAGCATGCGACAGCGGCCACCCCCCGGGCAACAGCTGTGAGAGGCTGGCTAAACCAGGCATGGGTATCCGATTTGGTGTCAAACCAAGAGGTAAACTAGGGTATGCCTACCCAGCATGTGAAGACAGGATTCGGCAGACTGCGCGGAAGAAATCATTCCTGATTCAATGGGCAAGACGGCGTTTACCTGCAAAGCGTTGTGGAACGTAATGAGCACGGCAAGGCACGTAGAGCGCCCTGGTCATCCACTGCACCTGTATTCGTCTCCAGTCGTCTCGACATGTCTTGCCACTGGACACAGATGGACTCAGGCGAGAGAGTGAGGTCGACGAATTGCGCAACTCTTCCTCACTTTAATCCAAGTCATCGCGCAAGTCATTCTTCATCCAACGTCACATATCACCTTCAAGCCCTGTGGCGATGGGCGAGCGGCAAAGCGGCAGGCGTGGGTACGCTGGCAGCCGTAGTCGCAGACCTGCACACAGGCGGCTCAGGCCATATGGTCGTCTTCTACTGACCGGAGCAGCAGTGGGATTCGGCAGCCCCCTGAGCGACTGAGCAGCCCTCTATAGGAACACACTGCTCACCTCCATAGCATGAGGAAGGGGCTAGAAAAGGTGCCCTAAACATTGTCTGCTTCATCACTACCTAACCAGCTAGCCGCGGTTGGTGGGTACCCTAACTGCGGTCGACATACAAAGAAATATAAAACAAGCAAAGCTAAAAGAGTAAACCATATTCCCTTAACAATTGGAACTTGGAATGTACGCACCCTACTTGACAGAGACGGCGCGTCGGGTCCAGGGAGACGAACAGCACTGATTGGGAGAGAGCTGGGCAGGTACAAAATCGACATTGCAGCCTTGAGCGAGACACGACTTGCAGAAGAAGGCCAAATCTGTGAAATAGGTGCCGGCTACACATTTTTCTGGAGTGGAAGGAAAAGCGAGGAAAGACGCCAATCCGGTGTGGGATTTGCCATTAAGTCGGCCCTGGTCGGCAAATTAGCTGGATTTCCAAAGGCTATAAACGACAGGCTCATGACCATGAAGTTGCCTCTGCTGAATGGAAGGAAGCACGCAACCATTGTGAGTGTCTACGCACCAACTATGACCAACGAAGATGATGCCAAGAACAAGTTCTATGAGGACCTGCACAATGTATTAACATCTGTTCCCAAAGGAGACAAGCTTATACTCCTTGGGGATTTCAATGCCAGAGTAGGCACGGACACCACCTCTTGGAGTGGCATTATTGGAAAGCATGGAGTCGGAAATTGTAACAGCAATGGACTCCGCCTCCTTCAGACATGTGCCGAACATGATCTCCTGATTACGAACACAATTTTCCGTCTCCCCATGAGAAATAGGACATCGTGGATGCACCCTCGCTCGAAACACTGGCACCTCATTGACTATGTCATCGTCAGGAGGAGTGACAGACAAGACGTTCGAGTGACAAAATCCATGTGTGGTGCCGAATGTTGGACAGACCATCGTCTCATTGTCTCGAAAATGAACATCCACATCAGGCCACCACGGCGTCCTCAAGGGGCGAAAATGCAAACAAAGCTAAATGTCACCCGCCTAAACAGCAAGAAAATGCAGCAGTCGTTTGAAAATATGCTGGAAGACCGCCTCAAGCCCAATGCTGAAGCTAAACAGGATACAGAAACAGAATGGAGAGCCCTAAAGGACATAATTTACAACACTGCTATGGAAATCCTGGGTCCAGCCCCCCGAAAGCATAAAGACTGGTTTGATGAAAATTCCGAAGACATCAACCAATTGCTGGCCGAGAAACATCTTCTCCTCAAGGCACATTTGAATGACCCAAAGTCAACATAAAAAAAAAGATGCTTTCAAGAACATTCAGAGAGTAGTGCAGCAGAAACTTCGGCACATGCGGGACTCCTGGCTGAGCAGCAAAGCTGATGAAATTCAGGGCTTTGCTGACAGACATGATATGAAAAACTTCTACGACTCACTGAAAGCGGTCTATGGTCCTTCATCACCAGGCATAGTTCCCCTCCTCAGTGCAGATGGGGGAACATTGGTCACCGATAAGAAAGAAATCCTTCAACGCTGGGCAGAGCATTTAAGCAAAATCTTAAATGCAACTTCCTTCTTCGATGATGAAACCATCAACTGCCTTCCTCAAGTTCCCAACAATGAGACACTTGATGACCTGCCAACCATAGTGGAAGTAAACAAAGCCATCCAGCAACTCTCCAGCGGCAAGGCACCTGGTCCTGACTCCATCCCAGCAGAGATATACAAGGCAGGTGGGTCGGTCCTAACAGAGCAGCTTCACCAAGTCTTCACAAACATATGGATGAACGAGACCATGCCACAAGATTTTAAGGACGCGTCAGTAGTCCACCTTTACAAACGTAAAGGAAACCGCCAATCCTGTGACAACCACCGAGGCATCTCCTTGCTTTCAATTGCAGGGAAGATACTCGCCAGAATTCTTCTCAATCGCCTCACAGCCCATCTCGATCAAGGTCTTCTCCCTGAGAGTCAATGTGGCTTCAGAAAAGAACGTGGAACTGTTGACATGATTTTCGCTGCAAGGCAGCTGCAAGAGAAATGTCAGGAACAGAACTGCGAAATGTTCTCCACTTTTATTGACCTTACCAAGGCTTTTGATACAGTCAGCAGAGAAGGACTGTGGAAGATTATGGCAAAATATGGCTGTCCACGAAAGTTTGTCCAAATAGTGCGGCTATTTCATGACGGCATGCAGGCAAGAGTACAGGAAAATGGTGAACTGTCTGAACCCTTTCCTGTCACCAATGGAGTGAAGCAAGGATGTGTCCTGGCACCAACACTGTTCAGCCTCATGTTTTCAGCCATGTTGATGAATGCCTTCGAGAACGACGACATTGGAATAGACATCAACTACCGTATGGATGGAAAGTTATTCAATCTCAGAAGGCTGAAAGCTAAACCCAAAATTGACAGCGGCACCGTCAGAGAGCTCCTGTTTGCTGATGATTGCGCTCTATACGCCAACTCAGAGGCGGACATGCAACATAATGTTTCAGCTTTCTCACATGCCTGTGCCAACTTTGGGCTCAATATCAACTTGGAGAAGACTGTAGTTATGTACCAGCCAGCTCCAGGGAATAATCACAATGTGCCAAATATCAAAGTGAATGATCATAGACTGAGTGTTGTGGACAAATTCACCTATCTTGGCAGCACCGTGTCACAAGCTGCCACAATCGATGACGAAGTGAATGCAAGAATCTCCAAGGCCAGTGCAGCCTTTGGCAGACTGTACAAGAATGTATGGGACAGAACTGGAATAAGCCTGCAAACAAAGCTAAAAGTCTACAAAGCAGTTGTATTATCCACACTGCTATATGCTTGTGAAACCTGGACTATTTATCAGCGACACGCTAGGAAATTAAACCACTTCCACACAGTCTGCCTAAGGAAGCTACTGAAGATTAAATGGCAAGACAAGATTCCAGACACTGAAGTCCTAGAAAGAGCATCCATGCCCAGTATCCACACTTTACTGATGAAGAATCAGATTCGCTGGGCTGGTCACTTGACTCGCATGCCAGATCACAGGCTCCCTAAACGAATTTTTTACAGCTATCTGAGTTGTGGTAAACGCTCCCAAGGAAACGTTTTAAAGACACTCTGAAAATCTCACTGAATGCTTTTGGAATTCATCATGACACCTGGGAGGCTGCAGCCAGAGACCGAAATTCGTGGCGTGCATCTTTGCGCAAAGGTGCAGTCATATGTGAGGCAACCAGGACTGCAAGAGCTGTGAAGAAAAGGCAGGACTGAAAAACCACTGCAGGAAATCCTCCTCCAGAGACGTCAAGCATTCTTTGCCCACATTGTCAAAGAACATTTCGAGCCAAAATAGGCCTTATCAGCCATCTTAGAACCCACGGCTCCACACCTTCAACCCCACTGGATGAAATGAATGGTCATCATCATTCTTGAAGGACAAACAACAACATGCCATGTGAAGTTATGTTATTCGAAGACTGGTATGCCATGTGAAGTTATGTTTTTCGATGACTGGTATGCTATATGAAGTTATGTTATTCGAAGACTGGTATGCCATGTGAAGTTATGTTTTTCGATGACTTGTATTCTATATGAAGTTATGTTCTTCGAAGACTTGAATGCCATGTGAAGTTATGTTCTTCGAAGACTGGTATGCCATGTGAAGTTATGTTCTTCGAAGACTGGTATGCCATGTTAAGTTATGTTCTTCGAAGACTGGTATGCCATGTGAAGTTATTGGGTCTATTTAATCCTAAGATTGGTATGTCTCGGTAAGTTATTCAATCCGAAAAGCAGTAAGTCGTGCCATTTTAGTCGTTTAATCTGTAAGCCGCTACGTTATGTTAAGTTATTCTGGCCTAACACTGACGTGTCGTATCATGTTAAGTTATTGAATCAAAGAATATTATTTAATGTTAAGTTATTCATTCCGAAGAATGTTATGTCATGTTAAGCTATTCAATCCGAAGAATCGCCCAACAGTAAATGACCGAGCCATGTGAGAAAACCCGGGTCAATGAGGTCTTTCTGGTGACTGCCGAGTCCATCGACGATGAACTGTGGTTTTCGTGGATTAATTTTGTGTTAGCATTCGGGCGGCGGCATTATGCACAGTCTACCTGTGCGGGATGTTGGATTGCCGAGACTCCTGCCTATTCCACTTTTCACATTGGACAGTGGGGAGCATTTTGTGTGATATTCACTGGCACAGGAACGGAGCATAATGTTGCCGTGAAGTTGGAACCTCGACTAACTAACTAACTAATCTGAAGAATGTTATGCCATGTTAAGTTATCCAATCCGAAGAATGTTATGTCATATAACCGTAGTTTACGGACTATAAGACGACACGGACTATAAGACGCACCTTAATTTTTAAGCAATTCTTCTTCTTCTTCTTCTTCTTCTTCTTCTTCTTCTTCTTCTTCTTCTTCTTCTTCTTCTTCTTCTTCTTCTTCTTCTTCTTCTTCTTCTTCTTCAGCGTTCCGAGCCATTGAGGTTCTTTGCTGCAGATACAATCCGTCTCCATTCGTCACTCTGGTTGACCTTCTCTTGCCAGTCGTTGATTCCAAGTGCTTGTAGGTCTGTATATATATTATCTCTCCACCGTCTTCTTGGTCTACCTCGGGATCTACGGTCATTTATTTCCTGAGTGTAAGCGAGTTTTGTTTCCCTATTATCTTCCATTCTTTCTATATGCCCCAGCCATTGTAGTCTATTAGCCTTCGTGATACCAGTGATTAGCGGGGACTTAAACAGATCATACATGTCTTTGTTACTTCTTCTCTTCCACTCTCCACTTTGTGTATCCCTAATGGGTCCAAAGATGTGTCTTAAAACTTTGTTCTCAAAGGTTTGTAGCAAGGCTTCGTCTCCTTTCGTTTTACTCCAGATTTCAGAGCCATACAGCACAACTGGTCTGATCAGTGTTTTGTATATTGTGATCTTGGTGTTACGAGATAGCGCCTTTGATTTTAGTAGATGTTGTAGTGCATAGTATATCTTATTTCCAGAATTGATTCTAGTTTGTATTTCTTCCCTTATGATGTTGGAGCAGTTGAAGATTGTACCCAGGTATTTGTATGTTTCCGTTATTTTAATGGTCATATTATCTATTTGTATGTGGCCAGAGTTTTTAGCCATTCCTTCTCTTGAAATTACCATATATTCTGTCTTATCTTGGTTGATAACCAGCCCCATCTGTTGCGCTTTTTCCTTTAAGTGAGTCAATATTTGCAATGTCTTTTGTTCATTTCCCCCTATATCATCTGCATAACCAAGCATTTTTAAGCAATTTAAAAAAAAAAAAAAATTGTTACCATTTTTATATTAATTTTGAGTATAAGACGCACCTGAATGTTGGAGGCAATTTTTTGAAGAAAAAAGTGCGTCTTATACTCCGTAAAATACGGTAAGTTATTTAATCCGAAGAATGTTATTTCGTGTTAAGTTCAATCCGAAAAGTGTTATGTCATGT
This sequence comes from Cepaea hortensis, assembly GCA_963921405.1. Lineage (NCBI taxonomy): Eukaryota > Metazoa > Mollusca > Gastropoda > Stylommatophora > Helicidae > Cepaea > Cepaea hortensis. The sequence continues at coordinate 439,240,306 of OY992876.1, forward strand.
TATGTTATTCAATCTGAAGAATGTTATGTCATGAAAAGTTATTTAATCCGAAGAATATTATTTCGTGTTAAGTTATTCAATCCGAACAATGTTATGTCATATTAAGTTATTCAATCTGCAGATTGGTATCTCATGTTAAATTATGTAATTCGAGGAATTAATGGTATTTTTTTTTCTTCTTCTGAAAACCGGTGTGTCATGACATGTTAGTTTTGCATCAGCTTCTTCAATCCTTCGGGCATGAAGTGTTTGAACACACCAGTCCCCTAGTCTACTTTCCTGTCACGTTGACAAACATATTCTTGCGAAGAAAATGTGGTGGTTTTCTCTTGCATTCCATATCCCTATAGCCTGAATGTGATAGCCGTCTTGGATAGATATTTCCACCTAAGGGGACATTGAGAGCTCCTGAACTGCGCACATGCATAGTTGTCCAGGGGAATATCTGTTGATAGAATGAGTTGAGTTGTTGAGTTGAGCTGGGTTGATTTGCGTTGTTGAGTTGAGTTAACTTGAGTTGTTAAGTTGAGTTGAGTTATCGGGTTGAGTTGTTGAGTTAAGTTGTTGAATAGTTGAGTTGTGTTGATTTGAGTTGTGTTGAGATGAGTTATTGTGTTGAGTTGAGCTGAGGTTAGTTGAGTCAAGAACCCACATCACATCACTCGGGACATTCCCAAACATGCTCCGTTCTCATCCCCAACAGCCAGCGAAGACTCCCAATACTAATGGTACCAGTTGCACTCTGATTATGCGTATTTCTGGTCTTTCCTCGGAGTCCTGAGTGTCGCCAGATTCCCTGTAGTACACCCTGCAGTACCACTCTCTCAAGGCCGTGATGATCTACCCGTACTTCTGCACTTTACACACGATTCCACAAGGCGCCGACCTCGTCCGCTTTGCTTTATCGTGCACTATTACCCACCCCAACAGTGCAGAAAAACCCTCGACAGAACTCAACAACTTGATAGCGTGGAAAACGTGGAATCACAGTGTATTAAAATCTACATTATTTGTTATACTTACACAAGATCACGATGTCTGTAGCTTACACAGCGAGGCAGAAGCTGAATTAAAATAGGGGCTGTCATGTTGCCTTGGAAATTTGCTCACAGACTTGACATATGACTTGACATAAGACTTCACACGAGGAACTTCTCCCTGGTCGGCGCGCTAAAGAAGACACCTTTATACCAGCGCAGTATCACAGCAACACAAGACAAGTAAAATAGTTCCTTAGGAATTGAGTCGAATATTGTGGGTATGCTTCAGTTATTTGAATGCGGTAACATTTAGTTATTATGACTTGTTGCGGAATCAGTTTCCAACGGGGCTGGTCTAGATTTGTTCTTTCACTTGGTATGATGGCGGTGTAGCGGTACGGTTAACACAGCGACGTAGAAATACAAGTCACTAAAAGTAGTTCCTGTTTTCAGAAATGAATATCAAGCCGGAAATAAATTACAGGTTACCTGCACTTATAGATTATCACATGTCTACATACAGGCCAAAGAGGTGCTGTGGCAACATGGCTAGCATTTCTACCTGCCAGTCCGGAAGCCAGTTGTTCGAATCCACACCTAGGCGGGGGTTGTTTTTGTTTTAAAATTGGCGTGTGTTTCCAGGCTGACCCAGCCTTAAATGTGCGACTGGAAGCATTCTAAATAAGCTAAGATCATACCACCCACCAAACGCCTGTTGATCTACAAATATATGGACCTTGCACCACATACCCACTAATCTCAAAGCGTGTAAAAGGGTTATTTAAACTAACAGAGTTAAGATAGTTGCACATCCTTTACAGGACATTGCAGTGAACTCGTGCATTTTTCGGCTATTCGTGATTTCTTGGAAAGTTTACGTTCAGTAGTTTGCTTTCTAAACGACCGGCACTCTTACCTTCCTTTTGTATGCCGAGTCACCAGCAGTAGTGTTTCGAACTGAGTATGCGAGATTACGAATTGTATTCGTCGCCCCTTCTCTACAGGGGCGACATATGTAAAATAACAAAGGCACAAACACATCAGGTCCTAATAATGTTTTTGTTGATGTTTTGTCCAGTATCACTTTTTTTTGCAATGAGACTGTGATATGATTGCACCATCACATTTTCTAGGTCTGAGGGCCAGGAGGAATAGGTGGCCAGTCTGTTCCTCACTTTGGCAAGCGACGAACCCAGGCGTGAAACCCACGTCAAGCCGTACTCATGACATTACCAGTGTAGTTCCCTGTTAATTTCGCTGGGGAGCCCGCCACCCTAATTTAATGGTAGCACAAGTACATGATGAGAAGAGAGGCATTGGAGAACATCGTAACAACTGGAAAGAACGAGGGGAAGAGAGGCAGAGATAGACCAAGAGAAGTGATGCTGGATGGATTGAGACGGTGGCATGGAGGAATATCAGCAGCAGAGTTGATCTAGAAAACCAAAGACCGAGATCTGTGGAGAGCCATGAACGCCTACGCCAGCCGGCACGGCACTTGATGATGATGATGATGACAAGTATATGTAGCGAATTAATTCACCGAATCTAGAAACTACGGATTTAGTTTACAGTTAACAGAAGTATTTATATAATGTTCTCTGCCCAATTACATGCATAATATTGTCTGTAGAATTATTTACTTTGTCTACACAATTATATACTAAATATTTTCTGTACAATTATTTACATAATATTTTCTGCACAATTACATACATAATATTTTCTGCACAATTATTTACAAAATATTCTCTGCACAATTATTTACTTAATATTTTTGTAAATTATTTAAATAATATTCTCTACACAATTACATACATATTTTTTGCACAATTATTTATTTAATATTGTCGGCACAATTATTGACTTAATATTTTCTGCACAATTATTTACTTAATGTTTGCTGCACAATTATTTACATAATATTGTCTGCACAGTTATTTACTTAAAGTGCTCTTAATTGCAACAGATCGCTATTCAATGCCACTAATAACTAACACTCACATTACATAATAACTTCTCTACTGCAATTACAATTTGCGTTAACGGTTCAGCGACCCAAATCCTGTTCGGCTTTCACTCCGAAAGACGCGTAATCTATACCCTTTACAGCCACGAAAACCGCCTGAGCATATCAAGGTTGGTGTTATCAATTCGTAGGGCGATCCAATCAGACATGTGTTCCTGAAGTACATGACATGTTTGCTATAGTGAATACGATAAACGTATAGATAAATGGGCCAAGAGACAGCACACTACAGTTCGATATCTTTAGTATTGCAAAAATGCGACACTGGGGATACCTGACGCCGCCGAGGACAAACTGACGCCGCCGAGGACAAACTGACGCCACTAAGGACAACTGACACCGTTAGGAAGATGTGATTACTGGTCATATGTTTGTTCTGGCACGTCTGCCTTCAGATCCGGGTATGTCATGTGTTAGTCCTATGTAGAACCTTCCCTCCAGGTCGGGATTTTGAAAAGAACAAAACAAAACAAAACAAAAACAACTTAAGCTGGACGTCGAGTTAAATTTAGTCTAAATGCACCTAGATGTCTTCTGGAAAGTATACGCTGTAATATCGACTACAAAAACCATTGAGTAACGATTGGTCTTTATCGGGCGTCGACAGCATACGGCGAGGGTGCGAAGCGTGGCACGTGGAGAGATATTCAATAGCACGTCATTGTCAATTGACATACAGTAAATGATCTCATTCAAATATCTCGTTGTTTTAGCCAGACAGAAACAACAGTCCAAGAGGCGGAAAGGATGAAGCGCTCTAGCTCTTAAACTGCCCGTGCGCTAACAACGGGGTAGCGATATCAACACCTACATATCATTTGGACTTCAACATTGACGTCTCATTCAGAAAGCAATGGCAAACTACTGAACGTAAACTTATGTAAAACATAGGAGTGGGGTTTATCGCAACGTCCTGCAAAGGTCATGTAACATTTTTACGACCTTTTTAATATATTCCACGTTTATGATCGTTTTAAAATATTCAGATTTTACGAGGAGGCTTCAAATGAAAACCATATGTTTATTTCTATGTTTTTTGTTTTTTTTAGTTTTTGGGGGAGAATATATTCTGAAAAAAGTAAAGAACATATGCATCATTTTTCGATGTAGTCACTACTGCGTTGAATGCAAGTCCTCCAGCGCCGGTAAAGTGCTTCGATTCATGTAGAAACATCGACTATGGTTTATACTCGGTGTGCCTGAACCGGTTGTGAACAGTTTGTCACAGAAGTCAGGTTGTCTTGAAACTTCCTACTCCACTCACACACTTGCTGGACTGACAGGCATACATCAACATACTGACCTTCATTCGCCGATGAAGTTCTATAGGTTTTACCCCTTCACTGATGATCCCAAACGAAAACAAAACCCGGATAACAGAAAGCTGCTCCTTTATGGCGTATATCAAAATTGGGACAGCCGTCTTTAAACTGTACTTATGACACCACCGTGTTCATCTGCATCGTGATGTTAGGTGCTTAATACTATAGAAATCCTTCACAACAATAATGACGGGTAACAAGACTATGGCAGGGAATTTGAAATTTCTATCACACGTTTAAGGTTTTCGTGTGAAGCCTCCTCGTAAATTCCAGAGAAGTATATAATTGTTTTTAAATGTTTCCTATATTTGCATCCCTTCCAATTAAAAGTTGTTAGATGTTAGAGGTCAGAGTGTGCGATCTGATGTAAACTGAGTGAGTGTCCAACAACAATGTTGGCATTGACGATGTTCTATTTCAACTCTATCTGTTCCCATCGGTCCCGACCACCTTCACCACCAACTCTATTTCCACTCTATCGTTCCCATCTTTCCCAATCACCCTCACCACTAACTCTATTTCCACTCTATCATTCCCTTCTGTCCCGACCACCTAGGGTCATCGAGTTATTTGTTTTGTTTGGTGTATCTTACGCAATGTTTAATGCATAGTGAACGGAAATGTACATTGTAAAACATGTTAATTTGAGTGCATATCATTTCTGGTCTAAAACCTACTTCTTCTTTGGCACTCAATACTGTTAACGGGTTATAACAACTCAGAAACGATAAAAACTTGATATATGCTCGTTTCAAGACTTTCAGGCAAACAAGTAGGAATTAGACCTTGGTAGACTTGGGTTACCGATCTCCCTGGCCTAGGAATTAGCGACTTTCTCCGTAATCCCGTATATTCTCGTGAGTAACGTGACGACGGCGAGAATCAGTAGCGGTTCTAACCACGTCTGTAACTTAGGGTATGTGAGCCGGTCGCTCAGAAAGCAATGGCAAACTACTGAGAGTACTCTTGCCAAGAAATCAACAATCAGCTGAAAGATGCTGATGTTGACAGCGATGTCATGTAAAGGATATGCAAAAAAGTTTTTAAGACTTGGGTTGGCAGGCTGGGTGACTTCGCAACATTACTTCGCAACAGCACTAGAGAAAGGTTGTCGACTCCTGATCTATATATATAAAGATGGACCTAGCACTGTGCATCCAGTACAACCCAAAACGTGAAATACATTCACTTTTAATTTATACTTTGATCTGTACTTTGGTTTTACAATTGATACGTTAATCTGTACTTTGGTTTGACAATTGATACGATGATCTGTACTTTGGTGTGACAATTGATACTTTGATCTGTACTTTAGTTTGTCAATTGATATCTTTACTTGTACTTTGGTTTGAAAATCGATGCGTGGATGTGTACTTTGGTTCGATCATCCCATATTATCTCATTTCATCAGATTCCTCTTGTACCTTGCTGTGTCGACATAAAGTATAAACATCTGCGTCCTCCACAGTCCAGTAAATGTCAGGAACTCGTTGAATTTCAGATCAAACGGTCAGGAACCGGCTGCACGACGCTGGTCTTTGGGCTAGAAGACATTACAGAGGTCCTGTTCTTACGGACCGGCATCGCCAGAACCGACTGCAATGGGCGAATCAGCATCGTCAATAAAATGGTGGTACAAGTTTGCAATTGAAACTGTAATAATGTTGCGTTGCTTTTTTTTATCAGTGTATTAATCATGGTTCACTGGTTTAGTTCTCTTCATGAGCTCCACGTTGGTGATCGTGTCACACAATTTTATTCCTTCTGGGTTGCACAGGCACCAATGAGTGTATGTTTGTAATTTATTCGTTAACATATTAGTAGTTCGCCGTGTTTCTGATCTGCCATGTGTAGCAGGACAAATAAGGCGGCATCGGGAAATAGAAAAGGATAGAGCACATTGAACGCACCAAAGCTGACTTGGTGATGAGAACATCTGAGAGTGACAGATAGAGACGGGGAACAGCCTTGAAAGAAGCAAGGCACACTGTTATCAAGAGGACAAGATCTGTGAGTGAGAACAGAATGGCGAAAGTGATTGAACATCCAAAGAATCTAAGGAAAGGAAGAATGCAAGAAGAAGCAGAGATGAAATGAAAGTTGATGGATCGTTATTTCAGTTGGAGAATCACCGAAAAGTCACACAAGAACTAACACCTCAAGTAATGGCGTGAGTAGTACTTAGATATAAAGGTTTTCTGTTAATTATAAATATTATTGTTAGAAATATTGATATCAACTGTTAACACGGCTGATGATTGTGATGTGACCAGCAACATGTTGGACTTATGATAGACAGGGTTAGTACGGCAGTGTGAGCAGGAATGACGGACTGTGTGATGGTATAAATGCCTGCAGGTCATCGGACTCATGTGATGCTGCCTGAAAATAAATCCTAAGCTAGCAATTGAAGCAATATGTCAGTGTTATATATCACTATTATAAGTTACGTTGCTGAGTTCAAGTTGATTTAATTCAGAAAACTAGAGCTAAACATAGGAGCAAAATTATTACCAAAGAAGGAAGCAACTACATGAAAGAAGGGTTGCACTACTTGGCAACTATGGGTGCACGTCTCGGTGGATGATTAACCCAGGACATAAGTGACGATGGTAACAGTGTGTAAACATCAGCTGTTCTAAAGCCTGCTCAGATCGCATTACAATAAGGTTTCATGGTGAAATTGTTGATAAGGATGTGTGGCAGTGTTGCCAGATAGTTAGAAGGATAGCTGTGTCATTGGAGGTAAAGGCTAGCCATCCCTACGAACAGGACAAGGATGTAACTACGATACCATTATGATATGAATACGCACATTTCTTTTGGAGCATTTATACAAACGTATCAGGACCAGTGAATGTACACAGAATTAATTTTTACCAGTTAACTAGATGTCGTGTTTGTGCAGTATCTCAACGGATAACACTGAAGTAAACAGTGTAATACACAGGATGGATATAGATAGGCATGTACTGGCAGGAATTTTCTTACATGTTTGGATCCAACATCCGTTGCTGTCATGGGACAGACTCAACTGCAAACTATGGCAATTGTGGCCAGGGAACTGTTAACCCGTGATATTGTGTGGTGATTTAACGAACACTAATTGCATAGTGCACAGACATTTTTCATTACAGAAGTCAGTGTGCAGTGGTGACCAGCAGATTTTTTGTCTATGAACTGACGTCGGCAGACTAGTGACCCAGACGCAGCCAAGATCGAAGGGAGCGAGTCCGAAGATCTGAGGGAGAACGACACTAACGTCACCAGATGCACCGGATACCTGAAGGAACAAGTCCTGCCATCGGGAGAACTGTATGAACAACACCAGAAACAGATTCACAAGGTTGTACTCCTTTTGATTGTGTGTATCTGATCATCTCATGCATATTCATTACATTATTTTGCATATTGATAATAATATTGTTGTAATTGGTTCACAGCTAATTTATATATTATTGTGCACCAATTATGTCCACATTAGGTGAATTTATCGCCTTAGGGGGAAAGTGCGGCTTAACTGGACCCGAACTAATGACCTGGGCTGAGGCCAAAGTGTCTGAATTTCAAGCACAACAGAGAGAGGAGAGGACAGCAGCGAGAGAGGCCAGAGAAGCACAAGAAGCAGCAGCGAGAGAAGCCAGAGAAGCACAAGAAGCAGCAGCTAGAGAGGCCAGAATAGCACAAGAAGCAGTAGCCAAAGAAGAGAAAGAAGCCAGAGAATTGGAAAAAGAAAGAATAGCTATTCTAGAAATACAGAAAGGAAAAGAATTGGAACTAGAAAAAGAAAGAATGTTGACTCTAGAAAAACAGAGAGAGAAAGAAATAGAATTAAAGAAACAGAAAATAGAGAAAGAAATGGAATTACAAAACCAAAAGATGGAGAGATAAATAGAACTGGAAAGAGAAAAATTAGCTCTTCAGGAGAAAATACTTGCGTTTGAAAAGGACAAGTTAGCGGCCGAGTAAATATTAAAAGACAAAGAGGTTGAGGGAAATATCAAGATAAAGATTTTGGAGATGGAGAAAGAGGCAGAAATATCTAAGAATAAGTTAGCATGCAAAGCACTGCATCCCGCCAAAAGATATCAAGGGATTATTAGAAATTTTTCCCAAGGGGACTCGATTTATGCATGGCTGACTAATTGTGAGGTCCTCTTAACTCATTACGAGGTACCGTCTGACCAGTGGGCCATGTTACTTCATAGGCACTTGTCAGGGGAGCCGTTAAAGGTAATCGAACTCATACCTGAACAACGACGTACTGATTACCAATACATGAAACAAAGACTATTGGCACATTTCTCATTGGACACTGCAGGTCTGCGTACAGCATACAAGACACTCGGGCCTAATTCAAACCAAACTTTTCTAGATTCCGTTTCTGAAACGACATTAATTTTTGACAGGTGGCTGATATCGGCTGAGGTAGGTAAGGATTTTGACAAACTAAGAGACCTCATACTCAGGGATAAACTTATCTCCGCAGTACCACAAACAATGGCAACATTCCTTGTAGAACACAAATGTGTTTCAGTAGCTGAAATGGAAGTGTAGGGTGAATCATTCTTTAATGCCCATAAAGACATTTTTGCAGAAAGTACTCAACCAGAACTTATCAAGGGCATCCGCCAGAGTTCCTAGTAACAAATATAATAATTCTCATAACAAATTTCAACGTCAGGACAAATATAGACAGAACCAACAACGGTTTAACACAAAAAAGGGTATGACAGTCTAATGTAGATATTGTCGACGCATGCACGGAACAGCAGAAATGTGTGATTTCTTACCCGGAATATGAGTCTTACATTAAAGAACTAGCTACGAAACGTAACTGTAAATACACAAACTACAAAAACAACTTTAAATGCTTCGCGTGTAATAGTTTTGGTCACGTAGTCAAGTCATGTAGATTACAACAGATGACCAAAAATGCATGTCTAGCCTATGCTATGTCAAGCAGCGACGATGATGAACAGCAATACGATAACGCGTCTGACAAGTATGCACGACAGGAGAACAATCCGAACAGAGCATATGTTCAAGAAGCAAACTCCGCTTATGTAAACAATGGAAGACTGAACGTCGAACGTGCAATTGTCAATGGAATAGCAGTCAGAATGGTGAGGGATACAGGGACGTCGATTATTGGGCTTGACAGAAAACTAGTGAAAGAAGAGGATTACACCAATGAGAAGGTTATATGTAGAACATTTGGTGGATCACTAGAACAATTTGATGTGGCATGGACAGACATCAATTACCCGTACTATCACGGGCGTGTAACAACGGCTGTACTACCACAACCAACGACGGAACAAATTGTGGAAAACATTCCTGGAGTTAAAGAGTGTACCACCCAAGAAGTAGAACAATGAGAAAAAGACAACATGAAAATACACGAAGGTAATTGCGCAACATTAATTTTCCCGACAGAAGACAAAAAGATACCTGTCGCAAGCGATGATTCAGAATTAGAGACCAATATATACGAAATGGAAGGAAACGTCGCAGGAAACCAAAAACAAACCAGTCAATCAATAAATCATAAATTGACATATAGTAGTAAGGACAATACACAAAAGACATGCCATAACAATTTACATGAGTTAACAAATACAGAAATTACATGGGATTTATTACCGATAAGATCGAACTTAACTCAAGCAGAACTTGAGAAAGTTACATTTGGTATTGAGAATTTTAGGCGTATTAGTCCGTCATTTAGTGACAGTACACCAATAATTAAACAATTCTTTGCGCTATACTTACATAATAATAGCTTATACGTAGATCACATACACGGATGTGCAGCTAGAAGATATGAGTCAAGCTCAGATGACGAGGAGACATACAGTAAGAACAACAGGCAACAGCGGCGGTCAAAAAAAAAAAAAACAACAACAACAACAACCAAAACACGACAAACAGATGCAGTAGATTATACAAAATTAGACTGGCATGAAGAAACTCCGCCAAAGATTCCACAAGTCCATTACACTAACCCAGACACTTTACTAACAGAATGGCAACAACAGGGTATTCCCGAAACTCATGTTGATAAAAGAATACGGGATGTGAAAATCAGAAACTGGAATCGATACTGGAAAGGCATGGGTTTATCGGATGCAGAACGAAAAGAAAAAACACGCCAAATAGATAACTTTGAGTCAGTAACAACATATGTCACGCAAAAAGATGATAATCACTGCCCAGTTCTACACATTAAAGAAACATAGATCAAATATATTGAAACAAGTCCAGACAGATACATCCATTAGATTCACATGCAGCGACAAAAGAGCATGGTATTTCTGAACACTGTATTCTCTCTTTATAAAATCTGTCGAATTTCTTCTGTCTATAAATTTCTCTTATATTGTAATTAAACGACACAATACATATATAGCCAAGTACATATACGATTTAGGAAGTACAATTCGTTACAATCGCGTAATACGTCAACCACATATAACGGAATCAGACACTTACATACACCACAGTACTACAATAATAGGTGCATATAATACAACAATTCACATAATCGAACAACTTGTACACAGCATCCACAATATAGTATCTCATAAAGGGTGGCTGAACAAATATTATACTCTGAACGGATGGTCAGGACATTTCAGGCCACCGGGAAACAGCTTGTAGTAATTGATATTAGCAATTGTATTATAACTATGTCATTATTGATTTGTTCAGATACATACATATTTGGGTATTATTATTGTTACAGACATTTATAATACGACAGTATCAGTGGGGAAGGATGATTAATAGTACATATCAGTGATAGTCTCGTCATCAAAATGAAAGCTGAAACCGTCGAGCAGACGAAATGTAATCCCACGTTGCAAGTTATCTGCGAACGAAATCGTCGTATTCCAGATAAGTTAGATTGATTATTAAGATATATTAATGATATTTCATTGCTGTTGAAAATGAAAGAAGAAAAAAAAAGATAAATTCATGAAAATGAAAAACAAATTGAATTCATGAAAAAATTAAATCATGAAAACAAGACTGAAAAAAAAATGGGAAAAAAAATTTAATTCATGAAAAAAATTTAATCATGAAAATGAAAAAAAATAATAATGACAAAACAAAAGAAAAGAACAAGATTTGTCATTATTTCGTTTGATGCATTATTCAATTATCGCATGATGTATTATTGTTGTTTTGTTATGACAATACATATATTATGTACACTTTGACACAAGTTCCACAGGTTCAGTAAGCCAAGTCACATTACGACAATAATATAATACATAAGACACATGGTGCAAAGGTTACTACTGATTTGATTTATGAGGAAATTGATTGATTTTAAATATTCATTGGGTTCATTGCAATTATATTAGTGCGTTAATTAGTGTATTATTATTCATACTTTAACATGTAGTTATTTCATGAACAGAATGAATGGGAATGAACGGAATATTAGCAAAGTATTTAACTTAATAATACTATTATTATGTTGATAAAGTAGGATAAAATATTGCAGATAAATATTAGGCAGCCATGCTCATGAGCCACAGATGTTAACGAAGAATATACAGATACAACGTTAGAAAGTGCCGATAAAGATATGCACATATATGAAAACCCCACATGAAGTCATTACACGGAACAGTCGAAGTGGAAGCACAGAATGTTCACGGCAACTGTAGTCAGGTCAAAAGCACATTGGATGAGAGAAAGGTCGACTATGAAGATGCACAGCGAAGGCAAGAGCGATTCAGTTACCAATGATGTCAGTGGAGACTGGAGATGTTGAACACACACATTTAAGGAGCTACTAGGTATGTCGTGGGAGACATTGGGATCTTAGTATGCTGGACTTCAATTCTGTGAAATACTAAGGAGGTTGGAGCCACACATTGTCTACGGTGATAGATGTGATATGTGACCGATTTATGAATATTTTTTTGTTTGGGTGATGTCGTTCATGGCACTTCAACTATTCACAATAGAATGGGTTATAAAGTTAGTGGATATGCTTTATTACAGAAACATGGACGGATATGTGCGACATTTAGCGGACAATGCAGACGGAGATGTGCGGCCAGAGACCATTATGACAGGTTTGTTCGACTACTGCGACCTATGTCAAAGACTGGAAGACTGAGTTTGTAGGTAAAATGTTTACAACATTTTAAATTTACGGGGGCATATGTGCCATGTGTAGCAGGACAAATAAGGCGGCAATCGGGAAATAGAAAAGGATAGAGCACATTAAACGCACTAAAGCTGACTTGGTGATGAGAACGTCAGAGAGTGACAGATAGAGACGGGGAACAGCCATGAAAGAAGCAAGGCACACTATTATCAAAAGGACAAGATCTGTGAGAAGCGAATGGCGAAAGTTATTGAAGATCCAAAGAACCTAAGGAAAGGAAGAATGCAAGAAGAAGCAGAGATGAAATGAAAGTTGATGGATCGTTATTTCAGTTGGAGAATCACCGAAAGGTCATACAAGAACTAACACCTCAAGTAATGGCGTGAGTAGTACTTAGATATAAAGGTTTTCTGTTAATTATAAATATTATAGTTAGAAATATTGATATCAACAGTCAACACGGCTGATGATTGTGATGTGACCAGCAACATGTTGGACTTAATGATAGACAGGGTTAGTACGTCAGTGTGAGCAGGAATGACGGACTGTGTGATGGTATAAATGCCTGCAGGTCATCGGACTCATGTGATGCTGTCTGAAAATAAATCCTAAGCTAGCAATTGAAGCAATATGTCAGTGTTATATATCACTATTATAAGTTACGTTGCTGAGTTCAAGTTGATTTAATTCAGAAAACTAGGGCTAGACATATGAGCAAAATTATTACCAAAGAAGGAAGCAACTACACGAAAGAAGGGTTGCACTACTTGTCATGATCCATGCATATTTAACGCTAGAAATGAATATTCCAAGTTTTGTGCTAACTTTAATTTCTTGTCAGTTCCACACATTTCCATGAGCCCGTCCTGGGCTAGCCATAGTAAACCCAGTGGGCGGGGAGAATTTGTCGACTCTGTCGTTGTAGGGATCTTTACGGATCTACTCCAAGACCTAGGAGGTTATGATGTTGTCTTAGCTTGGACGATAATTTGTATACCAAGAGGAGTCGTCAGTGATTAACCCCCCCCCCCCCCCCCCCCCCCCGCTAACTAGCTTTGAACTCAAGTGAAGTCCATACCAGTGTCCCTCGCCATCATGTGAACCCTCTCCGACTTTTGAGGTACTTGTAATTTACGTCCACGGTATATTATAGATACTAGCCGTATGCGATGTTGTTATGTAGCCGGAGTCCATGTGATATACGTGTATGTAATTTATGTCCCTCCATCCCTCAACTAGCCTACCGGACATCTTTGGGCAAGGTGGAGTACCTCCGATCAGGGTTACGTGAAGCCATGGGTGCATGTGGTGGATGAAGTTGAAGATCAGCTAACAGATAGTTGTTGATTATGGTCTCCAATTTTACGACGGCAAGCAGCATATGTATTTTTGGAGACAAAAGCTACGGTCATGGACCAGTACGGTCATTGCTAAAATGGAAAGCAATGGCAAATTACCTTCTTTACAGATGCCTAGAAAATCATGTTTCGTCAATTCATAGATAGTTGATCCACGATTGTGGTGATCGTGTGGGATAGCAAAACATGACCACCCACGCTTATCGTCTGGTACATGAGGATGATGATGAATCTCTACGACTGAGAGTTAGTACGACTGGACAGTGTCCACTGTGATCCAAGCTGGAGAGTGAAATGGTCAGGAAGAGAGCCGAACTCTTGCCGTCGTTATGACCAGTTTAACCTTGGAGGTTGTGGCAGTAACACAGGCATTAGTGACGCTGGAAAGACAGACGTTCTTCCAGACATGTTTTCTCAGAGATTCCATGGGTATAATAAGAAAGATCGAAATGGGCTGGGCCAGAAGGCAAAGACTTGAATCTCTGAGGTGTCCAAAACTGACTGATATCTGTTACATGTTTGTGCCTGGGCTGGCGGGTGTGAGAGCAAACGAATGAGTAAATTGGCTTTGGCTGATGTGGGGAGTGGCAGGACGTGACTCCGGAGATGGATGCGACTCTGCAACTATGACCAGACTGCAAGAACGTCAAGTCAAACTGGGTCAAGCTAGACTAGAGCGCCATGCGGTAAGACAAAGAAGAACAGTCAGCCCACACAGAACTGGTGTCATCAGTCGCTACACGCTGAAGGAGATACCGAGGGGGCGATGTGAGCACTTGAGGGACTAAAACAAAGTGATGTGCAATGAGCTTGATCCGCTGACAAATAGTTTACTTAACTAACTAACAAACAAACATCGTAATTTCACCATGTTCAGCTTAACATATCGATAAACAGAAATAATGATCGGTACAAAGAAAAATTGGGTACCCAAATGCAATATCGAAATGAATGGAACCATACTGAAGAATGTCAATGTATTTAAGTATTTGGGTACTTTAATAACAGCAGGTGCAAGATGTACTAAGGAAGTTCAATGTAGAATTGGCCAAGCACAGAAAGCATTTCACGATATGAAGAATATTTTCTGCAATTTATCGTTGCCAATCGAGGTAAGGAAAAAAGTTGTTAATAGCTATATTGTGCTAATCCTGATGTGCAGAAGCAAATCATGGACAAATAGAAAACAAGTACCGATCACGTGGAAGCTGCGGAGAAATGGTTTTATAGAAGAAAGATAAGAATGCCTTTGATGTATAGCAGTTGTTCTCAACCTTTTTTGGCCCGTGGCCCCCTTCACCATATTTTCTGAACGTCATCCCCCCACCCCTCTTTCGTATTTGCTACCTAAAAATTTGGCCCGTGCCCCCACCCCCCTTCACCATATTTTCAGAATGCCACCCCCCCCCCCCTTCGTATTTCCTACCTAAAAATCCCCCCCCTTTTTTGTGTTACAGTATACGTAATAATGGAAGCTAAATTTAATAGCACATACTAAAACAAGTCTAGACGTCCACACAAAGCATGATTTGTGGGTCTACTTACTTTATAAAATGAATTTTAGAAGGGTGAGACATACAGAACCGTAAAGTATGAAGCGAAAAACAATATCAAGTAATCGGTTCTTGTATTAATGAGATCTTGAAATAATCTTATTCCCCCTCCCCCCTCCCCCTCCTCCCTGGAAACTCTAAAATTCTCCCCTAGGGGGGAATTCCCCACCGGCTGAGAATCACTGATGTATAGAAATAGCAATGAAAATATCTTGAGAGGAGTTTCCTCACAAAGAGAACTGGTTACTCACATCAGAAGAAGACAGTTCACATTCTTTGGGTATGTCATGAGAAGGGGACTGCTGGAGTATGTCGTCACAACGGAAAGGGATGGAGGTGTCACGGAATTACCGGAGATGTCGAACCAGCATGAAAAATTGTTGGAGACAGCCGTCTCTAACCACCACAACGCTTTGTTGTAGAGAAAAGTGTTTCATCAGATCAAACACGGTCAGGATTCTTTGAGATTTCCCAAGAAACAAAGGAGACTCGTCGGTATGTTGTTTTACCCGATCTGAGAAATGAAAAGAAGGAGAGGTTCTCTTGGCCTGGATTATGGACAAGGGAGTGACGTCATTGGGACACAGCTCTCGGCAGTCGGAATAAAACAACATTGCGAGCAGTGTGCAGGATGGTTTGAAACAAAAAGGAGGATGGAGTTGATCCAGTTCAAAATATGAAAATAAATCACGGTGTCTAAAGTTGTGAACAGAGACGGACATTTTTTCCTTAATGTGAAGTTGTGATTTCGATTCTGACCTGGAAGAATTTACATAAGGTACCTACTTGATAGAGATTAGGAATTGAGCGTAGTAAGGTTGCGTTGTGTGAATTTATTATAGGAGCATCGGCAGCAATAGACTGATGCGTAGCTTAAACTAGGTCAAGTAATATATTGTTTAATTCAGCGGGTTAAGACTAACGTAGTGGGATGATATATAGGGAGATTGAAAGTGGTTGGGGGAATAAAGGGAATGTCAATGGTGGGATTTTCCGGTGGGGTGTCTACTGAGGTGTCTTCGCTTCCCTTTGGTCATTCCTTTTCTTACCACGTCTCAGGTAATGTGATGAACTCCTCTGTCTTATACCAGAGTGGTTCTATGAGGATCTAGATATTAAAGTCTGAGTACGGCCTTCGGCCTACACTCACATATAATGGGTCTGAATCTGGTTGCTATCACCGGGTGTTCCCTCTTCGACAGGTTCCACTAGAAAAGAGAATTTACCTACCACTCAGAGATGAGGAAAATGGCAATGGCCTGGTGCAGTGCTAATTGACCTCGACAATTGAACCCTGTTCCACAAGGAAGGTCCAACACCTCCTTGTTTCATTGGAGTATAGACAGTGAATCGTGAGAAGAGTGACTGGTCAGTGGCTGTATTCCAAACAACAACGGAATTATTAACTATGATAGTTACCAGAAGAAGTATAGGAGGGGAAAGAAGATAACTAAATAACATTTTTTTTCTAATGACAGGAAACATTTCGTAGAGTGAATGACAGTAGTGTTTAGTGGGGATGTTACTGGACCAGTGGTTGTGTTCTTTCGTCACTGGATTGTACGGGATACATGTTTAACCGTCTGTGTCGACCTAAGGGACGGTAATTAATCAAATCACCCATGGGTGACCAGACATCAAAACTATCCAAGATATACAGGAAGAAGTCAACAATCGGCCGGAGAGGCACATCATCTGGTGAGCTCCTTCTGATCTTGTAATGTTGTGCAGTTGTATGGCCGGAGCACGATGATGAAATTTGACTCTGATCCTGAACTGCCTGATTATATCTCACATTCACGATAGACTACACTACATATCTCCACTCACATACATTGCACACACACGTGACACTTTTCTGCATTAAATGTTTTATCATTTTGTTAGAAGCCAGTGTTGGTGTGATATGTTCTAGAGGACTATGAGAAGGGGTATTGTCTTATGGTAAGAAGTGAGAGAGATGGTGATCCAGAGACTGAAAGGGGGTGTGTAGACATAAGTCCAGCAGAAGCCCAAGCTGAGGAAAGGGAATTTAAAAAGTGTGCTTGTTGATTCCACTTCCCCCCAGGAACGACAGGTGACGGGAGGGGAAGAGAGGCAGGGTCCGGAGGATGGGGAAGACCAAGAGAGAAGATGCTGAGCATTTTAACATCACGGCATGGAAGACAATTGGTATCAAACATTATTGGCAACACAAGAGACAGATGACTGTGGACAGACACGATCACCGATGCCACAAGACATGGAAGAACGTCGGTATCAGAAATTATTGGCACCACAAGAGATAGTAAGATGGTGCAAGATGGTGGAAATGACCACGTGTTCACATGCACCCACTGTGAACGAACATTTACAGCGCGAATTGTCCTTATCAATCACATTCGCTACCGCCATGGGTAAAAGTTATTATGCATTTTTAAAGCACAAACTATCGTCTGTCAAGACGGCAAGGTGCCAATGTATAAGAGATAGAAAGCTGTGAACAGACATGATCACCATTGCCACACGACATGGACTATAAGAAGATGAAGAACAAATCTGTGTAGTTTGAAAGTTGAGGTGGAATCATACACTCACTTGGAAAGCAAGTATACAAAAATAGGGGAACAGATAGAGATATCAAAATAAGAATACGCATGGCAAGAGGAGCTTTCATAACACTAGGAAATATGCGGAATTAAAGGAAGCTACAGTTTGCATCACCCTATACTTTGTGACTCCTGTGTTAAATCGGTACTACTGTAGGGTTGCAAACACGGAGAACGAGTAACAGAATTACAGAGTGTATTTTTAATGACTTTAAAAAAAAAATATTGCCGTTCCAAGCTTTGTATTTACCTTTTATATTGCATGAACTCCACAGAGGGTGAATAGAAAACTTGGACCGGCAATATTTTCAAAAACCCCAGTCATTAAAAATGCACTCTATACTAAAAGTTTGTACACTGTGTTTGTATTTAATATTCTCTGTTTTTCGCAGGAGCTAACTCTACCCAAATGATTGTAATACATAAACAAAATACTAATAACCTACAAACATTCCCAAACTGATTCCCGTTCAGAAGACTGAATAAAATGCCATAACAGAATCACCAATGTGGAGCTATTGGAGAGAGCTAAACAAATCCGATTGAACCAAGACGTGAGGAAAAGACGCGGGCACTGGATAGGACAGGCACTGAGAAAATCTGGGGACAACATCACTAGATATTCTCTTGTCTGGAACCTGCAAGGCGAACGAAATAGCGGAAGATCTAAAACACACGGAGAAGAGATTTACAGAGATTAATAATATTGGGAGGACATGGAGGGAATCGCTGGAGATAACTACAGATAGGACGTCTTAGCCTGGTTTGGTTGCTGATCTATGTCCCAATAGGTGATAATAGACAGAAGGGGTAGAAGTTCGGACGGTTTACACTGCCAACTTGCCACAGAACGAGAACACGCTCTTATCACCGCCACACAAACACTGGTGGCCATGTCATCCCCTCGGCACTGAAATAACACAGGTTACATAGACGCATGGATTGGTACGGATAGACTAGCTAGCTGCGGTTCAAAGCTCACTCCACAGTTGTTATCACGGGCAGGTTTCGAATTCTTCCGTTGCTAGACATACATCTACCATGGTCGCTTGTCTGGCGTGTCCTCTGTTATCTAACCCTTCCTTGTTTTCTAAGAGAGTCAATCATTGACTGTTTGATTTAAGGGTGACATTCCCTATACAAACGTCAGGTTTAGAAATTCGATATATATGTTATTGTTGTATCACGCACTAGAAATTCTGTTGTTTGTTCGTGTTTTCCAACAACTGTGCCTGGTCTGTGGAAAGCATTGTGGGAAACACTGACCTTTAACCTGTGTTCGGTGCTTTCTACATTTCGTCTGAGTTCTTTATATGACGGGTACCCTTCGAAATAAGGTTGGTTTGGAGACTTCCCTCTGGTGTACAGGACCTGTTCTGGAACTTCCCACCTGCGAAGAGGCACATCTGGATCTAGCTAACTCATGCTTAACTGATTCAGCTCCTAATAAAAAGCAGGTTTCAATCATGCACGAAAAATTAGCACAAAACAAATTTCCACTCTCAATCATGCACGAAACAGTAGTAAAAAATAAATTCGCACTCTCGATCACGCTCGAAAAATTACTAAAATAAAAAACATTTCAATTCTCGATCACGCAGGAAAATTTACTACAAAACAAATTTCAGCTCTTGATCACACACAAATTATTAGTACAAAACAAATTTTCACTTTCGATCACGCACACATAATTAGCAGAAAACATCTCCACTATCGATCATGCAAGAAACTTGTGCACAAATCACGCCTCCATTCTTATTGATACCAGGTAAATTATCAACAAATATATTCACACTCTTAACCAAAAAAAGGCAGTTGATCAAAACCTGTTGCCACGTTTAATCATATAAGACAAATAATCATAAAAACGCCCCGGAGTTCTTAATCATGCAAAACAAATGTTCGCGAAACATGTTGCCATGTTCTTTTGTATGTTAAAATACAAGAAGAAAAGGAGACGTTTCGTTTGTAATGCCTTCGTCATGACTCACAAATCACGCAATAAATTCATAAAATCATATGTACGAGTGAGTATTGCTGTGTTTTTATATTTTAATTTCTTGATCACAATTTTAAATTCCTTGCTTTTCTTTGTCATTTTATTATACCAGCCTTGCCACTAGGTGTATTCTTTACATCACAAAATGGCGCTTGTTAAGTCACAGTCATTGTAAACAATAATACACGTCAAAGGTTTCAGTCAGAATTATATCATCTTCTTCATGGAGCGTACACATATGCCAGCTTCACTGCATAAAGTGACATGTTTCTTTGAGGCTTACAGTGGCTGAGCTTAGGATCACGTCTTCCGTTTATTCCTCTAGTTAAGTTAGATGCATATTCTTTACAGAACGTTGCATTGAACACCAGCATTTTTGGCTGTTGTGATGTCTTGGCAAGTTTACGTTCACTAGTTTGCTACCTCTAATAGCCAGAATATATTTGTGGAGTTTTACCAAACATGACACCTGTATATGTTTACTGATTCAATGCCAAACAAAGAATAGGTTTGAAACAAACATGGCACACAATCAAATTAACAAATATTATAATATAAATTTCCGTTCACTTAGCACGGAAAT
Organism: Cepaea hortensis; assembly: GCA_963921405.1. NCBI lineage: Eukaryota > Metazoa > Mollusca > Gastropoda > Stylommatophora > Helicidae > Cepaea > Cepaea hortensis. The sequence continues at coordinate 439,260,849 of OY992876.1, forward strand.
TACGGGAGATGCCACGAAATTACACGATGATCCTAGTATGGCAATATATCGTCATTCTGTTCAAATGGTAGGTCACATATGGCGATATATTATCCTACGGCACTGAATCAGATATCATCTCTTTTGATATTGGGTAGTGGACTGGCGAGCTAGTCATTCAGATAGGGCCAAAAATTTAAAGAATTCCTTATCATTTGGAAATGGTAGTTTGAATTTTGATGTGGTAAAGCCTTATGCTGTTCATGTTATATTGTTTGATATACAAACTGAAATACTGCCTGTTAAATCTTCTTCTTCTGCTGCGTTCATCCGGAGTTTTTTTTCAGACGTGATTGCGTTGTGCCTGTTTACAGCAGAGCTGCGTTCTTGCGCCGTTAGGCCGACACATCCGACTTCTGCGGCTGCTAAATCTGAGACTTTGCCGAGGATAATGTACCGCACATATGAACAAAATCAGCGACTATGTAGTTAGTATTTCAGCCAAGGTACGATTCATTTATTCACTTCATATGATACACGACTCTGCAGTGTGCACCTGACGAGATGCTGCGAAATATATCTGTGTAAATTCACTAAGGGTATACATTGTGTTGAGTGCTCCATTGTGTTGATTGCTATATTGTGTTTAGTGCTACATTGTGTTGAGTGCTATATTGTGTTGAGTGCTATATTGTGTTTAGTGTTATATGTTGTCTGTGTAAGAAAAACAAACAACTTTCTACAAAATCACACGTGGAAGATACCTGGATCATAAACAGAACCCAGACTTGGAAATTTAAATTCAATCAAAAGAACAGTATAAGTATGCATGGGTCCTGGAAGAAGGTGTTGAAAGAGCTGAGTCCAATATGGGGAACTTTGTTGGGAAGGAAAGGCGGCCGGCGAGATGTTAACCACATCATCTTTGGAGCGTCGAGTGATTTAAAATATTGTCTTAGCACCATATACCCAATGTGCCCCGAGGCGTTACAGCGACGCTTTTACTTCCATTACCTACTCTTTCCGTTTGTAGAGTGTATATTATAATAACATAAAACACACAACAGTCTCAACTAAGAGAGTAAACTCCGGCGTTAAACAAGCACAACATGAGACTTCTGTTCGCCAGACAAAGTCTCTCCATTTTCATTAATACAGGAGAGCTTCAAATGTAAACCTGAATTTGTGTTTTGATTTGGTATTCTGAAAATGTAAAGAAAACTGTATCATTTTTCGATGAAGTCACTTCTGCGTTCAATGCAAGTGCTCTAGTACCGATAAAGTGCCTGGATTCCTGTAGAAAAAAAAATTGTTGGTGGTTGCATATGTAACCACTCATGTATCACCTGCTGTACCGCTTCATCGGACCGACAAGTTTTGAAACTTTCTACTTCACTCATACGATTGCTGGACTGACAGGCAAGAATCACCATACAGGACCTTCACGCGCCGATGAATGTCTATGGGTATTACCCTTTCTATGATAAACAAAAAGCGGATAAAATAATGCTGCTCCTCTTTGGTGCTTGTCAAGAAATATTAGAAATATATCAAGAAATATATCAAGAAATATGGTGCATGTCAAGAAATATTAGCTCTACATAGTGGAAGGACTATTCTCTTGGTGATTATTTATCCTCTCCAGGAAATATAACCCAGGTGACACCCAGAGATCGTCCCAGTGGTAGTCGATGTTTTCATCATCCTTCAGGATATGAGTCTCCTCTTTGGACAGAGATATACTAAATATACTATCCATCCATCTATCATGTGCCATGCCGGTAAGCGTGGACGGTCATGTTCTGCCATCTCACTCGATCACCAGAGTCGTGGATAGCTCCGTGTTTCTGTCTCGACCATGCCACAAGGCCAAGCCATCCAGATACTTGCTTCTAGGTCTTCCCCTTGGTCTGTTCCACTCGATCTTACCAGTTGTCACTAAGTTCTCCAGATCATTTCTTCTCATAACATGCCCAAAAAATTGTGACTGTCTACGTCTAATGTCTCTAATCAGTTTACGATCTTCATTTGTTTCTTGAAGAACTTGTTCATTTGTCTTTCTGGCTGTCCATGGTATTTTTTTGCATTTTCCTCAGAAACCACATTTCTATTGCCATCAGATGTTTTTCAACCTGACTGCTCATTGTCCAAGCTTTACAGATTCTATGTAGCATCTCAACACTCTTTTTCTCGTTTCAATTGACATCTTTTTATTCGTCAGTATGTTTTTCATCCTGCTAAAGGCTACTTTTGCCATGGCGATTCTTGTTCTAATCTCTTCAAGGCATCTCCCATCAGATGTTATTACTGTTCCGAGATAATTGTACCTATTCACTTGTTGAAGAATATTCCCATTTACTTGTATATTACATTGTGGTGTTTCGTTCTTCCTAGTGACGACCATAATATGTGTCTTTTTACAATTTAATTCTAACCCTAGTTGTTCACTGTGTGTAACAACCGCATCTACTAAATTTTGCAGGTCCTGTTCATTGTCTGCAATCAAGACTGTATCATCTGCATATCTAATGTTATTGATGCATCGTCACCCAATGTTGATTCCTTCCGTATCTTCAATATTTCTGAAAATACTTTCACTGTACAGGGAAAACAGATCTGGAGACATTACACATCCCTGTCTCACACCTCTCTTAATAGGCTGATATTGGCTTACTTCATTATCAACTCTTATGGCAGCTTGTTGTTTCCAATATATGTTTTTTACAAGTCTAAGGTCTTTTCCATCAATCTGTAGATCCCCAAGCATCCTTATCATGTTGACATGTCTCACTTTATCGAAAGCCTTTGTGTAGTCAATAAAGCAAAGGTGTAGATCTTTGTTTACCTCTATAGAACGTTCGATTACGGTTCTCAGCATATACACAGCATTTACTGTACCCTTGCCTTCTACAAACCCACATTGTTCTTCTCCTATTTCAGGTTGTATTTTCCTCCTAACTCTTTGCATGATAATTCTTAGCAAAATTTTCGTGATGTGACTCATTATACTAATTGTTCGATGTTGATCACATTCCAAGGCTCCGGATTTCTTTGGGATTGCAATAAATACAGAATTACATAACTCCTGAGGTATATTTCCAGTATCATATATTGTATTAAGCAGACTGGTAACTTTATCTATTCCATATTCTTCTAAAGCATTAATCATTTCTGTTGTGACGCTGTCTGAACCGGGGGTCTTGCCAGATTTCATATGGTTAAGAGCTTTCTGAACCTCCATCTTCAAAATTGCTGGTACTTCATTATTATTTTGAACATCATACTGTTCGTCTCTGTTATCGTCATAAGGTTTTTCACGTAATCTGGCCATACATGTAAGATCTGATCTTTTTCTATTATGACTCTTCCATCTTTTGTCTTTAGGCAGCTTGCTGATGTACTTGTTCTTTGATTAGTAAGCTCCTGAATTCTTTTGTGCATTATACTATATATACTGATAATTTAACAAATATTAAGTATACTGAATAATAGCACATTACTGAAACAAGTTACAGAATTAAAATATTTTTGAAGTATGATCACGGAAGATGGCTAAATAGACTGAGCAATCGAAATCAGTTGTCAAACGGCAAATGCGCTTATATACCAACAATAACTCATACTTAAAAATCCAAATATTTGTCCACAAAACGACAGATAAATAGCATATTCACATCAGCCCTACGCTACCATTTTCAAACGATGCTTGAAGAGGGCTACCAACTGAACTATCCGAGACCTAATAAGAAATGCTGTTCTCAGACAGGCAGTCGGGTCAACATCTTGTGCCACATATTTTGAAAGACAGAAGATTAAAAGGTTTCGCCATGCAGCACCACCAATTACCAGCCCTACACTCAAGAACAGCTGATACGGCAGTAAGAGGATGCCCGAGAAGAATATGGATTGACGACATCAAAGACATTGTACAATCTCACGAAATGACACTGCCCAGTGCCATCCTTTGGGCGCTGGAACGTCAACTATTCCTCCCCGCGACGCTTGACGGCAAAAGTGGATGATGATGATGATGATGATGATGATGATGATGATGATGATGATGATGATGATGATGATGATGACGATGATGATGAACAAATATTAACATGGATCGGTGGACGGACCGCTTTGTTGATGAACATGTGTTTTGGCCATGAAATATAACCGAATCGATTCGCTGAGGTCATCCCAGTAGTAGTCGATGATTTTATCATCCTTAAGGATCTGTGTGTTCCCGGCGGGCAGCTCCATAACCATGTCAAACTGATCTGCGGGAGTTGGAATCCCACTCTCAGACAACAGCCATTTTTTCGTCTGTGGATGAAACGATAAGGAGAACTGACAAATTGATAATGACGCATCATAATTTTAGACATCAAAATTACTAATAAACCCAACACTCCACATTAGGCCAATGGCTTCGGGCGGAGGAGCGCAGTTGGGAAGGCCCAAGCCTTAGGCTAGTGCAAGGAAATTCAACCTAATGACTGAATGTCATGGCGGGGCAGACCAGATCTTAAGCCTGTGTAAGCAAATGGTTTAGAATTGAAGCATTGCTTTGCTGATCCGACAGCTTCTGCAGCTTGTCTTGTTCCAGGCGTATTGGTGTTACCTTTCCTCTGGAGTAAACTAGACAAACCGAGAGAGGGATCATGCTGCATGGGCAACACATGGTCTCTAAATTCAGTCCAAGATTTGTGCTTTTTTTTTTGCATATCCTTTACATGACATCGCTGTCAACACCAGCATCTTTCAGCTGTATGTTGATTTCTTGGCAAGATTACGCTCAGTAGTTTGCCATTGCTTTTTGAGCGGCCGGCTCACATACCCCGTAAGTTACCGATGCGATTCGAACCACTGCTGATTCTCACCGTCATCACGTTACCCACGAGAGTATACGAGATTACGGAGAACAGTCATAACCTCTAAACCACGAAGCCGGCAAGATTTGTGCTATGGAGAGTTATATCTCCAGTTTACAAACTATCGTCTGTCAAGACGGCCAGGTACCAGCCATAATTACTGTTAGGTCCCTTGTCAATTGTGGGCGATTATGAGAATACAAGAGTCCAGCATGAAATGATATAGATCCCTATGTGCGTGCGCTTTCCATTGAGATTCCCATTGTGTTTCCCATTGTGCTTCCCATGTGGTTGTGTGTATGATTCAACATATATTGCCAGGTGGGAGAGAACGAACGAACGGACTTTATTTTCAAAGGGTAACAAATATACCCAGGCCCGTCTTACATTCGGCATCTTTCGTTCATCAACAGTGCATAATACATTCACATAGGGAAAAAAACCATTGTCAAATGAATGTTGTAGACATAAACAATGCCTATTCCATGTTATGAGACACAACCCCCAGCCACCCACACATCCCCCATCCATCCATACATCCCCTACTCAACCACACACACACCTCCATGCACACATACATGTGCCCACCCATCCACCGATTCCCACCCACACGTCCCAAACCCACACATATTCCCCAACCTACACACATCTCTCCAGCCACCACACATCACCCCACACATACGTCCCCCACCCACACAGATACACACACCCAGGGTGTGAGATAGAGAGAGGGGGAGTATGAATTAGTATATGTGGGCATGTATGTTTGTGTGTGAGAGAGGGAGAGAGAGAGAGACAGCGGGAGAGAGTATGAGTGAAATATATGGGCGTGCGAGAGAGAGAGAGAGAGAGAGAGAGAGAGAGAGAGAGAGAGAGAGAACGAACGAACGAACGAACGAACATACTTTATTTTCAAAGGGTAACAAATTGGGCACGCAGGCCCGTCTTACATTCGGCCCTTCCAATCACTCATCTTTCTTTCATCAACAGTGCATAGGAAAAAAACATTGTCACATGAATTTTGTAAACATAACCAATGCATATTACTATGTTATGAGACACATCCACCACCCACCCACACATCCCACATTCACTCCAACTCCCCCACCCAACCACACACATAACCCACACACACATACATGCCCCCACCCATCCACCACATCCCTACACATACACATCTCCCCACCCACACACACCTCTCACCCACCACACATCCCATCCACCCACACCCCGGGCACACATACATTCCCCAACCCACACATCCCCTACCCACACACATCCACCCACCCACACACATCCCCCACCCACTCACATATCCTCTACACGTCCCATTACCCAAAAATAATCACTCACCCACATATCCTCCTCCACCCACACACCTCCAACCACCCAGCCAAACACACAATCCTCGGCCACACATCCCCCACGCACACACACACACATCTCCCCGTCAACTCACATATACCGCACCTACCCACACACAAATAGAGAGAAGAGAGAGAAAGATAGTGCAAGAGAATGACAGAGAAAGAATATGAATGAGGATATACAAGTGAGAGGGAGAGAGAGATAAAGAGAGTGGCGGTGGTGACGACAGAGGGCAGCGAGATACCACGCCAGGTATCGATAGACAAGAAAATACAACCTGAAGGATTCATACCAATGATTACTCCATGTTCCAGATGCCAGAGGGCTGGCCACAGCAGAGCAGCATGTCGCAGTAAGACGGACATTTGCCGGTACTGCGCCGATCACCACGCCTTCAAGGAGTGTCCGCTGGCCAAGCTGGACACGGACTTCCGAGCACCCAACAACAAAAGAATGTGCGCCAATAGCCTGGGCAAGCATGGAGCAAAATACTTGGCTGTCCATACCTCTAAAGACACAGATACGTATTAAATTACTCGCCATTACCACAAAGACACCACATAAGGAAGCAATGTGGAGGTGTGAGACAGCCACGTGCATCTCGCAAGCTGAAAGAGCACAACAAAGCCAGATTGATGAGTTGAAAAAACATGTCAAGCTACTTCAAACACTGGCACCGACCAGCGACAATGAAAAGCTGCTTGCTGAAATAAAGGATATCCAGCAAAACATTAAGCAAGAAGTGGAACATATAGCCGAGATGAAAAAGGAAAAAGAAGAAATGCTGCGCACCATTAAAGCGGAGAGAGAGGTGCTGAAATCTGAAATGGAATTAATCCGAAACAAACCAACAGAAGCCATGCAGGAGAACACAGACAAGCCGCAAGGCGAAACCCAACAAAAGACAGGACCGAAACCGCATGATAAAGACAGCAGCCCAACCACGACGTCCGAGAAACTCAAGGGGAAATAAATATCCCGCTAGACTTCTGAAGAAAACCAAGATGAGTACCCTGACGACGGCATGGAGTGGCCCGGGGAACATAACTTGGAGGAATTGGAGGAATGCAAAGAAGAGGAAAAGAGACAGGAAATTAAAGAGGGACCCAGGCGCGAGGAATTCAGAAGGCGATACTGTAACATAATGGATTCAATCATGCGCAGATTATCAACTACATACGGAAAATTATTCGCACCAAATTTCACAACGAACACTTGACACATTCCAAACATACCGATGTCACCATTCTAAACCAGCCTAGCGTTTCAACCTAAGAAAGCGATTGGTTGGGAGACACAGTATGGCGTGGAAGAGGCGCCAACAAGTCTTGCCTGCTCAGTTTCTAACATGTCCTGATAGAAGGAGCTATCCATGGATAGCCGTTCAAGCTAGGACACAGATAAGTGAAATTTATACTTTCATGTAGTGTCGTTCCTGTATTTGTTAATCTATTTTTGTTTGCTTGTTCTGTGCTGACGAAGGCTTTGACCGCAACGTCCATTGTTCTTTGTAGTCATGCTTTGGTAAAGCTCTCAATCTACTTCTCGTGTTTCGGTGATTCATTCATTGTTGATAGAAGGAGGACCGTTTTCGTAATGTGGAGTATATGTGTATTTCGGGGACTTATTATCCTATGATTTGGTAAGCAAAAAATATCCCGCCAGACTTCTGAAGAAAACCAACTGACGATGGAGTGGCCTATGCCGTCGTCAGGGTACTCATCTTGGTTTTCTTCAGAAGTCTGGCGGGATATTTATTTCTCCTTGAGTTTCTCGGACGTCGTGGTTGGGCTGCTGTCTTAATCATGCGGTTTCGGTTCGGTCGTTTGTTGGGTTTCGCATTTCGGCTTGTCTGTGTTCTCCTGCATGGCTTCTGTTGGTTGAATTCCATTTCAGATTTCAGCACCTCTCTCTCACCCGTCTCTTCGAGACGAACCTGACAGTCCTTTATGAGAAGGCCAGGTATCATGTGTTTGTTCATCGTGTGTGTGTTTGTGTGTGTGTATGTGTGTGTGTGTGTGTGTGAGAGAGAGAGAGAGAGAGAGAGAGAGAGAGAGAGAGAGAGAGAGAGAGAGAGAGAGAGAGAGAGAGATTTTGAAGTTTTAATACCATTGAAATGTTCACTTCAATATTTGAGGCGACAAGCAGACCTGAGAGCTCGCCAGGCTAAACCTGACCTATTCTACGTCTCAATGTCTGCTAGCTCTTGATTTACTCTTGAGTTCGATTGTTTTATGAATGCAAGTCATGCCATATCATCTAAAGAAGCTGTAGATAGTAGGTTTATCAATGCACTTTTATGCATTATATCAAATGCACGATTTCTCTATCTTCTTGCTTCAGAAGACAGTTCATGTGCTTGAATCAATACTTCTCTTAATATACATGCTTTCATCTGGAACACTGCGAGGGAGTGAGAACATTACTATTTTCCGTCTTTCTTCTTTCTCATATGTGAACCATGAAACTGATGTAATATTGTTGCATGCCAGGCAGAACCAGTATTCAGACCAGCATCATCATAATGCTATGATTATTATTTTACGTTTAACAATTGCAATCGCTTCCAGAGGGAAGGACAATTTGCATTCGTGACGACTTGTGCGTGGTTTATCTGTCCAGAAATGTGGGGATTCAAACCCCTTGCCACGGAGCTGATTCTTGGCTCGTTTTCTCAGCCTCAATGACAGACTTTAGAAGGAACATTCATAGGATATAAACACTGATCAACATGACGTCCTTGACACTCCTAAATATTTATTATTGATGATTATCACAGCAAATATCTTCATACGTTCCCGTAGATGCGGGATGGCATGTGATAAATATACAAAGTACATATTCAAAGCAGCTGAGTAATGTTCACAACTTTGATGAGAGACACTCGTCTCCTTTGCACAGTAATTTCTAACACAATGTCTGACAACGCTACGGTCACACTTACGGCCGTCCGCCCTTGACGTTTGACGTGGAGCATTGCTAAGCCGCCATCAACTCGGCACACGACAAACCGGCTTTGAATGGCCATTCAATCAGCTGCACAACTGTACGAAATACTTTAGCCTCTTGCTGAAGAATCATTACACTAATGGAGTGAAGAATCTTTCACGGCTTCAACACAGTTTCACGTCTTGCTTCAATCGAGACCCTGGCCTGACTGAGTCCAGCTGTTTCGTTTTCACGTGAACTCCACAACTGCCGTCACGTGATACACAACTTCGTTGAATAGTCTCCCATCGCTAATCATCAACATCATGAGTTCCGCACTGACTTTCCTTGATTTATTCGTGCGTGTTAGTTCATAGTGATAGCGTGAATTGCTCTCACTACGGCAATTCCTCTTTTACGGTAAACCTATACTTAATACACTAGTTTACCGCTGTCTGCCTCATATCGGCACATGGCACCCCTGTCCTTACTCACTGTTGCTTGTCAGCAGGAGAGGACTACCTTGCGTTCAGGCCATAGAAGAAGAAGAAGAATTCATGTGAGAGAGAAAACTATTTTGAGATTCTCACACTGATATATATGTATGTATTTGTTCTTTGTACTTAAAGGAAATGTGTACATTTTGCAACTTATAACCACTTCCCTTGAGGTTTTCCTTTATGTCCATTCATGCACACGAACCATATTTTCTCCTTTTATGAGAAAATCATATATTTGTGAGTTAAACTCATTACTACTTTTGGAAGCTGGTGGAGCAATAATTGTTCGAATTTACGACACCCCATTATACAGAAAACATTATAGGTTAGAGATGTATTGAGAGAAAAGAACTGACACTCATGAACCAAACCTGACATGAAAAAGGCAACCAACCATCATGCATAGCCTTGACGTGGCGTCGATGAGTTTACTAGAGTGATGTTCATACCATCATTGATGTCATTATATCATCATCATGCTATGTCTTATCACAGTGAATGTACTTACTCATTTGATACCCTGTTACACTTCTGTTGTTCACATCTGTTCATCTGAGGTTCATGTCTCACTGAGACTCCTGGTACGTTCAGAACCATATAACAGAAAGACCCTATGGCGAAAAGCATGCAGAGAGCATTGTGCCCATCAGTAGTCAGAGTCGATTCAGTACCAAAGAGAGAAGGTGTATAACTCTCACTCTTTGGCACTATTGCGCTTCTTCCTCCTCTTCATTCTTCTTATACGTTTCCTTGTTCACTCAGTATTTTTCCTCTATGATAAAGAAGCTTAACAGAATGTACATATGTATGATTGTTTGCATTAACTGCGAGTGGTGCTACTAGGTGATAGCAGCATGTATATAAGATACAGTCAGTCTGTGTAGGAGAATGTGGAAACTCAGGTCATCCACCTGAGTATTGAGCAGTTTGTCGTCTTGTCCGGAGGGCAGGTAGTGTCACTGTACGGTCCATTCAATGATGAACCTGGTAACCGACGGAGGCTCAGTCCCTTTTCCTCCAGCAGGATGATTAATACAGCTGTCATGCATATCACTCCAAGAAACCTCCATCAGATACTTGTATAGTGAAGGAAGGATGATCTTAGCAACATAGACATCAATGTTTCTCTTTAAGAAATTCAACCCTAAACACAACTGTACAGAGTTTTCAGTATTTTCAGAGACACATATAGTTAATTAGGATACCACAGACATTTGACATTAATTTAAGTTGGGGAAAGATGGAAAGGGTACTTCATGTTAACCCATACATCATACTTGATGTTTTGATTGATCCATGATATGTATGTATTCATTTGGTGAACCATTGTTGTTCTCTTCTTTATATTTTCTATCAATTTTAGACTTCATTACACTTAAAAAATCTTAGGTAACTCTTATATTCACATGATTGTGACGTCAAACATTTTACTTTGTGTTTAATTAACATTTAATTAACACAATGTATATGTTTGGGAATAAGTAAGGCTGGGTGATCTCACGTGGGTAATTAACTGCAATTATCCCATGATAACGACCCAGGTTCCCAAAGTCCATCCAGTAGAACCCTGTCATTTATTTTAAACATTGTCCCGCTGGACCATATAGAATTAGTAGGGGCTTTTGGGGGTTCTGAGCTACTAAAGGTTCTCTTAGGAAATACACATTTCTGGTGTGTTTCAATACTTCTCCGGGACTTCCTTAGAACTGCCGATTTCTTTATAGTCAATATTTACATCAAAGACTATTTCACACCATTAGAGATTAGTCCCAGGACTCTAGCTATCAAGAGTACGGGGGATACACATAGTGCGACTGATTCTCACCATCCTTTTCACCTTACAGATGGGAAGGAAAAGAAGAAGCCCAAGAAACTCAGGGGGAAACCTATAGAATACCCTGAGATACACTATGACAGTGAGGTCGACCTCGAGTACTACATAGATGACGGAGAGAGCATCCCATGGCAGATCACATAGGAAGCAATTGAAAGACAGCAAGAACTCGAACGCGAAAGAGAAAAAAAGCCGCAAGGAGGAAAACAACATCGAAAAGCTTCTACAGGCAATACACAAAAGAAGATGTAAAAATACCAAATAAAAAGTCCTTATAAGGACTGCAACCAGTCAAGCCAGACGAGCCAGGAGCCCTCACTAACAAAAAAAAAACCACCAGAGGAGACTGACACAAGAGACAGCCGCCGACAAACCCCCCAGCTGACGTCACAGACACAAAAGCCGATATAATCAGTCCTAGTCAGGACCAACTCGTAAGAGTGCACAAGAAAAGAATCAGTGTGAATAAACCCACAGAAACCACGGTCCTCAACAATAATCACAGCTGAAAGAAGCAGGTTGAACGAGGCCGAATTTGGAATTTTTGGTTTTAAAGCAAGCAAGTAAGCAAGCATGTTAAGGATCCGTTGCCGGTAAGCTGTGGGGAACAAGCTGGACATGCTCGTGTCCTTCCACATCTGCTCTCCGATCTAACAGCTTACCCATCAGTAAAATTGTATCCTCTTCGGCGGATCAGTTTCGGCAATTTTTCACACTAAGTTCGAACCCGAACCTTGTGGTTGTGCTTTCCCCCCAGTTATCAAGGTAGAGGATTCGCAGTGAAGTCAGACTGCTGTTCAGACCTTACCTGAGATCTAATTTGCATCGCCCCTATTTGCAAAGGCTTGGTCGGTTCACCTAAGAACGCATATCTGAAACCTAGAATCATCGGATAGATCGGATATGGTAACACTGCAGCACTTATATTCCCTGTTACATATTTGGACATTATGTCTACCCTAGCAATTGGAAGAGACATAGTCATTGTTCTCATCATTGCTGTTTTAATCTCAATATTACCACCTGTGAACTGGTAAGGGCTATTCAGATTTTCGGCTATGACTGCATCATACTGCATGTCAGAAGTCGGGGTGCCCCACCGGCTAGATGAAAGTATTATCCACTGGCGAGCAACCCAAAATAGTCAGAAACTGACTAGGGACAAAACCTATATGGCTGAACTATAGATTAAGCCCTGAATATCCAACGTACAGCTCCAAGTGGCTCGTTACAAAATGAAATGAACTGTGCTGAATATTCGCCAAGGAATGGGAAAGAGAAGGTTAGCTAAGATAGATGTTTAAGTCTAAATATATGAGTATAGACGACTATCTCAGTACAGGTTTTTCTCCCTGACTGCTCCCTTCCTTGGTGTGTAAGTGAACCCCCACCAATGTACACACACAACACGTATGCACAATTGGAATTAAAATATAACGACAGAACTATGAGTTACAATACTACCACATTTATTTACTAATCATAGACATCTGATGGTTTTCAATATGGGGATGATGAAATCATATACATATTGTGATGAGAAACATTACGTAACTTTACTTGTTACTTTGATCTATCTGGAACTGTGGTCCAGATCCCCACTCTCCAGTAGACACACAAAAAAGAATAGCTTGCCGGTATTCTGACGTCTGCCAGTCCTGGCTCTACCTAGTCATAACTCGTTCTTGAGATATATAACATAGGTGCTCCTTGTGAGAGCTTGAAAGAAAGTCAAGAATGTGTTATATCAGTTCTACATCAGCGCAATCCTAATTAAAACATATCATAACACAAACATATACAATGACCAGTCTGGCCAAGTTTATCTTCCAGCTCTACTGCGTTCACCATCCTCCTTCTCCCTCCTACTGTCTTAGTCGGGGACTGGCTTTTCAATTGTCTCACACGCCTGTAATGATTACATTTCTCCCGCCCATGTCCATGTCGCTAATACAGAAATTCTGTGTCGTACAGCCGCTCCGTCCAAAGTTGGTTTAGCAGCTCACAGGATCGGTAATGGTATTATAATAATGTCTGATCATCCGGGCTTACAAGCCGTGACCAGTAGCTGTGCCAGGTTTCCATGCATTACCGTGGACGCACGCCCACCATACACTGAGAAAGTTTAGCACCATATACCCTATACCAAGTGTGGGTAATGTCTGTACCATTACACCTCTGCTTCCAACACAATCGTTGGCCAATGTGCCAATGCGCAGACAATAGCATAACACTTCATATTGGTAGGTTTGCATATGACAAATCAATATATCAAACATCCAATACACATAAACGTATTGATTAAACTAGACATATTATGATACTTTAACATCATAGCATAATGCACTAGTTAGTTTGTATGTATACGAAATGAGACGTATATACACAAAAAGAATATGTACGAAGCATATTCATAGCATCGTATATGCATATTAAATTACACATACATACATCCAACATATCCATAAACATTATATTACTTCAAGATAGACATCTAATGATACTCAACATAATAGCATCAGGCATTATTAATGAGTACTAATATTGTATAGCTACAAAATGAGATATACAACAAGTCTAATTGAAGTGACCACACAGACCAGCCATATTTGCTGAGCTGCCCGGTTTAATCACCACTTAGTTACTGCTGTTGTAAGAATTAAATAAATAGTCAGTTGACTATAATCTGTACAACAAATGCACACACCAAAAAGGCAACTAGGATAGTGTACAAAGAAATGACAAGCATCTACCAAGACACCTAAAAGTATATCTAGACAAGATCTCCTTCCATAAGTTTCTACTTCTCAGAAGAGTAACACTTAAAGCACAATGATATTGAACACAGAACTTAGAAAAAACACTAAAGTAACCTATGACAATGATAGTTCTTGCAATAACCTAGATCAGATATAGACTGAAAGTTCATGTCTAAAAGACTGTTGCATAGTTACTAAGAAATCCTTCCTAGAAGCCAACATAATAATCATACATATGACTACAAACATTGAGCTGGCTGCCTACCTGTTCTGAAGTCAGACTTAATCTAACGGGAAAAGGTCTATGGTGGGTTTTTATACCTAGCCTAGTAGTAGACACTTATCTCCCAGGAATTCCATTCATAAATTCTTCTTATCTCCCCCTGACGTTAATTGCAATTAACACTGCAACCTGTCCAGTCATAAAAATTCTTTCTGCATGCACACTAGCCTTCACACCTGTGGGTCTGACCATTATTAGCCCTCTGAGTCTTATCAGTGATTTAACACCTTGCACCTCTAGTATTCCTGCTTCAGTTTCAATAGCCAACATTTACTTTGTGTGGCCAGTCTTGACACTTCACAGCTGACCGGTTTTACAAGGTCTGTTTTCACACTCTACTGAGTCTGCCGATCTGAGTTGACTTGGCTTGTTTACTGCCCTATGGCTATTATCTCCATCTGGCGTTAATTGCCTTTATTCAACCAATGGCCTAGTTCATTGTTGATTCAGTCAGGGTCTACCTGGACGAGAAGGTGCCAATGTGTCTGTGTGGTGTCATAGCCCGTCTGGGTCAGCAGTTTTCCAAGGTGTAGACTAATTTAAATTATCTAGTTGTGTCCGTCTCAAGTATCCCATTTTACTTGCCATCTGCAAGCTTACGTCATGGCTAGAGGCTTTTTGTGAATAATCTTACCTCACGACTAGATAGCCGTGTAGTAGCGTGATTAATTCATTCTTTCTCAATTTGGCCTCTCAAATTTGGAGACCGAGAAAAATATTCTGGCATGTTAAGGCGGCATTCCATGACACTGCATACCTACGTCATAAAGGCACTCCACTGGCTATCCATTAATTTAGATAATCTCAGTCACTGGGAGTCTCTTGTTATCGTCAGAGGACACATCCAGACATTTATTTTCTCCCACAGCCATGCAAACGGCATGCTGTGTGTCTGTAGGCTTTATCCAACAATCACGGGTGTGGTCGTGGTTAGATTTGCAGATTTTGCAAAATCTAATACTCCACTGCTTGTTAGCCTATAACGTTTGATTGTTGGTGTTACGGTTGCTATTCTGAGTTCTTTCACGAGATTCCCCCTTAATTTGTGGACTGGCCCGACCTATCTTTGGACTGGAACTTTGTTTAGTTTGATGTTTCTGAACTTTTGGTTAGGGAGAAATGTTATCTTCATGAGTCATGGTATACCGTTCTGCTAACCTGACAATGTCTTCCACCCGCTCTGCCCCATTATCAAGTAGACACACCTGGAATGATTCCACCATTTGCTCCTTCAACTGCTCAGCTAAAACCATCTCCTCTAACCTACCGTATTCGATTTTAAAGCCGACGAGCGACATGCATTTCAAAAAGTGGGACTTTAGCCGCACTACAAAAGCAGAGTACAATTCTCCTGGTTCCCTCTTATCTGTTCTAAATTTATTCCGATAAGCATGAGCAGTCATTTCGGGCCGTTTTAAAAGAGCTCTCTTGAGGGATTTATAATCGTTCTCGAGCCCCGGTGAAAGTCTAAAATAAACTTCATACGCTGCCCCACTCAAGACTAGTGATAACTTCAAATTTCACTTCTCCTTTCTTAACCCAATAGCGGATGAGATTGCATCGAACCTATGCAAGAAATCGTCAGTCGCCTCCGTTCTCTCACCAAAGGGTGTTAAAGGTAGGTTCATTGTCAGATGGTGGTGTTCCTCAGCACCATATACCTGGGTACCAGATGAAGCGGAGCGCCCGTCGGAAGTCACGTTTTCACTTGATAATTGAGCTCTTAACTCCAGCTCTCTCATCCGACATTCATGTTCTTGTTCTGCCTTCTTGGCTTCTTGTTCAGCCTTCTTTGGCCTTCTGATCCTCAAGTTCCGTCTTCTTGGCCTCACTGGCAATCTCTGCAAGTTTAATCCCGTTCTCTCTTTCTTCCATTCGATATTCCCTGTCCATATCCATAAAAAGGCGTTTCAGCTCATCCCAACTCAACCCAATCTCTCTTCCAGTCTTCTGTATTTCAGCTACAGTATGTCGTCTGTTCGCCATTATGTTTACACCTGTTGTGTATAATTAATAAACACACAACTGAACCCAAATTCAACGAATTAATCCAACTGTGTAACTAAAACCCTGTGTGTGTTGTGCAAGATATAGTAGACTTACCAGGACAAGAAATGTCAAGAAATTTACTAGACGTTTTAATATTCATACTCTGTCTCTGATGTGAAAAGAACCTAAATAGAGTTGACTTTCCAACAGAAGAACATAAATAAGATGTATGGACGTGCTCCCAACTTATATAATGTAACGGGATCCTAGGAGACACGATTTATGTTACAACCCGAGTTCTTGAGTACTAGAGTCTTTATTAACGTCCACTATTTCTATTTAAACAATCAGGCAAAGACCATGCCCAGGGGAGTGTTAAAAACTGGGGAGAAAAGAACAGAGCTTGAGAGGCAGAATATTTTAAATAACCAACCACATATAGTTAAGATCCAGGCCTATGACAGATTGATAGTACGACAAATTCTCATTTACTCTACGAAATAAGACAAACTTAATTAAAATCAAAAGTTAACAAACGATGTAATTAAGAAAATAACCTAGCTTGAATGGGTAATGTGAGTAATGTGTTTCGAGAAAAGTTCTTGCCACGATCGTTCAGATGTATATGGGTGATGAGTTGGATATAAAGATCATCCAAATGTGTTCACAGTGAGTTTGCGAGTGTATATTGTGTATGTTTAAAATAACTTGGAAAACAAGCAAAATGTCATCACCCGGCAATGAGTGTCACTCTCTCACTAGTGATGATCAAGGTTCAGACGACTACTTTTCACTTGACACGCCAACCGTTGCAATGAACTTTGAAAGACTGGTTACTTCAATTTATGAGTATCGAAGGTGTCATCTTCCCCATACAGCATTCATAGGGTCAGTTAGAGTCGTAACTCATTCCTGAGGTGTAAACCACATACTCCTCCAATACAAATGCCAGAATACGCCAGGTAGGGCACCTTAAGTCACAATCATGCCCGATAAGACAACATAAAATGGGGGAATCTCTCTCTTTCTCTCTCAAACGAGTCAGGTTAATCACCAAGTTAAACCTGGTCTAAAGAGACTGGCACAGCTTTACTCTCCGTTCTGCACGGATTACTTGTTACCAACTCCCCAAGATAGAATCAGTGACACCCTCGACGTCACGCATAGAGCGTTCAACTATAGTGCAAGAAAAGCCGTAGAGAAAATAAAGACACACCGGAGATTTTCCCGACTCTATCTAAACATGGTATATCTTGAAACTAAATATATATTTATAACACGTGCATAGGTATGTACTAATTATAACAGTGTAAAAGAAATACCACATATGATTTCGTATATATATTGTGATGGTCCGATGGGGAAAAATAGTATGAAATAATTCAGCAGACCTGAGAGTGTCCGATTTCGTCACACATAGCAAGGAAGTCTAGGCAAAATTGGTTGATGGACAACTCGACCACGAGTTGATATTATTCAACATTAAGAGGTAGAGGCAGACCACGAGAAATGATGCTGGGTGGATTGCCACGGTGGCATGGAGGGATATAAACGGCAGAGTTGATCCAGAAAACCAAAACCCGAGATCTGTGGTGAGTCATGAACGGCTACGCCAGTCGGCACGGCTCTTGATGATGACAGTGTTACCATTGGAATGGTGTTGTTCGTGAAGTTCTGCCATGACATCTTACATCCATGATTGTCGCCGTTAGATGACTTAAACCAGCCATTGAGTTTTATAATAAAGAAGAAGAAGAAGAAGAAGAAGAAGAAGAAGAAGAAGAAGAAGAAGAAGAAGAAGAAGAAGAAGAAGAAGAAGAAGAAGAAGAAGAAGAAGAAGACAATGGCGTTGAGTGATGATGATGGTGATGTATAGATAATGATCAGTATGATACCGCTGTCGACAAGTTCATATGAACTTGACTTGGAGATGTAAATTACAAGAAATCTAAGAAGTCGAATTGGCTTCGCCTGATGGCAAAGGACACTGGTAATGGTGTTTTTCCATCAAGAATGATGATAACCATTCATTTCATCCAGTGGAGTTGAAAGTATGGAACCGTGAGTTCCAAGATGGCTGGTAAGGCATATTTTGGCTCGAAATGTTTTTTGACAATGTTGGCAAAGAATGCTAGGCGTTCCAGGAGGAGGAGGATCTCCTGTAGTGGCTTTTCTGTCCAGCCTCTTCTTCAGAGCTCTTGCAGTCCTGTTTGCTTCACAAGTGACTGCACCCTTGCGTAATGATGTACGCCATGATTTTCGGTCTTTGGTAGCAGTCTCCCAAATGACGTGATGAATTCCAAAAGCTTTCAGTGAGATCTTCAGTGTCTTTAAAGCGTTTCCTCAGACCACCTTGGGACCGATTACAACAACGCAGCTCGCGGTTAAAAAAAAAATCGTTTAGGGAGCCTGTGATCTGGCATACGAGTCACGTGACCAGCCCAGAGAATCTGATTCTTCATTAGTATAGTTTGGTTACTGGGCATGGACGCTCTTTCTAGGACCTCAGTGTCTGGGATCTTCTCTTGCCATTTAATCTTCAATAGCTTCCTACGGCAGACTGTGTGGAAGTGGTTTAATTTCCTAGCGTGTCGCTGGTAAGCAGTCCAGGTTTCACAAGCATATACTAGTGTGGATAATACGACTGTTTTGTAGACTTTCAGTTTTGTTTGCAGGCTTATTCCAGTTCTGTCCCCCACATTCTTTTACAGTCTCCCAAAGGCCACGCTGGCCTTGGAAATTTTCGCATTCACTTCGTCATCAATTGTGGCAGCTTGTGACACAGTGCTGCCATGTTAGGCGACTTTTTCCACAACACTTAGTCCATGATCAATCACTTTGATATTCGGCACGTTGTGATTAATCCCTGGAGCTGGCTGGTACATAATTATAGTCTTCTCCAGGCTGAAATTGAGCCCAAAGTTGGCACAGGCATATGAGAAAGCTGAAACATTCTGTTGCATGTCTGCCTCTAAGTTGGCACATAGAGCGCAATCATCAGCAAACAGGAGATCTCTGACGGTGTCGCTGTTAGTTTTTGTGTTAGCTTTCAGTCTTCTGAGATTGAACAACTTTCCTTCCATGCGGTAGTTGATGTCTATTCCAATGTCGTTGTTTCCGAAGGCATTCGTTAGCATAGCTGAAAACATGAGGCTGAACAGTGTTGGTGCCAGGACACATCCTTGCTTCACCCCATTGGTGACAGGAAAGGGCTCAGACAGTTCACTATTTTGCTTTATTTTGCCTGCATGCCATTATGAAATAATCGCACTATCTGGGCAAACATTCGTGGACAGCCATATTTCTCCATAATCTTCCACAGTCTTTCTCTGTTGTCTGTATGAAAGGCCTTGGTGTAAGATCAATGAAAGTGGAGAACACTTCGCAGTTCTGAAAGAAGCCTTGCAACGAAAATCATGCCAACAGTTCTTCGTTCTTTTCTGAAGCCACATTGACTCTCAGGAAGAAGACCTTGATCGAGATGGGCGATGGAGAAGAATTCTGGCGAGTATCCTCCCTGCAGCCGGTCTCTCTGGCCGAGGGGTTACACCACTTTCTCCGTAATCCCGTTTGTCACGCAGAGTCTCGTAACGGGCGAGAACTGGGAGCGGTTCTACCCCCGCTGGTGACTTGCGGGATAACTGAGCCGGCCGCTCAGAAAGCAATGGCAAACTACTGAGCGTAATCTTGCCAAGAAATCAACAGACAGCTGAAAGATGCTGCTGTTGACAGCGATGTCCTGTAAAAGGATATGCGAATTTAAAAAAAAAAAAAAATCCCCCCTGCAACTGAGAGCAAGAAGATGTCTCGGTGGTTGTCACAAGATTGGCGGTTTCCTTTATGCTTGTAAAGGTGGACTATTCACGCTTCCTTGAAATCTTGTGACATGATCTCGTTCACCCATATGTTTGTAAAGACTTGGTGAAGCTGCTCTATTAGAACCAGTCCACCTGCTTTGTATAATTCTGCCGGGATGGAGTAAGGATCAGTCGCTTTACAGTTGGAGAGTTGCTTGATATCTTTGTTTACTTCAAGTATGGTTGCCAAGTCTGCAAGAGTATCATTAGGTGGGACTTGAAGAAGGCAGTTGATGGTTTCATCATCGGTGGAGGAGGCTGCATTTAAGATGTTGCTAAAATGCTCTGGCCAGCTTTGAAGTATTTCTTTCTTAATGGTGACCAATGTTCCCCCATATACTATAAGGAGGGGAACTGTGCCTGATGATGTAGGACCAAAGACCGCTTTCAGTGAGTCGTAGAAATTTTTCACATCATGTCTGTCAACAAAGCCTTGAATCTCATCAGCTTTGCTGCTCAACCAGGAGTCCCGCATGTGCGGAATTTACTGCTGCACTACCCTCCGGATTTTATTGAAGACATCTTTTTTATGTTGATTTCGGGTTGTTCAAGTATGCCTTGCGGAGAAGGTGTTTCTCAGTCAGCAATTGGTTGATGTTCTCAGAATTTTTACCCATCCAGTCTTTATGTTTCCGGAGGGCTGGATCCAGGATTTCCATAGCAGTGTTGTAAATTGTGTCCTTCAGGGCTCTCCACTCTGTTTCCGCATCTTGTTTAGCTGCGTTACTGGGCTTGAGGCGGTCTTCCAGCATATTTTCAAAGGACAGCTGCATTGTTTTACTGTTTAGGTTGGTGACATTTAGTTTTTTAAAAATTCTTGTATTTTTTATTTTTTATTTATTTTTTTTTTTATTTGCACTTTTACCCAGTGAGAAAGCCGTGGTGGTTTGGTGTGCATGTTTATTTTTGAGACAATCAGATGATGGTCTGTCCAACATTCGGCACCACACATGGATTTTGTCACCCGAACGTCTTGTCTGTCATGAGGTGCCAGTGTTTCGAGCGAGGGTGCATCCACAATGTTCTATTTCTCATGGGAAGACGGCACATTGTGTTGGTAATAAGGAGATTGTGTTCGGCACAAATCTGAAGGAGGAGGAGTCCATTGCTGTTACAATTTCCGACTCCGTTCTTTCCAATGCTGCCGCTCCCAGAGGCGGTGCACATGCCGAGTCTGGCTTTGAAGTCCCCAAGGAGTATAAGTTTGTCTCCTTTGGGAACAGATGTTAATACATTGTGCAGATCCTCATAGAACTTGTTCTTGATGTCATCTTGATTGGCCATGGTTGGTGCGTAGACACTCACAATGGTTGCATGCTTCCTTCCATTCTGCAGGGTTAACTTAATGGTCATAATTCTGTCATTTATAACCTTCGGAAATCCATCTAGTTTGCCAACCAGGGCCGACTTAATGGCAACTCCCTCACCGGACTGGGCGTCTTTCCTCATTCTTCCTTCCACTTCAGAAGAATGTTAGCCGGCACCCACTTCACAGATTTGGCCTTCATCTGCAAGTCGTGTCCCGCTCAAGGTTGCAATGTCGATGTTGTACCTGCCCAACATCTCTCTCCCAATCAGTGCTGTTCGTCTCTCTGGGCCCAACGCGCCGTCTCTGTCAAGTAGGGTACGTACATTCCAAGTTCCGATGGTTAAGGGAATTTGGTTTGCTTTTTTTTTTTTTTTTTGCTTTACCTGGTTTTACTCTAGTTGTATGTAGACCGCAGTATATGGTACACACGAACCGCGGCTAGCTGAGTAGGTAATGATGGAGCAGACAATGTTTAGGGCACCTTTTCTAGCCCCTTCCTCATGTTGTGGAGGTGAGCATTGCTTTCCTAAACAGGGCTGTTCAGTCGCTCAGGGGGGCTGCCGAATCCCACTGCTGCTCCGGTCAGTAGACGACTCCATATGGCCTGAGCCGTCTGTGTGCAGGTCTGCGACTATGGCTGCCAACGTACCCACACTTGCTGCTTCGCCGCTCGCCCATAGCCACAGGGCTTGAATGTGATAGATGAAGTTGGATCAAGAATGACTTGCGCGATAAATTGGAATAAACTGCTTAAGAGTTGCGCAATTCGTCGACAACACTCTCTCGTCTGAGTCCATCTGAATCCAGTGGCAAGACAAGTCGAGGACTGGAGTCGAATACAGGTGCAGTGGATGAATAGGGCGCTCTACGAGACTTGCCGTGCTCAACACGTTCCACAACGCTTTGCAGGTAAATGCCGTCTTTCCCATTGTACCATCAATGATTTCCTCCGCGCAGTCTGCTGAATCATGTCTTCACATGCTGAGTAGGCATACCCTAGTTCACCGATTGGTTTGAGGCCGAATCGGTTACCCATGTCTGGTTTAGCCAGTCTGTCACAGCTGTTGCCCGGGGAAGGGGTGGGGTGGTCGCTGCCGCATGCTGATAGCTACTAGGAGCCACAGGCGTGAGCTGGATGTCAGGCTTGGAACAGTGGGGAATGATCCCTGAAAAAGGCATGACAGCTATCCTTTCCAAAGGTACTATAAATGCCTGATATCCCAGACACCCCCCCCCCCCAATACTGGTAATAGGGAGAGCTAATCAACACGCAAAAATCAGTCCATTGCGCTTCCCAGCAGTGGCAACAACTAGAATTTGTAGAACTTAAATGAACTACGCTTGAGTTTAAAGTCAGCGAACAAATAAAAAATGAATGAAACATCCCAGAAAACCAGATTTCACATACACCCAAACATGCCTACCTCCAGAACACATCTGTCTAGTTGCCAGATCACACGTAGTGATTTCGTCCCATCAGGCAGCTCAACGTGGACCTCAATTCCTACAGCCTCGGATTCTGAAGTCACATGTTACAGATCAGATTATGCAGGTACTTAAATTTGACCCAATGGGTAACTTCTCTAAAACTTAACATAAAACTTCTCTGAGACTTAACATAAAACTTAACATGAAACTTCTATAAACTTAAACTAAATCTTAGAAAAAAAACTTCTCTAAAACTTCTCTAAACTAAACATAAACATTATCTAAAACTTAGCATAACACTTCATCTCTAAATCTTAACAAACAACTTAACATATAGTTTCTCTACACCTTCACTAAAATTTAAAATAACAGTTCGTCTCTAAACCTAACATATAACTTCTCTAAAACTTAGCATACAAGTTATCTAAAACTTAACATAAAACTTCTCTAAAACTGCATTTAAACCTTCTTCTCTAAATCTTAACATACAACTTCGTCTCTAAAACTTAACATAAACTTCCTCTATAACTTAATATAAATTTTTTCTATAACTTAATATAAAACTTCTCTATAACTTAACATAAAAATTCCCTATAACTTAATATAAAACTTACCTATAACTTAATGTAACACTTCTATAAAACGTAACATAAAACTTACTTAATTTAAAACTCTATGTCTTAATTTAAAACTTCTCTAAAACTTAACATGAAACTTAACATGAAACATCTATAAAACTTAAACTAAATCTTAACATAAAACTTCTCTAAACCTTAAAAAAAAACTAAACATAAAACTTCTTCTCTAAAACTTAACATCAAACTTATCTAAAACTTAACATAACAATTCTCTCAATCTTAGCATACGGCTTTTATTCTAAAGCTTAACACAAAAGTTAACATATAATTTCTCTAAAATGTCACTAAAATTTAACATAACACTTAGTCTCTAAATCTAACATATAACTTCTCTAAAACTTAACTTAAAACTTCTCTAAATCTTGATTTAAACCTGCTTATCTAAAACTTAACATACAACTTCTTCTTTAAAACTTAACATAAAACTTCTTTATAATTTAATATAATTCTTCTCTATAACTTATTATAAAACTCCTCTATAACTTAACATGAAACTTCCCTATAACTTAATATACAACTTACATATAACTTAATATAACACTTCTATAAAACTTATGCACAAACAAATCAGTGAGATTACAGGAAGAAACATAAGAATAAATACAGGTTGTTTAAAATCAAAAACAGGAAATATATTATTAGAGGAAGATGCTGTAATAAAGAAGTGGAAATAGTATATAAGAGACTTATATGATGGAGAAAGGGCAGAATTAACAAGAAGAAAGTAACTTGGAAGGTCCACCTATTCTAAAAGAAGAAGTTGATGACGCTATCAAGCATATGAAAAAAGGAAAATCAACTGGGCCAGATGGAATCACAATAGAAGAATTAGAAGTGAAGGGAAAATTTGGAGTAGATATATTAACCAAAACGTTGAATGATATTTATAGCAGTGGATATATACCAAGCGATATGTTGAAATCTATATTTATAACTATACCAAAAAAATAAAAATAAAAACAGGAGCAATTTAATGCGAAGATTTTCAAACGATTAACCTCATAAATCATGTCACTAAGCTTCTACTCAGAATTATAATGAGAAGAACAAAGAAGAAAATAAAAATGGAAATTGGTGAAGAACAGTATGATTTGTGGAAGGAAAAGATACAAACAATGCAATATACACACTACGAACACTATTAGAAAGACCAGTAGAGACAAAGAAAGACATATATTTGTGCTTCATAGATTATACTAAGGCATTTGATAAAGTAAAACACGATGAACTGATTGAAATGTTGAAAGATATTAACATTGATGGGAAAAATCTCAGAATAATAAAATATATTTACTGGAACCAAACAGCAGCAATAAAAATGGGAAATAAAGACGGAAATTATGAACACATAAAGTTGGGAGTAAGACAGGGATGTGTTTTGTCACCGGATCTCTTCTCCCTCTATAGCGTAGTAATAATGAGAGAGATCAAAGAAAAGCCAGGAATAAAATTTGAAGGTCATAATATACATAATATACGCTATGCAGATGACACAATATTGGTAGCGGATAATGCAACAGATTTACAACAATTGTTGGACATTGTAGTAACAGAGAGTGCAAAGAAAATACTCTCCTTGAATATCAAGAAAACAGTAACAATGGTGATATCAAAGAAACAGGTGACACCCTAATGTGAAACAGAGATAGAAGGGAAAATTCTTCACCAAGTGGATAGTTTTAAATATCTAGGGACATTTATAACATCTGATGGAAGATGCACAACACAGATTAAGAGCAGAATAGGGCAAGCAAAGGCTGCATTAAAAAAACAATGAAGAACATCTTATGCAATAAATCGCTATCATTGAATGTAAGAGAGTGCTGAAGAGCTATATAGAACCTGTTTTTCTGTATGGCTTTGAATCTTGGAATATAAATAAACAAATTAGGAAGAGATTGGAAGCAACAGTGATGTGGTTCTTTAGACGAATAATGCGAATTCCTTGGACTGCAAAACTAACTAACGAAGAATGCCTTAAAGAGGCTTGCGAAAATAGAACATTATATACAACAATAAGAAAGAGACAAACCGCATTTTTTGGTCATGTGATGAAAAGAGAGGCGCTGGAGAACATCGTGACAACTGGAAAGATCGAAGGGAAGAGAGGCAGAGGCAGACCACGAGAAATGATGCTGGATGGATTGTGACGGTGGCATGGAGGAATATCAACAGCATAGTTGATCCAGAAAACCAAAGACAGAGATCTGTGGAGAGTCATGAACGCCTACGCCAGTAGGCACGGCACTTGATGATGATAAAACTTAACATAAAACTTACTTAAT
This sequence comes from Cepaea hortensis, assembly GCA_963921405.1. Classification (NCBI taxonomy): domain Eukaryota; kingdom Metazoa; phylum Mollusca; class Gastropoda; order Stylommatophora; family Helicidae; genus Cepaea; species Cepaea hortensis. The sequence goes on from OY992876.1 coordinate 439,286,868, forward strand.
ATAAAACTTCTCTATAACATAATATAAAACTTCTCCTCTACAACCTAACATATAACTTTCTTAATATAAAACTTCTCTATTACATAATATACAACTTCTCTCAAACTTAACATTAAACTTTCTTAATATAAAACGTCACTATAACTTAATATAAAACTTCTCTAAAACTTAACATATAACTTACGTAACATAAAACTTCTCTATAACTTAATATAAAATTCCTCCATAACTTAACATAACAATTCTTCTCTAAAGCTTAGCATACTGAATTCTGATTAATGCTAGTTGCATGCCCTTCACAGAGCGTTGCAACGTACCCTAGTATGTATTAGCTAATTGAACACCGTAAACTCATTAGAGAAATTAAACGCAGGCACTGGAGGTTTTTTTTAAGTAAAAATATGAATACAATTGGGTGGAACTGCGGTAAAGATGTGAAAATGTAAACAATATAAAATGGCACAAAGTAGTGCGGCTTTACATAACAGAATTACGACACATACAGGACGTTGCGGCGATTAGCCTTCATCAGTAAACAAACACATTCAAAAACACAACATATAGTCTAGAAGATCTCCCGTGACTACATCAAGAGGTGACGACAGGACGAGATGAACAAATGGATGAAAAAATGAAAGCAATTAAGAGAAAATGAGAATTGGAAAAAAATGTTCATACTTACCTCACAAGTCCGTTCTGTTACAGATCGGAATTGTGAGGTAAGTATGAAATTTTTTTTCCAATTCTCATTTTCTCTTCATTGCTTTCATTTTTTCATCCATTTGTTCTTCTCGTCCTGTCGTCACCTCTTGATGTAGTCACGGAAGATCTTCTAGACTATATGTTGTGTTTTGTGAATGTGTTTGTTTACTGATGAAGGCTAATCGCCGCAACGTCCTGTATGTGTCGTAATTCTGTTATGTAAAGCTGCATTACTTTGTGTTATTTTTGAGGTTTTTTAGGCACGTTATGAGAAGGCGCAGCGGCGAAGGAGACGTAATTCGTAATCTCGCATCCCACCTTCGAAACACAGCTGCATGTGATTTGGCAGCAGAGCGCCTAGCGTTGGTTTTTATACAGTGGTATGAGTGCCGGTCGTTCAGAAAGCAATAACAAAGTACTGAACTTAAACTTGTCAAGAAACCTCTAAAACTCAACATAAAACTTCTCTAAATCTTAACATAAAAACTAAATTTAAAAAAAAAACCAGCCAAAACACCAACAACAACACTAATAACAATAACAATACAATTAGTGACATATATCGGCCAATAGATGCCCAGCATGATGAACCGAGATATCGTAATGATGACCTAGTTGTAATCCTCAACTGCCTTGATATCAGAAGCAGATTTGGTCTGGTTGCAATGCTCCTACTGTGGCAGAGGTCAAAACTGTCATCCGCTTATGTATTCCATTCCCACAAAGGACACAGGCTTGCAGCAGCCATTTGGGTGTGTGACGACCACCGCTGTCTGAGACCCACGAGTCAGTACTGTCATCCATTGCTGTCTTCCATTCCCCCACAAGACACAAGCTTGTGGCAGCCGTGTGGATGTGAGACGACCACCGCTATCTGAGACCCACCAGCTAGAAGGGTACTGTTAGCAGCCATATGAAATCCCTGGAGATCTTTCAACCTACAGTGCAATTTCTTAGCCACCTTGCGGTCCTGTGTGGGACACTCTAGCCAACTTACGGTCCTGTGTCGGAAACCAGCAAACTTCCGTCCTGTGTGGAACACTCTAGCCAACGTATGGTTATGTGTGGGAAGCTCTAGCCAACTTCCTTTGTGGGAAACAAAAAGCCAACGTATGGTTCTGTGTGGGACACTCTAGCCAACTTATGGTCCTGTGTGGGACACTCTAGCCAAATAATGTTCCTGTGTAGGGCAATCTAGACGACTTACGGTCCTGTGCGGGATACTCTAGCCTATTTACGGTCCTGTATTGGACACTCAAAAATACACTCATCATAATCCTGTGAATTAAACTACATTTTTGACCCGGGTAAGCTTGTGACATTTTCACCGTTGTCATAAAACAGATGTACAGTAGTATCCGATATATAAAACTAGTCAAAAACTAAATGGCAAGCGGTGTTTTCTATACTTCTTGCCATGGCATTCTTACCCATGAACTGCCGCTTGACATTCTCGACTATTGCACTCGTTTCTTGTACGGGCGAACTGCTTTCCCGTGACATTATAGAAGTTATCTCCCTCTAGCCTTTTCTCACTGTTGCTTTTATCTCTGATTCCAATAGTTAGTTCGGCCGTGGCTGTGATGAAATTCCATCCTCATCTCGACATTCTACGAGAAGATGTATGATTTCAAAATGTGTAATCGGCATAAACGACTGGTGACCAGATTTTAGTGTACATGACGAACAAAGATACTGAAGATTTCTTGTCTTGAAAGCAAAGCATAAACTGGGGAAAAATAATATAAAGAAATGAAAATGAAACGTCTAGCTAAAGTAAGTAAGTAATTAATTAAGTCAATCGGACAATATGCAAGTAAGAAAGTATGTCAGTAAGTTAGTACGCCAGTAAGTCAATCAGTATGCATGTAAGTCAGTCAGTCAGTCGGTCAGTACACAAGTAAGTCAGTCCGTCAGTAAGTCAGAACATAAGTCAGTAAGTTGTAAGTAAGTAATTCAGTAAGTCATTAAGTGGTGTCAGTACTTAAGTAAGTCAGTAGGTAATCAGTACTTAAGTAAGTCTGTATGTAAAGTCACAACTTACGTAAATCAGTAAGTAAGTCAGTGATTAAGTAAGTAAGTCAGTACTTAAGTAAATCAGTAAGTTGTGTCAGTCAGTAAGTACATCAGTATGTTAGGTAGGTAGGTAGGTAGGTAGGTAGGTAGATACGTAGGTAAGTAGTGAGTAATGAACGAACAGACTTAATTTCAAAGGGTCACAAATTGGGCACGCAGGCCTATTTTACATTCGGCCCTTCCAATCACTTATCTTTCGTTCATCATTGTGCATGTTACATTCACATAGAAAAACAAACATTGTCAAATGAATGGTGTAAACATAAGCAATGCATATTACCATGTTATGAGACAGGCAGGTAGGCAGACACACGTACATACGCACATTCATAAACACATACATGCAATACTGCTTACATCCTTACATCATTTACCCAAACAGTTATACACCCACACTTATGCACCCACTCAATAACACACACATGCACACTCCCTCGCATACACATATACTTTCTCACAATCACAAACTCACTAACAAAAGTTTACCCTCTCTCTCTCTCTCTCTCTCTCTCTCTCTCTCTCTCTCTCTCTCTCTCTCTCTCTCTCTCTCTCTCTCTCTCTCTCTCTCTCTCATGCCCATATATATTCATACATTAAATAACGCACTCGTACTCACTCCGCTTCACAGTCACTCAAATCAATACACACAAGACTCCAACACTTTCACAAGCATACATTAACAACTGTCATGAGCATCCACACAAAAATGGGAAAGTACAGGCAGATAGGCAAGCAGGGAGGCTTGCTGGCTGACAGGTAAGCAGGTAGGCAGACAGACCAGATAGATAAGTATGTAGGTAAGTAGACAGACAGACAGACAGACAGACAGACAGACAGACAGACAGACAGACAGATAGATAGGCTTGTAGAAACAAAGAAACAAACAAAACAAACAGACAAACAAACAAACGAACAAACAGGTTTTATTTTCAAAGAGTAACAAATTGGGCACGCAGGCCCTTCTTACATTCGGCCCTTCCAATCACTCGTCTTTCGTTCATCAATAGTGCATGATACATTCACATAGGGAAACAAAACACATTGTCAGATGAATGTTGTAAATATAAACAATGCATATTACCATGTTATGAGACACACTCCCCACCGACCCACTCACCCTCAGACATACATATATGCCCCACCCACCCATCCCAACTCACACATCCCCTACCCACACACACATACCCCCACCAATCCAATAACCCACACACACTCACCCACATATCCTCACCACTCACACACCCCCAAACACCCAGCCAAACACACATCCCCCAAACATACATCCCCCAAAAATACCCACCACCACAGACACACCCTCAACTTACGCACAACCCCCACCCACACAATCTCTTCCAACCCATCCACACATCTCGCACCCACCCTCACACACACCACCCATCCCCAACCTAAATACTCACCGATTCATACATCCTCCACCAACCCACGCACACACACCCCAATCACCCATCACCCAACCGCACGTAACTTAACCACACATCCCCTAACCCACACACTCACTTCCCCCACCCATACACCCACATCCCAACCCACACACACGTCTCCCCAACTATACGCACAACCCCAACCCACACATTCCCCCATTCACCCACACACATCCCACGCACACACACCCCACCACCCACACATACATACCCCGACACACCCACACATCCCCCAGCCACACACAAACAGCCCACACCCACACACACATCCTCTAACCTACACACACTCACCCACCCATACACCCCCAACCACTCATACTTTAACCACACATCCCCCTCCCACACATACACACATCCCCACCCAAACGCAATCTCCCCAGCCATACACACATCCTCCACCCATACATCCACATCCACCCACACATCCCCCATCCCACATCCACCCACACATCACCCCATCCACACACAAACAGCCCACACCCACATCCTCTAACCTACACACACTCACCCACCCACCCACACACCCCCAACCACCCATCCCAAACCACTCATCCTTTAACCAAACATCCCCAACCCACACACACACACACACACACACACACACATACACACACATCCCCACCCAAACGCAATCTCCCCAGCCATACACACATCCTCCACCCCATACATCCACATCCACCCACACATCCCCCATCCACCCAAACACATCTCCCACCCACACATCCCACCACCCACCCACATATCCCCGACCCACCCACACATCCCCACCACCACACAAAGCAACCATCCACACACACATCCCCACCCATACACACATCCCCAACCCCCTACACACCCCACACACCCAACCACACATCCTCAATCACCCACCCCCACATATCCCAATATCCACCAACACCTCACACCAACTCACTTCCACCCACCCAAACAGATACCCCCACCCACACATCCACACCCACACACACATCCCCCAACCCAGAAGTCTCTCATCCACACACACATATCTCCACCCACCCGGACATTTTCCCACCCACCCTCACATCCCCCCACACACATCCATCAACCACACAGCTCCACGCCCACCCACACATTCCCCACTACTCACACATTCTCCACCCACCCACATCCCCACCCAAACACGCATCACTCACTCACACACACACACACACACACACACACACACATCTCCCACCCACAAACATTTCTCGAGCCACACACACATACACATCTCCCACATATCCCACCTCACATACCCGCCAACCCACACACCCATCGCCAACCCACACATTTCCCCACACCCCACACATACCCCACCACACACCTACCCCACACCCTCCATACACACACACACCCACATCCTCACACCTAGAGACATACATGAAGCCACGCATAATCACTGAAACTAATATGGACAAACTCCCATCTTTACACGCACATACACTTACGATTATCCTGAGCATCTCACAGAAATGTAAAACATGGAGAAAATATTATACATATACATTATGTAACGTAAAAGCTAGCGATACTCTCACACATAGAGACAGGTACACACACACACACACACACACACACACACACACATTCACTCTGACACTCTCATTCTCTCTCATTCACACTCACTCACTCTCTCACTCACTTACGTTCCGTCCTCATAGTCTTTTAAGCTTTTGTTGATTTTTACAGTGTGTGTTGTGTGCTTAATATTAGTGTTTACACGTCCACCGTCTGCCACGCTGCCCCATTACTACCCTTCCCACTGGCTATTCTATCCACTTTACCGCCTATTTCCTTTGTGCACACGCCTGTACACCTGGTGACCCCATTTCACGACTAGACCTTCACATCGGTCTTTTATCCCTATTCTCTCTACCATTTGCCGCCATGTCTTCAACCGACTCACCCCAGTTATTCCAACAGTTGAGATCATACATCATCATCTGCTTTTCTCTTCTACCTATGAATATTAAAATCACAGCTACCGACTTGGCTCTTAACATCTACAAAAAGACGCGTACAACATGTCATTTTAACTTCCTGCAGAACTGCCTACGGCTTCATCTCACCCCACGTGGGTTCACTTCTAGATTTAACCCATCGGCGGGCTCTCTTCACGACAGCTGTAGTAGACGTTTATCTAAAATTGAGCTTAAATGTGCTACCCTTCGCATGCGTTGTATTGCCGACAACCATGCGCGCCATTTGTCTGACATTAGCTCTTGTATTTCCACCCTCGATCGGCGTCTTAAACATCTTACCTCAGGTAATTATTTCCTGTATTGTGGTATTGTGTGGTACGCTGCATCATCAATAGCACCAATCACCACTTATATAAATGTCTTTTCACCGCTAAAAAAACTAAGTTAACCAAACTTCGTGCCCCTATCCCTACTCCTTCCGCCTCTTCTCTCTCGGCTCACACTACCATCGTTTCCGACAATTTAGTTGTGTGCATACCTCCTGATCTCCCCCTATCAGCACCGGAGAAGTCAGTCCTTAGTAAAGGCCTCCGTTTCATACCTCTGCGTCCCTCTGGCGACAGATATGCACTACTGCAGGACGTCTATAGTTTCCACCGCACTCTCAGGTTGCATTATCACTTCAGTAATCAACCTACTAAGGACAACTCCTCGGATCCCACCTATCACTTCTCCCACCTTTATAAACGCAGATTCACTTGGGTCCCTACTCCAGGAGCATCCAAAGCTTTAGATCTCTTTATCGAGAAGACGCTCTTTGACATAGAACAATTGAAATTCAAGCCACTAACCCACTCGAACCTTACAGCGGAGGAACAACAGGCGCTCACACATTTGAAACGCCGTGATGATATTGTTATCAAGCCTGCCGACAAGGGAGGAGCGTTAGTGGTTTGGAGAAAGGACTTGTATATACAGGAAGGCAACAAACAACTGGGGGATGCCACTTCTTACAGACCACGAACAGAAGACGGGACGGTCAATAACAACACCGAAGTCAAGAGGATGGCGAATGCCATCATCAGACAAGGCCTCCTGCCTAGCTCCGCCACGTCGCTGATCATCCAAGATAGTTGCTTGGGCAAACCCACCTTGTACATGCTGCCTAAGACACACAAGCTAGGGAACCCAGGCAGACCCATCGTCTCGGCCTGCTCTAGTCCTACTGAACGGATTTCAGAGTTCCTTGACAGCATATTTCAGCCGTTGGTTGCTAGCCTCCCCTCATATATCAAAGACACCAACCACGCTATCTCCATCTTCGATTCCATGAGCTTCACCACCCCTTCTCAGCACCACATCTTTACTTTAGATGTGACTTCACTCTATACATCTATTCCTCACTCTGACGGCCTTAAAGCCTTGGAATTTTTCTTAGACAAAAGACACGGCCCCACCATAGCCACCGCACCATTATTGCGTCTGGCAGAGTTAGTCCTTAACCTCAATTCATTTGAGTTCAATGGGGACTATTTTGACCAGATCAGCGGGGTTGCCATGGGCACTAAGATGGGTCCGAGTTATGCCTGTCTGTTCATGGGCTATCATGAACACCAGGTATGGAGTCAATACACTGGTAGGCTCCCGGAGCTCTGTAGGAGGTATATCGATGACTGTTTTGGTGTTTCAGACATGCCATTGTCTGACCTCCAGGACTTTATTGCCTTTTTCTCTAACTTTAATCCTAGCATCAGACTCACCTCCACTATTTCCTCGTCGGCTGTTAATTTCCTAGACATAACAGTTTCCTTAGGTTCTGCTGGCCTATGCACGACGGTTTACTATAAACCGACTGACTCACATGCATTCCTGCTCTACACCTCCTCCCATACTCCCTCTTGTAAGGATTCCATTCCTTTCTCACAACTGCTACGTCTCCGACGGCTTTGTCATGATAATAACGACTTCCGTCAAAAAGCCCACGAAATGTTGGATTTCTTCCGCCTTCGAGGCTACCCTGAAAATGTTTTGTCTACAGCTCTTCACCGCTGCCAGTCTATTAGCCGTGCCGAGGCTCTCTCTTCCAGGCCGAAACCACGCAATAATAGACCTATTCTCTCACTTACCTACCATCCTCATAATATTGCTGCCAAGAATATTCTCATGAGGCATCTATCCATCCTCCAGGCAGACTCGGTCACTCACGATGTCTTCTCAGAAGCCCCACTTGTGGCATACAGGCGTGATCGTAACCTGAGGGATAAAAAGTCGCTTAAAAGTCGACTTCATTGCACCGGGTTTTATCCCATATGGCTCGGTCTCTTTCCGCAGCGCGGAAAACGTCGCACAAAGCACGAACTCCGTAGCTTTAGCGACGACCCACAGGAGTCTCCGAAATATTTAACTCGTAAACCGAAGGGCGCGGCCCGGAATCGAACCCACAACCTTCGGAGCACGAGTAAAACGGCTTGACCACTTCGCCACAGAGACTCCCGCCCTGAGGGATGTGCTGGTCCATAGCACTCTATCACAATCCCACCAGTCTCTTCCTGGCACAACTGCATGTCTTCTATCTCGTTGTAAGACTTGACCATATGTCCTTCAAACCACCAGTCTGACTTTCCCTAAGACTACTTTCCACATCCGGGAGGGTTTCTCATGTACGAGTCGCAACATTATCTATGCGATCATCTGCACACGTTGCGACATGAGGTATCTTGGAGAGACGGGCCTTCGTCTGGCGGACAGATTTAGACAACATTTATCCGATATCGAGAGTGGTGCCAAGAAACCGGTACCCCTACACTTCAACAGTTCCGACCACTGTGGGGTTGCCGACATACGTGTTACGGCGATAAAATCGTGCACATCTCACGAACGCGATCGCAAGACATTGGAAAACCGTCTTATCTTCCAGTTGGGTTCACTTTCCTATCACGGCCTCAATGTCCAACACAGTTTTATTTAAGTCCCCTACGCCCCTTATCCCACCCCCCCCCATCTCAGCTATCTTATAGTCCACTTCATAGCCAGTTGCATGTCCTTCGCAGGACGTGGTAGTCACCACCAGCATTACCTCTGCTTTATGTGACTTCTTGGTTGGTTTGCGTGGGGTCGCTTCTCTTTGCGTTCCGAACTACAGTCACTTGTGCTATTTTCAAACGCTTGTTGGCCTGAATCCATATTGCCCACAGCAGCGTTTCGAACTTGGCGGAATTGCGAACTGCATCTGTTACATCGCCCCAGAGTTACACATCCATATTTTTCCATTCGCTCTCATGGGCGCACCCCGATCCCCCTAGCGCAGGTTCCCTCACCTGTTGACTCAACCAATCACCGAGTTTCTTGCTGTACTGACCTTTAGTCAGTTTACCCCGTTAACACAACATCCGTTTCATTCCACCCATGGATAGCCGTTTGAAACTAGGACACAGATAAGTATTTGTTAATCTATTTTTGTTTGTTTGTTCTGTGCTGACGAAGGCTTTGGCCGCAACGTCCATTGTTTTTTGTAGTTGTGCTTTGGTAAAGCTCTCAACCTACTTCTCGTTTTTCAGTGATTCATTCATTACTCTACAGTAAAGTACATGTGTTCATATGGTTAAATCAAGTAGCATTCAAAATGATAATATGAAAGATGAGAATACACAAAATATATGGAATAGCATGTTACATAACATGCGTGCTCTTAACTCTCTTTACCTTCTTTCATACACACACACACTCACACACATGGGGGGATACATACACACTAACACATCTACTCTCCGCCAACCCACACATCCTGCACATACCCACACATCACCCACCCACACAATTTTCTCCAATCATCACACACATCGCCACCAACACACATATCCCCACTCACACACGCATCCCCCACCCATCCCCAATACACTCACTCACCCACACATCCTCCGCCCATACATGCTTCACTCACCCACACATCCTCCACCCATACATGCTCCACCCACCCACACACCTTCCAATCACCCATCCCCCAACCACACATCCCTCATCCACAACATTTTCCACAAGCCTCCCATCCCCACAATCACAATATCCCCCACCCACACGTATCACTCACCCATCCTCACATCCCTTACCCATTCACATATCCTTCACCCATACACACACACATCCCTCACACATACACACACATCCCAACCCACACACATATCCCACACACACACATCCCCACCCACGCACACATCCCCTATCCACCCATACAGTCCACCACCCACACGTCCATCACCCACGCACACATACCCCACCCACACACACATATCCCCACCCACACATACACACCCCCACACTACATAAACACACACACCTACACATCCACACACATCCCCCTCATCCCATTCACACAACCCACTACCCACCAACACCCACACACCCCCACCCATCCAAATACATAGATACGTAGATATATAGGTAGGTGGGTAGGTAGGTAGGTTGGCAGATCGGTAGTAAGATATAGAATGAGACAAGAATATAGTAACAGCATTCATAGAATGAGACAATCGATAACATCGAATTATAACATACTTCACATATAGCATACTTACATAGTTCGCCTAAAACAATCTGTCAATCACAAACACCCTATCTAGACCACATCCAGGAAGGTTGTTCCCTCCCACATCATCTTTTCTACAGGCCCTGGCCATAGCTACCTTCTACAAAAGATCTGATAAATGACGATGAAGAAGATGATGATGATGATTATACTTACAGGCATATCATATGTCGTACACTTGTTTCGAAAGATCTTCGTGGTGCTCATATCATTGCGTAGTGGAAAGATTCCGAGCAGAACGCCATCTTGTTTCTACGTTCTTGAAGCTTCGTTGGATCAACTCTGTTTTAGTAAACAGGTCGAGTGGCTGGGTATTCTTAAAGTGTATTTAGTGACCTCCCAAGAGAGCATCACATTATTTGGTAAACGAATAGACATTTGCCAAGTGTATATAAGGAAGAGACATACAGCATTCTTTGGTCATTTGATGAGAAAAGAGGCTTTGGAGAACATCATGATAAGTGGAAAGATCAGTGGGAAAAGAGGCAGAGACAGACCAGGTGAAGTGATGCTGGATGGACTGAGTACGTGACTAAGAGGTACATCATCAATAGAGTTGATCCAGAACATCAAAGATCAAGATATGTGGAGAGACGTGAAAGCTTTCGCCAGTTGGCAGGACACGTGATGATGATAGTTCCTATGTATAGTCATAATAATATTAGTATATTTAAGTGAGTAAACTTTAGCCTGAGAGAAATTGGTCTTGAGTGAAAAACATTTGCAATATTTTGAGGATCGTGGCAGGGGCGGTGTTTTTGAAATTCCCGATAAGAGTAATAATCGGATTTTCCCATTCTTGTTAGCTTTTTTTTTCACTGGCTAGACTTCCCGACAGTGAGAAATGGCATTAACAGTAAAACAAAACAGGTATGTTAAGATCGTAGGGGAGAAGTAAGCATTCATTCACAAACATATATTTGTGTTTTCTCCGCAGTTTCTAAACATACATGTTTGCTCAATTTTAACGTAGATGATACAATTACTGCCAATAGTCAATGACGGGGGCCACTGCTTTAGAGACAGAATTTATAATATAGGGTTTTCCCATAATTTACATTCTTGACTTATGAAGTCACTTTCCATTATCCACATACTATTACATCTTCTTTTATTAATCCAAGCAAAAAGGCAAACGTATCGATGTTTTGTCATATCTATCTATCTATCTATCTATCTATCTATCTGTCTGTCTGTCTGTCTGTCTGGCTGGCTGGCTGGCTGGCCTGGCTGGCTGGCTGGCTGGCTGGCTGTCTGTCTGTCTGTCTGTCTGTCTGTCTGTCTGTCTGTCTGTCTGTCTGTCTATCTATCTATCTATCTATCTTTCTTCTGCGTTCATCCGGATTTTTTTTCCTAGCTGGCCCATATAGAACAGCCAAAGACATCCTGGTCAACCCTCAAGGGAAGGCAGGGGCAGACCATGGGCATTCCCCGCCATCCAAGGAGGCTTCCATACTTGCAGAGCCATCACACAGCGCTCTGGTACTGGGCTCACCCAAGGAATCGTCACGTCCTGCACATGGCTGCTTAGCCTCACTTCCGTATATTGGGCCCTCCGTTCACCATTGGCTGTTCCTCCGGAAACCAGAAGAATGCAGTCTGCAGATGACATCCACACAGTGAGCTTTCGATTAAGACTTTCCACATAATGGATTTGCTATCCAAGAAATATTCTATTTCGTGCCACTAGGACACTTTTCCCACCTTTTATGAAGCCCACACAGTGAGCTTTCGATTCGGACTTTTCACGTAATGGATTTGCTATCCAAGCAATATTCCATTTCGTGTCACTAGGACACTTTTTCCACCATTTACGAAGCCCACACAGTGAGCTTTTGATTCGGACTTTCCACGTAATGGATGTGCTATCCAAGCAATATTCCATTGCATGCCTCTGGGACGCTTTTGTAACCGACATACCTGTGGTATGAAGTGTGGCAGTCTAAATACATCTTCATGCACCTTTAGATGTCAACCTGAATGTAGTTAAAGTAAGCTGTAGTCAACTTGAGCTTGTTGATATCTCCATAGAGCTTGTCCTCATATGAAGCAGGCGTGGGCCAAAATATCTTTCTCTGTTCTGCATATATTGGGCACTCCTGCAGCAAATGTTTAGCTGTCATTTTACCAGTTCCACAATTACATTCATCAGTATCTCCTATCTTTAGTTTATTGAACAAGTGGTGTTTCAGCCTGTTATGTCCTGTGCGGAGTCTGAAGAATGCTACTTGTTCTCTTCGGTCGAGTTTGTAATATGTATCATCCTTCTGGTGGCCTGGATGCTCTGATTCCCATTTGGTTCTATAAGTGCTTTTTATAAACCTTTTTGCCTCATTATAGGTTATGTCTATGTCAGGCTGTGGTAATCGTCCACCCTCTTTTGCTAGTCTGTCAGCCTCTTCATTTCCAGGTATACTGCAATGTGATGGGATCCACTGTATTACAACTTTTTTGGATTTCTGGCATAGACCATGGAGTGCTGCTCTTAGGTCAGCTAGTTCTGTGCTGTTTTTGCTCTTCAGTATTGAGACAGCTGACTTTGCATCTGTGAATATAGCTATTTGCTTCTCTTTATTTTCCTCCATCAAGAGCATTTCTGTTGCAGTTTTCAAAGCATCTACCTCCGCTTTGAAGTTACTTGAAAATTTTCCAGTTGCCACTGACTGTGTTTTTATCACTCCATTTTTTAAATTAAGGAGAATTCCTCCTCCTCCTTTTTTAATTGAATCTTTAGCTGATCCATCTGTATATGCATGGGTCCAATTGCTGCTTGGGTAATGTTCTTTTATGTAGTTGAGGGTTATTTTTCTTCTTTCGGTTTCATTCTGAGTGTTCTTTTTCTCAATACCAGGAATGTTTTCTATCATCTCAGGCAGTTGCTGCTGTCTCCAAGCTAGGAAGTTGTGTGCATTGTAAATTGGCTTGACCGTTGATATGTTAAGTATGGGATCTGTCCTAATCTTTCGTTTTGCAGTTTCTACAAAGTTGCTACGCTTCAGTCTTCCTTTTCCAAAACCATTAAACCTGTTATACAAAGGGTGGTCTGTCAATCTTCTAAATTTTTCTGCTTGTTGCTGGGCTCTGCTATCTCTTCTGTCCTGCATTGGTTGTAAACAAGTGATCTTTTCTAGTTCATTAATAGGCGTTGTCTTCAGGCTTCCAGTTATGATTCGCATTCCTTGGTTTTGGACTCTACTTATTTTGTTAAAGTTTGATTTAGCTGCTGTTGCCCAAGCTGCAATGCCATATTCCAATACTGGCCTCACACGTCCAGTATATAACTTCTTGAGAACTTTCTCATCTGCTCCCCACGTTGTACCAGCAAGCTTTTTCATGATTGCCATTCTCTGCCTTGCTCTTGTTCGATTTTTCTCAACCTGTGTCTTCCATGTCAGGCGACGATCAAAGGTGACTCCTAAATAGTTTGGATTTTCTTCATGGCGCAATATTTTTCCATTCAATACCAGCTTAGGTTGCTGAGTTTTATTTGAGAGGGAGAACACTGTGCATGTTGTTTTCTCCTCACTTATCTTCACTAGCCATGATTTTGACCAGTCCTCTAGCGCTAATAAGGCTTGCTGTATTCTGCTGTTAGCTGTACTAATATATTCTTGAGATGTCCATATGGCTAGGTCATCTGCAAAGGAGGATGTGTGTACTCTGACTGGAAAATTTTCTGTGATGTCATTTATATATGCTAGGAATAATGTTGGTGAAAGAACTCCTCCTTGGGGGACACCTTGCTCCAACAGCATCATTTTGCTTGTTTGTCCTTCTACTTTTGTCCTGGTAGTTCTGTTCTCAAGGTAGTGGCTGATCCATTTATACATTTTTCCACAAACATGCATTTTTTGCAGTTTTACTTTCAGTCCTTCCTTCCATACTTTATCAAATGCTTTTTCTAAATCTATCCAGACTGCTAGTGTGTGCTTTTTCTCTTGGAAGGCATCCTCTATTTCCTGAGCTATATAGATTATTTGATCTTCAGTGGATCTGTACTTTCTGAATCCTGCTTTGTGTGGTGTTAAGAGTTTGTTTTCTTCCAGATGCCATGTTAGCCTGCCATTGATAATGCGTTCCATTAATTTTCCTACACAGCTAAGTAGACTGATAGGTCGATAGCCATTTGGTTCTTCCAGGTCTTTTCCTTTCTTTGGGACTGGTATTAGTATAGCTTCCTTCCATGCCTTTCCATCCCTGTCAAATTTCAGGTTTTCTGTTTTTTCCCTACAACAATCTCTTGTTGTTTGATTTACTGTTCTTTTATATTTTGCTGAGATGGCTTTGAGAGAAATGTTCGCTTCAATTGTTTGTTCTCCCTCTCTCTCTCTCTCTCTCTCTCTCTCTCTCTCTCTCTCTCTCTCTCTCTCTCTCTCTCTCTCTCTCTCTCTCTCTCTCTCTCTCTCTCTCTCTCTGCTGTCTTCCTGGCATCTTCAACTTTGTCCTCCAAGCTTTGTAGTTCTTCAGTCCAGTATGGTTTGTAATTTTTCCTCGCTCCTCTTGGAATGGACTCAGTGGCTGCCTGTATTATCGCTCTGTTTAGACTTTCCACCATTTGCTTTATGTTTCCATATCGTGTATTTATGGTTTCACAATATTTGTCTGTTAGTATGGCAAATCTGTCCCAATCTGCTCGTTTGTAATTCCAGCGGGGCAAGGGCTTTTGCTCCTGTGGAACATACTCCGTATTCATTACAAGCTTGATTGGTCTGTGGTCACTACCTGCTAATTGGTCCAGCACATGGCGATCGATTTTGTGGAGGATGTCTCCTGTGCAGAAAGCTAAGTCTGGAGTAGAAGTGGTAAGCCATCGTCTGGAGTAGAAGCTCGGTGTGTCATCCGCTTTGTTGAGTAGATGGAGATTTGAGTCTATTTCCCAGTCCTCCAATTCATCTCCTCTTTTGTCAGTATCTGGGTATCCCCATCTTTCTGAACGGCTAGTAAAGTCTCCAACAATAATGCAGTTTGTGTCAGTTAATTTCATGTTTGAGAGTGTAAGGTCCTTATCTGCTGCGCTATACAGATTGTAGATTCTTATTTTCACGTCCTTTATCATTATATCAACACCTATAATTTCCGTTTGGTTGTCAGAGATCACAGATACTTCGCTGCAAGGTATTGTATTTCGTGTAAGTATTAGAACTCCTTCTTTGTGTCCTTCGCGGTCGAAACGTGCGGCCTGATATCCTCTGACTGAGAATTTGTGATTGGCGTTGAGGTGTGTCTCTTGAATGCATGCCACATCTATTCTATCTTTATGAAGACGCTGTGTTAGGGAGTCTTTCTTCTTGTAAACTCCTTCGGCATTCCACTGTAATATGTTGAGTGTCCGGGGTATTTGGTCAATAGCTCTTAACCTACTCCTCTGTGCCTTGACTCCACAGCACAGGGGAAGGTGACCACCAGTAGTCATGGGTGGACCCCCTCGAGGCAGGGGGCCCGGCACTATCGCCGCCTGATGGGACTTCACGGGATTAGCACCATAACGATTAATTTTGATTTGTGACATCATGAATTAAGTTACGTTGCACTGCTTTGTCAAGCCTGTGGCTCAGTACATCCGATTTCGACAAGCATTTATTCGGGATGCTTTCCCTAGCCTTTGACTGTCCCCAGTCTACCTACAAGGCAGCAGGTTTTACGTTGCACTGCTTTGTCAAGCCTGTGGCTCAGTACATCCGATTTCAACAAGCATGTATTCGGGGTGCTTTCCCTATCCTTTGACTGTCCCCAGTCTACCTACAAGACAGCAGGTTTGTGTGTCTCTTCGTCTGGTCCCTCTCCGTTGACCTGTCCGACATGGGTGGCCCTACCAGTAGCTGTGCTACCGTCGGCATACCGTCGTCATTGGGACATGTATGATCTGTTTAAGTCCCCGCTAATCACTGGTATCATTACTACAATGGCTAGGGCATATAGAAAGAATGGAAGATAATAGGGAAACAAAACTTGCTTACACTCAGGAAATAAATGACCGTAGACCCCGAGGTGCCGGTCTCTCTGGCCGAGAGTTTACAACACTTTCTCCGTAATCCCGTTTATCACGCAGTCTCGTAGCGGACAAGAGCTGGAGTCGGTTCGACCCCCCCCCCCCCCCCCTGGTGACTTGCGGGATAACTGAGCCGGCGGCTCAGAAAGCAATGGCAAACTACTGTGCGTAATCTTGCCACAAAATCAACAGACAGCTGAAAGATGCTGCTGTTGACAGCGATGCCCTGTAAAGGATATGCAAATTAAAAAAAAAAAACCCGAGGTAGACCAAGAAGACGGTGGAGAGATCATTTATATACAGACCTACAAGCACTTGGATCAACGACTGGAAAGAGAAGGTCAACCAGAGAGACGAATGGAGACGGATTGTATCTGCAGCAAAGAACCTCAATGGCTCGGAACGCTGAAGAAGAAGATATATATATATATATATATATATATATATATATATATATCACCATCATCATCTTCCACTTCTGCGATCAAGCGTCGTGGGGAGGAATAATTTGCGTTCCAGCGCCCTGTGGGCGGCACTTGATATTGTCATATATATTAGTGATGTTCATTTGAAACCCATTCCAATGGCTTTATTACGAAAGCATGAACGAAACATTAACAGGTGTGTTAGAATTAAACAAAGCATTCATGTTGAATGAATTATGCACCGTGGGTTGGTCAGAAGAAGTTGCCGTAGGCATTGAGGCAAGCATCCCATTGCTTAGGTAGGCGGCGAATGCCGTCCGCAATAAAAGATCGTGGGTGCTCACTGAACCAAGTGTTTACTGAGTTCATTACGTCTGTATCTGTGTGAAATCATTGCCCCTTGAGAGCCTTTTTTTAGAGGTCCAAACAAATGAAAATCATATGGTGACAAATCAGGACTATAGGCTGGATGTTGCAGAATGTTCCAGTTCTTCCTTGCGAATGCCTCCTGCACAATCTTTGCGACATACGGACGAGCATTATCGTGCAACAAAATCACACCGCGAGAAAGCATGCCGGGTCGTTTATTCTTGATGGCTTTTTGCAGCTTGTCTAGTGTTTGCAAGTAGTTGGTAGAGTTGATGTTGACACCAGGTTCTTTAAAGTCTTCCTACAATAGCTCTTCATGGTTAAAAAAAAGTGCGCTCAGCATAACCTTAACAGTGGAAACCTATAACTTCAATTTTTTTGGGTTTTGGTGATCCAGCATGCTTCCATTGCATGCTCTCTCTTTTACTTCTTGGCTCAAAGTGGAGACACCATAATCCATTGCCTTCCACTGTACGGAAGAGAAATGCATCACCCTCCACTCTGTAACGCAGCAAGTGGTTAAAATATAAGAGGAGTTCATTTGAAATCCGTTCGTGCCGCACCGCGCGTAATTGCGAACGTTGAACATGATCATGTCATAGTCATGTGATAAGTACTGACCAATGAATAAAAGAGCACGTGCTTATTATGTGAAAAATCTTTATAATGATAACAGAGAGGAACAGTATGATATTAGATTTAATCATGAAGGACCGCCAATTTTGAAGATGGAGGTTCGAAATGTTTTTAAGCATATGAAAGCTGGCAAGTCCCCCGGCGCAGATAACATCACAACAGAAATGATTAACACTTTAGAAGAATTTGGACTAGAGCAAGTCACCAGACTGCTGAACACATTATGTGATACTGGAGATATACCTTCTGAATTACGTAACTCTGTATTTATTACAATCCCAAAGAAATCAGGAGCCTTAGAATGTGATCAACATAGAACAATTAGTATAATGAGTCACATCACAAATATTTTGCTACGAATTATCATGCAAAGAGTGAGGAAGAAAATACAACCTGAAATAGGGGAAGAACAATGTGGGTTTGTAGAAGGAATGGGTGCAGTAAATGCTGTGTATATGCTGCGAACAGTTATTGAACGTGCTATAGAAGTAAACAAGGATTTACACCTTTGTTTTATTGACTACACAAAGTCTTTTGGGAGAGTTAGACATGTCAGCATGGTGGATATGCTTGCAGATCTACAAATTGAATGGGAAAGACATTAGACTTATACAAAAGATATATTGGAAACAACAAGCTGCCATAAGGAATGATAATGAAGTGGGACAATATCAACCTATTAAGAGAGGTGTTAGGCAGGAATGTGTAATGTCTCCAGATCTTTTTTCCCTATACAGTGAAAATATTTTCAGAAATGTAGAAGATATAAATGGAATCAACATTGGAGGACGAAACATTAATAATATTAGACATGCAGATGATACAGTATTGATTGCAGACAATGCACAAGATCTACAACAATTAATAGACGCGGTTGTTGTACAGTGAAAATATTTTCAGAAATGTAGAAGATATAAATGGAATCAGCATTGGAGGACGAAACATTAATAACATTAGACATGCAGATGATACAGTATTGATTGCAGACAATGCAAAAGATCTACAACAATTAATAGACGCGGTTGTTGTACACAGTGAGCAGCTGGGGTTGGAATTAAATTGTAAGAAGACACATGCTATGGTCGTCATTAGGAAGAACGAAGTACCACAATGTAATATACAAGTAAATGGGAATATTCTTCAACAAGTGAATCGGTACAATTATCTCGGAACAGTCATAACATCTCATGGGAGATGCCTTGTAGAGATTAGAACAAGAATCGCCTTGGCGAAAGTAGCCTTTAGCAAGATGAAAAACATTCTCACCAATAAAAGAATGTCAATTGAAACGAGAAAAAGAGTGTTGAGGGGATACATAGAGCCTGTTCTTTTGTATAAATGTGAAACTTGGACAATGTGCAGTCGAGCTGAAAAACATCTGATGGCTGCAGAGATGTGGTTTCTGAGGAAAATGCAAAGAATACCTTGGACAGACAGAAAATCCAATGACCAAGTGAGACTGTGACAGGAGACAAATGAAAATCGTAAATTGATTAGAGAAATTAGACGTAGACAGTCAAAATTTTGTGGACATGTTATGAGAAGAAAAGGATTGGAGAACTTAGTGACAACTGGCAAGATCGAAGGGAACAGACCAAGAGGAAGAACGAGAGGAAAATACCTGGATGGCTTGGCCGGATGGCATGGACAAGACAGGAACACTGAGCTGATCCACGACTCTGGTGATCGAGTGAAATTGTGAGTCATGATCGCCCACGCTTTCCGGCATGGCACATGATTGATTGATTGCTTATCGTCCCATGATGCATAGGTTCTGTTTCTGACCGTTGAGAAAATGGCCAGTTGATCCAAAATCCGCCCAAAGAAGCTCAAAGAGCGGTGATTCAGTTTCTTTCATACGGATGTCGACCAGTGGACATTCCTCGAAAAATGCAGGCTGCGTACGGTAACAGAATGTTTCAGAAAGGACGTCAGTTCACGACAAATCTTCGACGGTCGGGTCAAGCGCATATTGTTGCAACAGAAACAAAAATCATCGCAAAATTGATGCAGCAGTACAGACGAACCGTTGTCGAAGCATACGTTCGCTAACGAATGAATTTGATGTGTCAATTGGGAGTATTCAAAAGGTCGTTCGTAAAAAAACTGCAATATCGGAAGGTGTGTTCACAGTGAGTACCACGGATGTTGACCGACCACCAAAAAGAGGAACGCGTGGGATGGTGTTTGAACCACTTGCTGCGTTACAGAGTGGAGGGTGATGCATTTCTCTTCCGCATAGTGGCAGTCGATGAATCTTCACCACTTTGAGCCGAGCAGCAAAAGAGAGAGCATGCAATGGAAGCATGCTGGATCACCAAAAGCCAAAATTCAAGTTACAGGTTTCCGCTGGTAAGGTTATGCTGAGCGCATTTTTTTACCATGAAGGGCTATACTTGGCCGACTTTAAAGAACCTGGTGTTAACATTAACTCTACCCACTACTTGCAAACACTAGAGAAGCTGCAAAAAGCCATCAAGAATAAACGACCTGGCATGCTTTCTCGCGGTTTGATTTTGTTGCACGATAATGCTCGTCTGCATGTCGCAAAGATTGTCCATAAAGCGCAAGGAAGAAGCTGGAAATTTTGCAACATCCAGCCTATAGTCCTGATTTGTCACCATGTGATTTTCATTTGTTCGGACCTCTAAAAAAGCTCTCAAGGGGCAACGATTTCACACAGATGCAAACGTAATGAACGCTGTAAACACTTGGTTTAGTGAGCAAACACAATCCTTTTTTTGCGGACGGCATTCGCCGCCTACCTAAGCAATGGAATGCTTGCCTGGATGCCTACTGCCACTTCTTCTGACCAACCCATGGTGCATAATTCATTCAAAATGAATGCTTTGTTTAATTCTACCACACCTGTTAATGTTTCTTTCATGATTTTGTAATAAAGCCATTGGAACGGGTTTCAAATGAACGTCCCTAATACATTGATCCATTAATGTAAGTGGAAGAACCTATATATATATACAAACAGTCATTTATTAATTTAGGTGGAAGAACCCCTTTACATATACATCTTTTAGGTTAGGTGGGAGACCCCCTTTACACATACGTCCATTAGGTTGTGTAGATGGCTTGGCCAAGTGGTATGGTCGAGACAAGAACGCTGTGCTTATCCACGACTCTGGTGATCGAGTGAAATGGCGAATCATGACCGCCCACGCTTATCGGCATGGCACATTATAGATAAGAAGAACCCCTTTACACATACATATATCCATTTAAGTTAGGTGGAAGAACCCCTTTACACATACATACAACTATTTAGTTATATGTTTATATTCGTGCATTAACGTATCCCGTTCTTGTGCATTAATATAGTCATTGTAATGTCGTCCCCGTGTTTATATATTAATGTTTTGAGTATGTATTTGTTTGCTGATGAATTCTAGTCGCCGCAACGTCCTATATTTTCCGTAACTGTGTTCTATAAAATTGCATTACTTTGTGTTATTTTATATTATTTTATATTATTTTATGTTAGTTTGATATTTTCTGTTATTTTATGTTATTTAGTGTCCTTTACAGGATGTTGTGATCAACCCCAGTGTGAATGTCTATGCAATTGTATGTTCGGTAGTTTGCCTACGGAGAAAGAAATATATGTTAATGAGGAAAGATTGGAAGTGGTAGAAAATTTCGAATATCTTGGGTCATTGATTACCAACAATGGTGACACAATAAAAGAAATTAAACGACGGCTATCAATTGCTCTTCAATGACTAAAATAATTGAATAAATAATGGAGAGGGACAGATAGAACTACAAAAATTAGATTTTTAAGAGCATGCATCTTTCCCATTGCAACATACGCCTGTGAGACCTGGACACTTACTGAACAAGCTGAACAGCGCATAAATGCATTTGAATATAAATTTTATAGACGAGTTCTAAGAATATCTTGGGTAAAGAAAAGAACAAATGCAACTATACTTCAAGAGCTGACTATTGAAGAGCGCTGGCTATTAAATACGATAAAACAACGACAATTTAAATGTTTTGGTCACTTGAAACATCACTTGAAAGATTGGAGATAACAAGAATGGAGAGGTATATGCCTGGGAAGAGAGGAAGAGGAAGGCCAAAGATAAGATGGGTGCAGGGTGCGGCGGATGATCTCCAGATGGGTGTATCGGACGCGGGACATGTTGCTTATGATCGAAAAGTTTTCCGGAAGGTTTTTATGGTAGCCAGGTTCTGTAAAGGTCATGCTACTGAATGATTGATTGAGTTTGCCATTGCGTCCCTGAGCGAGATGTCAATGTGTAGGTCCAACTGACGGGTGTGTAGAATGAACCCTCTACCTCGCTGTCAGGACACATGAAGTTTAAGCGCGAGCATGTTAAATCTCTCTTCCACGCGGCCTCTTTCCTGTCTTATATGTTCGGTTGCTAATTTTTGTTAAAGTGTCAATGTTATTCGTGTAGCTTCTTCTTTGAATTTATTCTTGCATTCCCAAATTAATGAACAAACAACTCCATTAATCTTTCATTTATTCTGTTATCAAATTCTGCAATACACTACAACCCATAACACAGACTAAATCAAATATTCATGCACAAATACTCATTCGCATTTCTTCTATCCCCCTTCATGACTAACACAAATGCTCATTCGGACTTGTTCTATCTCACTGGGTGATTTGATGCTCAAATACGTTTTATAACAATCAACCTTACTGACTCTATGTCGTAGGGAACAGTACGAGTGAAGCCTCGTACTTTTAGACCGACCTACTCCGCATACTTCATGTTGTATGTGGCAGGCACTATTTCTCTCTCTCTCTCTTTCTCTCTCTTTCTCTCTCTCTCTCTTTCTCTCTCTCTCTCTCTCTCTCTCTCTCTCTCTCTCTCTCTCTCTCTCTCTCTCCAAACAATCTTGCTTCTCTGTGCCTACCCACATCATGTATATTACCAGTGGTTGGATCTTATACAACCCCAATAACACAAGCATTGGGCGATATGATCTTATAATACGTGGTATAACAATCAACCTTACTTACCTTATTTCATAGGGAACAGTATGAGTGAAGCCTCGTATTTGTAAAACTCCGCATACCCCATGAGGCACGTAACATGAGCAATACCCACCTCTCTCTCTTTCTATCCCTCCACCTCTCTCTCTCTCTCTCTCTCTCTCTCTTATATATATATATACCTTGCACATGCCCATATACACTAGCGTTATGTCTGTTGAGCGGTGTATGTACTCTTCCAGAGTATGTATGTGCGTTCATGCATATCAGTCTATCCAGACTTTAGGACTCGCCTCATAATAACATATATGAGTATATAATGGGGTTTTGGTTAGTACCGCCATCATGCTTGCGCCCCCTCATGCTTCATTAGTACATCCACTGAGATTGCTCAGATACCCCTACCAGACTAGTTACCGTCCTGCCCTCCTGCCTCCGCCCCCCTCCCCACCTTCTTTCAATGTGCTCACTGAACCGTAACACCTATCACCGGGTAAAAAAAAATAATACATCGGAGATTTTCTGAGCTGCTTACAGATCGTTAGTGTGAGGTGAGTACGAACATTTTTTTCAGTCAACATTTTTTTTTCAGTTCTCATTTTCTCTTCATTGCTTTCATTTTTTCATCCTTTTGTTCTTCTCGTCCTGTCGTCACCTTCTATCTTGTTCTATCTCCATTCCATTTCAAAAAACAAAAATTACAAATTCGTCCTCGTCTAACCTGCTTCATCAGCTGTGGTTATTATTGAGGATCGTGGTTTTTGTGGGTTTATTCACTCTAATTCTTGTCTTTTGAGTCCTATCTCGGACTGGTTATGTAGCTTTTGTGTCTGTGACGTCAGTAGTGGTCGGCGGCTATCTTTTGTGCTCTTCTGTTGTTGTGGTTTTCTTTGTTGGTGTAGGCTCCTGGCTCGTCTGGCTGCAGTCCTTATAAGGACTTTTCGTAATCCCACTCTCGCTGGGGGATCGGTCGGTGGCTGTCCTTTGTGCATGTTTCCTCTTGTTTTCTTTGTTGGTGTCGGCTCCTGGCTCGTCTGGCTTTACTGGCTGCAGTCCTTATAAGGACTTTTTGATTGGGTCATTTAGTCTCCTTCGTTGTGTAATTTGTGTAGGAGCTTTTCGGGGTTTCTATTTTCCTTCTTGTACTTTTTTTCGTCTTCGAGTTTTAGCTTCGGCCATTCCCTTATTTCCTCCGCGGTCAGCCATGGTATTCTCTCTCCATCTTTTATGTAGTACGCGTAGTCGGTACCCTTTTCTAAGATTTTTTTTGGCCATTCTACCGGTCGCCTGAGTTTTCTTGGTTTCTTCTTTTCTCTTTCCATCCAGCACCTTTCGAATTCCTGGTCTCTGAGATTATCCTTCCTTAAGTACTCTCGTAGCTCTTCCAAAGTGATCCCCCCGGGCCTCTCCGTGTCTTCCTCAGGGTGCTCGTCTTGGTTTGCTTCAGATGTCTGGGGAGATAGTGTCGTGGCTGGGTTGCTGGCTTTGTCTAGCGGTTCTGGTTTGTCCTCTTGTTGGATGTCATCTTGCGGTTTCTCTGTGAGCTTTTCTGTTTCTTGTGCTGATTTGTTTTGGGTCGGCTCCCTTTCGATTGTTAGAATTTCTCTGACTGCTTTGATGTCTCGCAGAATCTCTTCATTTATCTTTACCATCTGCCTCATATTCTCCACCTCTTGTTTGATGTCCCGCTGGATCTCCTTTATGTCGGCAAGAAGTTTCTCATTGTCGCTGGTTGGTGCCGATGTTTGCAGTAGCTTGACTTGTTTCTTTAACTCGTCGATCTGCTTTTGAAGTTGATCTCTTTCAGCTTGTGCTATACCCGTAGCTGTCTCGCCCCTCTGCATTGCTTCCTTGAATGGTATCTTTGTGAGGATGGAGATTTTAAAGACATCTCTATGTCTCTGCAGGTACGGACAGCCCAGGTATCTTGGTCCATGTTTGCCCAGGCAGTTGGCACACTTTCTTTTGTTGTTGGGTGCTCGGAAGTCTGTGTCCATCTTGGCCAGCGGACACTCCTTGAAGGCGTGGTGAGCGACGCAGTATCGGCAGATTTCCGTCTTACTGCAGCACGTAGCTCTACTGTGGCCGGCCTTCTGACATCTGGAACATTGAGTGATTCTTGGGATGAATCTCTCTGGCTGTTGAGTTTTCTTGCTGAATGATACTGTGAACGGCATTTCGCTGCCCTCCGATGTCACCACTGCCAGGGTTGTAGGTATCTTGGAGTAGGTGAGAAGCCGCTCCGCCTTCAAGACTCGGATGTGAAGATTCTCTTCACGTAGCTGCTTCATGATTTCTTCATCTGTCAGCTCCACAGGAATCCTCTTGACAACCCATCTGACTGTCTTTGAGTCGGTGTTTCCGACTCTGTTGTCTTTCTCCTCCTTCTCTGCTGTCTTGGTTCTTGACTGTGTTGGCTGTCAATCTTCTCCCTTGTAGTAGCTTCAGTAATAGCTGTAGTATCAGGCTCTTTGATGCAGCTAGCAGGTGGGCTCTCGACGTTCTTCTTCTTGTTGTCGGCTCCCACGCTGCACATCTTGGCAACAGCGTGTTTCTTGTTGTTGGTCTTTCAACGTGACATTTTCCCGCTGATCAGGCTTCTTGACAGAATAATGCGACTTGACTTGTTAGCGCTCGCAGTGCGAAGATGACTAACACAAATACTCATTACACCTTATTCTATCTCCCTATAAGACTAACATAAATACTCATTACAACTTGTTCTATCTCCCTGTGTGACTAACACAAATACTCATTACAAATTGTTCTATCTCTCTGTGTGACTAACACAAATACTCATTACAACTTGTTCTATTTCCCTGTGTGACTAACACAAATATTCATTACAACTTGTTCTATCTCTCTGTGTGACTAACACAAATACTCATTACAACTTGTTCTATCTCCCTGTGTGAATAACACAAATACTCATTCCAACTTGTTCTATCTCCCTATAAGACTAACACAAATACTCATTACAACTTGTTCTATCTCCCTATAAGACTAACACAAATACTCATTACAACTTGTTCTATCTCCCTGTAAGACTAACACAAATACTCATTCCAACTTGTTCTATCTCCCTGTGTGACTAACACAAATACTCATTACAACTTGTTCTATCTCCCTATAAGACTAACACAAATACTCATTCCAACTTGTTCTATCTCCCTGTGTGACTAACACAAATACTCATTACAACTTGTTCTATCTCCCTATAAGACTAACACAAATACTCATTACAACTTGTTCTATCTCCCTGTAAGACTAACACAAATACTCATTACAACTTGTTCTATCTCCTTGTGTGACTAACACAAATACTCATTCCAACTTGTTCTATCTCCCTGTGTGTCTAACACAAATACTCATTCTAACTTGTTCTATCTCCCTGTGTGACTAACACAAATACTGATTCCAACTTGTTCTATCTCCCTGTGTGACTAACACAAATACTCATTACAACGTGTTCTGTACCCCTGTAAGACTAACACAAATACTCATTACAACTTGTTGTATCTCCCTATAAGACTAACACAAATACACATAACAACTTGTTCTATCTCCCTGTAAGACTAACACAAATACTCATTACAACTTGTTCTATCTCCCTATAAGACTGTCATATATTTTTGAAGGGAGTGGGAGATCACTGTAGTGCATGCCCCATCTCTAACAAAAGAAGTAGAGCCCCATCCTCTTCTATCTTCAATAACCCCAGAATATGAACCTTGAGTTATCTGCAGGCTTCGTTCTATTAAGTATTGTCTAGGAGATATAGATTATGGCCCTGATAAGAATGGTAATTTACTAACTGGGAATCTGCCCCTTCTCCAATGATTCTGATAGCTCTGGAGCCCCCTTATTGTTTATCAAATCTGAGGAAAGTCTGGAGAAGTTTCTCAGCCTGATTTAGATGAAGAAAACATGGATGTTGAGCAGTTGATAGATCTAGAGTCTTTTTATTTCCCCATTCAGTAAGTCATTATGAGTTAATTTATCTTTAAACAATCAAACACATAAACAATCACATCAGATTCTGACAACATGATGTACAAAGAAGTTGTTGACACAGATAGGTTGGAACTAACAAATTAACAGAAGGTCAATTCATGTCAATCATTTATTGACTGGCCTGAGCCTTCTGGTCAGTACATACATCTCTATTGTGATTTACACAAAGTAATAGAACAGTTGCACGTTGGACCATTGTCCCAGACAATCAATAACAAGCATCAATATATGAGATGTCAACAAGTGTGAAAACATAGTAAACATTTTGATGTTGTACATATTAAGTATGATGGTGATGTCTCAACCATTAAATGTCAGTTTTCCTGAAATTGGGTGTGTAGTCTACCAATGAGAAAAGTAACCTGGTGACTGGAGGATTAGGTAAGCCAGGGTCCATTGACTGATGGATCCACTTCAGGTCTGCCCGTATAGCTCCTCTGAAGGCCTCCCCATACTCTGCTCATAGCTAAGTCATCCTCCATCTCACTTGTGGTTCATCTCTTTCTCTCGGCTTCCCTCTTTCAGATCTGATTTAGGTGGTTAATTTGCTGATGTGTTGGGTGGTTGTTGGTATGTAGCGACCAAGATCACTGATGAATATTCGCATAAATATATACATTCTTACCAATACAATAATAAGAAGTAGGTCGGAAGAAATCTAAATTCCTGAAGTAGGAACTAGTTCCCCTCCCCTCCTTTTCTCTCTAAGCTAGTGTTGGGTTAAGTTGGGGTGGTCAGAGTTTATCACAGGGTGTACGCCTTGTATCAACTTGTTCCTGCTGTATGTAAGTTCTCATTTGACCGGGGTCAGTGAACGTGTACAGTAAGTCATTGACAAGAGTGAGAATATGTCAAGATGCATGTAAATAAATTACATACATTTAGAACATTTCTTCCACTAAATGGTGTTTACAATGTGTATAAATAATTCTCTGTGTTTTCCCAATTAACTACTTCTTCTTCTTGTGTCTAATAACTCTCTCCCATTACCTGTTGTTGTTGTGATGTTGAGTGTTGGGTTGTGTGGTGATGAGTGGTGTGGAGTGGTGTTGTGTTTTAAGTTATGTTGAGTAATGAGTTAAGTTCACTGCGCGTGATGGTGTTCCGCGAAGCACAACTTTCTCATGTGATGCAATTCATGTGTGCCCTTATCTAATTAAATTTGACATAAATATAAATATTTATTCCGCCAAACCCTATTAATTCAATAGATGAAGGAGAAAGGAAAGATTGATTTCTCTTTCAGCTTTCTAAATTGTAAATAGGCATAGATAAGTCTGTTTTAGAACAAGGCACTTATTCTAGTACACGAACTGTCATTTCAGCTGTAGATAGTGATAGCATCTTTTATCAGTGTTTCTGGTGAAATGCACAAGATTGCTTTAGAATCATCACTTCTCACAGTTGTTTAGAATAGAATGTAGTAGTATAATGCACTTCTTAAAGTTAATAATTATCTTTAAGAATATCAGAGATGGCAGTTCTATCCAAGAGAATATTAGAGAGTCATTTTGCCCGGGAATGGCTTTGCGTCGTTAGAATCTACAGTCGAGCATTTTTACATTTCAGAGGTTTTAATTAATAATAATACATTTCAATTGACATCACAAACACGGGTTTACATTACTTGATACTTGATACATCGGGTTCTTAGTTTAATCACGGGACTAACAAACGTACCTCGGATCCAGATTCTGCCTTGCCCATTGAATTTCTGGTCACACAATTTCTGACGTCTTTTCGCCAGGCATGTTTTTGCAAGAGTGGGCTGCTTATCATAATTTATACCGGCGTTGGCGCGAAAGCGGTGTCACCTGTCTCTCCCAACCAATGGGGTTCCGAGCTTTGTCTGATGCAATCTTTCTAAGAATCCACGTCATTTGTCACTTGTTCAGTTCCAGTTTCTATGTTAAGTTTTAAGTCCTAGTCTCCATTTGTGGTTGTGAAGTCAATTTCTTTTAATGTTGTTTCCTCTTTTTGCGGCAGTTGTTGGTAAATGAATAATGTTGGTTGCGTTATGCCACATGGCCCCACTCCAGATTGTTCTATGGTATGGAACTATGTTTCCAACATTTTCAGTTATCAAGCTGTTCCCATTTTTCCTCCTTTGTATTCTCTTCTGCATCTGATTGACCTGGTTCATCAGGCACTGGGTGTCGACTCAGGAAGTCCGCTCCCACATTCATTTTCCCAGGAACATACTCAACCTGGAACGAGTAAGGATGAAGAAGCAGCGACCACCTCATAAGTCGGGCATTCAGAGTCTTAGATGCTGCGAGAAACATGAGTGGTTGATGGTCACATTGCACTGTGAAGTGTCTGCCATATAGGTATGCTTGAAATTTCTGTACACTCCATACGAGCGCAAGACATTCTCTCTCGATATACTGTAATTTCTCTCTGCTGCATTCAATTTCCTGCTAGCATAAGCTACAGGGAATAGCTCTGATGGTACATCTCCCTTTCTCTGCAACAGCGTTGCCCCAATTCCTATGTTACTGGCATCGGTGCGCAGCACGAATGGTTGGTCGAGGTCTGGTAGATGTAAGACTGGATGAGCAGTTAATGCCTGCTTTAATGCTGTGAAAGCTCTCTCACAGTCAGCTGACCAAGTGACTTTCTCTGGTTTCCCCTTTTTGGTAAGATCCGTTAAAGGTGCTGACAGAGTATTGAAGTCCTTGATGTATTTTTGATAGAATCCACATAAGGATACAAATGATCTTACATCCTTCTTTGTTTTTGGACGAGGTGCTCTCTGGAGTTTGTCCACATTTCCCTCTTGTGGAGTTATCAGTCCATGAGATATCTTATGACCTAGAAAGTCCAATTCTTGGAATCCTATCTGACACTTCTTTGGTCTAGCCGTCAATCCAGTTTCTCTGAGGCGCCTGAACAAAAGATGCAGGGTTTCTACATGCTCTTCAAATGTTTCAGTTGCGATCAGGATGTCATCCATGAAGTGACTGATGTCTGGATGCTGTAGTGGGTCAAGTAATTTTCTCATCATACGTGTAAAGACGCTGGGAGCATTACTTAATCCGAATGGAAGAACGTTGAACTCATAGTGTCCTCCAGGCGTGCTGAAAGCTAACCATGGTCTAACTTCCGGTTTTACAGGAATCTGGTAATATCCCTTACTGAGATCAATCCTAGTAAAGTATTTAGCTCGGTTGAGTGCTGTGAAGAGTTTATTCTGATCAGTCAGAGGTTCTGCTTGGAATTCAGTTATAGCATTGAGCTGTCGATAATCGATGCACAATCTATGTTCTCCACTTGGCTTTCTCAATAAGACGACGCTAGCACTGTAAGGTGATTCAGATGATGAGATTATTCCTGCGGTGAGCAGCTGTTGTATTTCTTCCTCTAAAGTCTTTTGCTTTGCATAAGGAACTGGGTAAGTCTTGACTCGCACAGGCACTGTGTCATTCAACTTCATGTCAAATTCCTCCAAATCAGTTCTTCCTGGCTTATCAGTAAGTACTTCTGCATATTTTGCCATAAGTTCCCTAATCTGCTTTTGCTGATCCTTTGTTAAGTTGGGATTGATTTCCACATCCTTAAAGGTCTCTTTGGCTTGCAGTTGGCACTCGACTCCCATTGTTGATCCTTCTTCGACTTCAGTAGCCACACTCATGGCCATCAGATGTGCAGGTTCGGTGGTTGAGGGTCTTTCATGATATTTCTTCAAGAGGTTTATGTGAAATACTTTCATCTTGCCTTTGACTGAAATTCTGTAGTTGGTACGTGAGATCTTCTCCGTCACTACATAAGGTCCTCTCCATCCTATTTGCAGCTTATTCTGACTGGTTGGAAGCAGCAACATCACCTTCTCTCCTACCTCTAACTCTCTATCCTTTGCCTTGTGGTTGAAGTTACGAGCAACTCTTCGTCTGGCTTGACGTAGATTGACATTCGCTTGTTTCCAACTGTGTTGTAAACGATTTTTCAACTCGGCAACATATGTAGATGCAGTCACGACTGTATCATCTGTAGTATTATCAGTCCGTGTTCGCAGTAACGCCTCAAGGGGTCCTTTGATCGGTCGTCCAAACAACAGTGTGGCTGGAGCAAAACCTGTTGAGTGATGGGGTACTTCCCTGTAAGCGAATAAAGCTGCAGGTAAATACAAGTCCCAATCCTCTGTCTTCTCCTGGGCAATTTTGCGCAGGATACTAATCAATGTCCCGTTCCACCTTTCCACAAGTCCATTTGACTGAGGGTGATATGGTGAACTGAAGATATGGCGTGCATGAAAAAGTCTGAAGGTCTCTTCCATGAGCTTACCACGAAACTGTGAACCGTTGTCCGTCAAGATCCTTTGTGGGAATCCTAGACGTGTGAATATTCCTAATAATGCATCAGCGACGTGTTTGGAGTCACAGCTGGGCATAGGAACTGCTTCGGCCCACATGGTTGTTGTGTCCACAAGCGTTAATATGAATCGGTTTCGCCTCTTCGTTGCTGAGAGAGGTCCGATTATGTCTACTGCCACTTTCTCAAATGGAATTCCAGTGATTGGCGATTCACCCAACATTGCCGGTGGTGTCCGGGTTTTGGTGATACTTTCTGACACTGTGGGTATGATTTTACAAACCGTTGTATGTCTGAATTCATCCCTGGCCAAAAGTAGTGAGTGGTAATCCGCTGTGTAGTAGCGTTGATACCCATGTGCCCACTGAATGGTAGACTGTGACCCATCTCTAAGATCTGAGTCCTGTATTGAGTTGGTACAACAAGTTGATTAAACTCTTGTCCAGCTCGTCCTGCTTTTCTGTAAAGAAGTGCTGACTTCATGAACAGATCACCTTTACGTAGAGGTAAATGTGATTTTGGCAGTTTTCTGAAGCAGGGTTCCAAGGTGCTGTCGGCTTCTTGTGCCCTCTTCAGTTCCTCCGTTCGAGGGATTGGCGTAGTTGTTTCTGGAGTTTTTGTTGCCTGTGATCGAGTGGTCATGGTCGCCATCGCCACAGGTTGAACAGGTTCTCCTAGAACGATAAATCTACAGCCGAGGATTACAGGATATATCGGATCGTCCAAGATTGCTGCCTTGATCCGTCCCAGTGACATACCGCGAGGCTATGTTCACTTTTGCCACTGGAAGAGACATATTTGTTGAACTCTTCAGTGGTCCCTGTAATTCCACTATTTCCTCTGTCACCTGTTCAGGGTGAACTAAGGATGATGAGACAACACAATCATATGATAATCCAGTATCATATAAACAGGTCGTTTGGAATCCATTTAGCAAGATGGATTCTACAACCGGAATACGAGATGATGTGTCTTGATGAGGTGTCTGTTTGGACGTTTCACCAGTGCTCACTTTTCTCTCTTTTCGGTTGGCCAAACATGCCGCTGTGTGTGGAGGTGGCTTCTTCCTGCAACTCTGAAATGTGTGACCTCTAATCTTGCAATGGGTACAGAATGGTTTGTCCTCCCTCGGCGCTGTTTGGACTGAATTTTGAGTGTTTTTCTGGGATTTCCCCTTTTTCCCGGTGGCTACAGTGTTTTCACCCTCTTTTGGCTGTGGAGTTTTGTTTTGAGAGGGGGTGTTGTTCGAACGTCCCTTTCCTCCCATCTCCTTTTGAGATTTCTCAAATCTCTCTGCCAGGATGATTATAGTTTCCAGGCGGTCAGCCCCGTTTTGGGTTAAGAATGCCTTCATTTCGTTCTGCATTTTCCCCCTGATCTGATCAATGATAATCATTTCACGGAGTCCTTCATAATTTTCCTCAAATCCTCCCAAGCAAGTCCATCTTTGTATGTATGACTTCAGTCTTTCCACTAGTTGTGCGTAGCTCTCACCCGGTTCCTTCCTTGCGGTTTTGACCCTGAGTTTATAAGATTCGGCGTCCACTTCGAATCGGCTCAAGAGTGCCGTCTTGAGTGTTGTGTAGTTCTGTTGTTCCTCTCTAGTGAGTCTTGAGAACACTTCATACGCCGTGGATCTTAAGGCCAGCGCCAACTTCGTCGCCCATCTACTTTCTTCAAGCCCACAGCTGACAGCCATTGCCTCGAAGCGTGATAAAAATCCTTCGATGTGGTCAGTCTGTTCA
Source organism: Cepaea hortensis (assembly GCA_963921405.1). Taxonomy (NCBI): domain Eukaryota; kingdom Metazoa; phylum Mollusca; class Gastropoda; order Stylommatophora; family Helicidae; genus Cepaea; species Cepaea hortensis. The sequence goes on from OY992876.1 coordinate 439,320,065, forward strand.
TTAAAGGGGTCCAGAGGAAATGACATAGCTCCTGAATTAAGTTGAGAGACGTGAGGTGGTTCTGTCACTGGCGATCCTGATGAGGTTGAGGGTGTAGGACCACTCCCTTTCTCTATTCTCCGGATCTCCACTTCAATCTCCATTCTCCTCAACTCCAGTTGGTGTTGACGCTCTCTCTCCTTATCTTCCATTTCAGCCTGTAGTCGTTTCTCTTTCTCCTCCAATTCTGCTTGAAACTGTTTTTCTTTGAGAGTCAATTCAGCCTGCAGTCTTTATCTTTTGTCGAATGCATCCGAAACATAGTTAGCTAGCTCAAGGCCATCTAACCCGCATTCCCTACCTGTTTCTGTTATTTGGGCTCTAAACTTTGCAGTTTCCGCCATGTCTATAATTTATTGCTTTGCTCTGCCTAACAATATAATTGCAGCTAGTCTGATCCGCGTAAGCCTGTCAGTCCCTGATCTGCAAAGATACAACAGAGCATGTGCAATATTAAAAACACCCTATGTTATGTCTGTCTGTCAATGCTGGAAAAGCCAAAGGCAGCAGGCACTGAAATAACCAGATTTAATTCCTAGTAAAGAAAAGAATCTGAAATTCGACAGAGTTTTCCCAACGGATAAGATTTTCCGGTGGTTGATGAAATGCTGTTAAGTTCAGACTTCACAGGAAAAGAACACCTTCTCTGGAAGAGATGTAGTGTTGGTAGAGTAGATACACACTATATATTTCACCTGGAGCACCTCTTTCTGAAGTATAAGCCTAATTGAACATGGCCCCCTTCTCCAGGAGTAAAATCAGTCACCTACTCTTATTTATCTATAAATGTCATTCCTATCATGTGGCTGTCAATCAATACCCCACATGGTATCTGTTAAACATTCTAGAAAATGACAATGTTCAAAATCCAAAGATATCTGTGTTAATGTAATTGTTTAAAGGTTAATATATATGGGAACCATCCAGGACTTAGCCCACAATATGTCATATATTTTTGAAGGGAGTGGGAGATCACTGTAGTGCATGCCCGATCTCTAACAAAAGAAGTAGAGCCCCATCCTCTTCTATCTTCAATAACCCCAGAATATGAACCTTGAGTTATCTGCAGGCCTCGTTCTATTAAGTATTGTCTAGGAGATATAGATTATGGCCCTGATAAGAATGGTAATTTACTAACTGGGAATCTGCCCCTTCTCCAATGATTCTGATAGCTCTGGAGCCCCCTTATTGTTTATCAAATCTGAGGAAAGTCTGGAGAAGTTTCTCAGCCTGATTTAGATGAAGAAAACATGGATGTTGAGCAGTTGATAGATCTAGAGTCTTTTTATTTCCCCATTCAGTAAGTCATTATGAGTTAATTTATCTTTAAACAATCAAACACATAAACAATCACATCAGATTCTGACAACATGATGTACAAAGAAGTTGTTGACACAGATAGGTTGAAACTGACAAATTAACAGAAGGTCAATTCATGTCAATCATTTATTGACTGGCCTGAGCCTTCTGGTCAGTACATACATCTCTTTTGTGATTTACACAAAGTAATAGAACAGTTGCACGTTGGACCATGTCCCAGACAATCAATAACAAGCATCAATATATGAGATGTCAACAAGTGTGAAAACATAGTAAACATTTTGATGTTGTACATATTAAGTATGATGGTGATGTCTCAACCATTAAATGTCAGTTTTCCTGAAATTGGGTGTGTAGTCTACCAATGAGAAAAGTAAACTGGTGACTGGAGGATTAGGTAAGCCAGGGTCCATTGACTGATGGATCCACTTCAGGTCTGCCCGTATAGCTCCTCTGAAGGCCTCCCCATACTCTGCTCATAGCTAAGTCATCCTCCATCTCACTTGTGGTTCATCTCTTTCTCTCGGCTTCCCTCTTTCAGGTCTGATTTAGGTGGTTAATTTGCTGATGTGTTGGGTGGTTGTTGGTATGTAGCCACCAAGATCACTGATGAATATTCGCATAAATATATACATTCTTACCAATACATTAATAAGAAGTAGGTCGGAAGAAATCTAAATTCCTGAAGTAGGAACTAGTTCCCCTCCCCTCCTTTTCTCTCTAAGCTAGTGTTGGGTTAAGTTGGGGTGGTCAGAGTTTATCACACGGTGTACGCCTTGTATCAACTTGTTCCTGCTGTATGTAAGTTCTCATTTGACCGGGGTCAGTGAACGTGTACAGTAAGACATTGACAAGAGTGAGAATATGTCAAGATGCATGTAAATAAATGACATACATTTAGAACATTTCTTCCACTAAATGGTGTTTACAATGTGTATAAATAATTCTCTGTGTTTTCCCAATTAACTACTTCTTCTTCTTGTGTCTAATAACTCTCTCCCATTACCTGTTGTTGTTGTGATGTTGAGTGTTGGGTTGTGTGGTGATGAGTGGTGTGGAGTGGTGTTGTGTTTTAAGTTATGTTGAGTAATGAGTTAAGTTCACTGCGCGTGATGGTGTTCCGCGAAGCACAACTTTCTCATGTGTTGCAATTCATGTGTGCCCTTATCTAATTAAATTTGACATAAATATAAATATTTATTCCGCCAAACCCTATTAATTCAATAGATGAAGGAGAAAGGAAAGATTGATTTCTCTTTCATCTTTCTAAATTGTAAATAGGCATAGATAAGTCTGTTTTAGAACAAGGCACTTATTCTAGTACACGAACTGTCATTTCAGCTGTAGATAGTGATAGCATCTTTTATCAGTGTTTCTGGTGAAATGCACAAGATTGCTTTAGAATCATCACTTCTCACAGTTGTTTAGAATAGAATGTAGTAGTATAATGCACTTCTTAAAGTTAATAATTATCTTTAAGAATATCAGAGATGGCAGTTCTATCCAAGAGAATATTAGAGAGTCATTTTGCCCGGGAATGGCTTTGCATCGTTAGAATCTACAGTCGAGCATTTTTACATTTCAGAGGTTTTAATTAATAATAATACATTTCAATTGACATCACAAACACGGGTTTACATTACTTGATACTTGATACATCGGGTTCTTAGTTTAATCACGGGACTAACAAACGTACCTCGGATCCAGACTTCTGCCTTGCCCATTGAATTTCTGGTCACACAATTTCTGACGTCTTTTCGCCAGGCATGTTTTTGCAAGAGTGGGCTGCTTATCATAATTTATACCGGCGTTGGCGCGAAAGCGGTGTCACCTGTCTCTACCAACCAATGGGGTTCCGAGCTTTGTCTGATGCAATCTTTCTAAGAATCCACGTCATTTGTCACTTGTTCAGTTCCAGTTTCGATGTTAAGTTTTAAGTCCTAGTCTCCATTTGTGGTTGTGAAGTCAATTTCTTTTAATGTTGTTTCCTCTTTTTGCGGCAGTTGTTGGTAAATGAATAATGTTGGTTGCGTTATGCCACAAAGACTAACACAAATACTCACTACAACTTGTTATATCTCCCTATAAGACTAACACAAATACTCATTCCAACTTGTTCTATCTCCCTGTGTGACTAACACAAATACTCATTCCAACTTGTTCTATCTCCCTGTGTGACTAACACAAATACTCATTACAACTTGTTCTATCTCCCTATAAGACTAACACAAATACTCATTACAATTTGTTCTATCTCCCTATAAGACTAACACAAATACTCATTACAACTTGTTCTGTACCCCTGTGTGACTAACACAAATACTCATTCCAACTTGTTATATCTCCCTGTGTGACTATCACAAATACTCATTACAACTTGTTCAATCTCCCTGTAAGACTAACACAAATACTCATTACAACTTGTTCTATCTCCCTGTAAGACTAACACAAATACTCATTACAACTTGTTCTATCTCCCTGTAAGACTAACACAAATACTCATTACAACTTGTTCTATCTCCCTGTGTGACTAACAAAAGTACTCATTACAACTTGTTCTATCTTCCTATAAGACTAACACAAATACTCATTACAACTTGTTCTATCTCCCTGTGTGACTAACACAAATACTCATTACAACTTGTTCTATTTCCCTGTGTGACTAACTCAAATACTCATTACAATTGTTCTATTTCCCTGTGTGACTAACTCAAATACTCATTACAACTTGTTCTATCTCTCTGTGTGACTAACACAAATACTCATTACAACTTGTTCTATTTCCCTGTGTGACTAACACAAATACTCATTAAAACTTGTTCTATCTCCCTGTGTGACTAACTCAAATACTCATTACAACTTGTTCTATTTCCCTGTGTGACTAACTCAAATACTCTTTACAACTTGTTCTATCTCTCTGTGTGACTAACACAAATACTCATTACAACTTGTTCTATCTCTCTGTGTGACTAACACAAATACTCATTACAACTTGTTCTGTACCCCTGTGTGACTAACACAAATACTCATTCCAACTTGTTATATCTCCCTGTGTGACTATCACAAATACTCATTACAACTTGTTCTATCTCCCTGTAAGACTAACACAAATACTCATTACAACTTGTTCTATCTCCCTGTAAGACTAACACAAATACTCATTACAACTTGTTCTATCTCCCTGTAAGACTAACACAAATACTCATTACAACTTGTTCTATCTCCCTATAAGACTAACACAAATACTCATTACAACTTGTTCTATCTCCCTGTGTGACTAACACAAATACTCATTACAACTTGTTCTATTTCCCTGTGTGACTAACTCAAATACTCATTACAATTGTTCTATTTCCCTGTGTGACTAACTCAAATACTCATTACAACTTGTTCTATCTCTCTGTGTGACTAACACAAATACTCATTACAACTTGTTCTATTTCCCTGTGTGACTAACACAAATACTCATTAAAACTTGTTCTATCTCCCTGTGTGACTAACTCAAATACTCATTACAACTTGTTCTATTTCCCTGTGTGACTAACTCAAATACTCTTTACAACTTGTTCTATCTCTCTGTGTGACTAACACAAATACTCATTACAACTTGTTCTATCTCTCTGTGTGACTAACACAAATACTCATTACAACTTGTTCTATTTCCCTGTGTGACTAACACAAATACTCATTACAACTTGTTCTATTTCCCTGTGTGACTAACTCAAATACTCATTACAACTTGTTCTATTTCCTTGTGTGAATAACTCAAATTCTTATTACAACTTGTTCTATCTCTCTGTGTGACTAACACAAATAATAATTACAACTTGTTCTATCTCCCTATAAGACTAACACAAATACTCATTACAACTTGTTCTATCTCCCTGTAAGACTAACACAAATACTCATTCCAACTTGTTCTGTCTCCCTGTGTGACTAACACAAATACTCATTACAACTTGTTCTATCTCCCTATAAGACTAACACAAATACTCATTCCAACTTGTTCTATCTCCCTGTGTGACTAACACAAATACTCATTACAACTTGTTCTATCTCCCTTAAGACTAACACAAATACTCATTACAACTTGTTCTATCTCCCTGTAAGACTAACACAAATACTCATTACAACTAGTTCTATCTCCCTATAAGACTAACACAAATACTCATTACAACTTGTTCTGTACCCCTGTGTGACTAACACAAATACTCATTCCAACTTGTTCTATCTCCCTGTGTGACTATCACAAATACTCATTACAACTTGTTCTATCTCCCTGTAAGACTAACACAAATACTCATTACAACTTGTTCTATCTCCCTGTAAGACTAACACAAATACTCATTACAACTTGTTCTATCTCCCTGTAAGACTAACACAAATACTCATTACAACTTGTTCTATCTCCCTGTGTGACTAACAAAAATACTCATTACAACTTGTTCTATCTCCCTATAAGACTAACACAAATACTCATTACAACTTGTTCTATCTCCCTGTGTGACTAACACAAATACTCATTACAACTTGTTCTATTTCCCTGTGTGACTAACTCAAATACTCATTACAATTGTTCTATTTCCCTGTGTGACTAACTCAAATACTCATTACAACTTGTTCTATCTCTCTGTGTGACTAACACAAATACTCATTACAACTTGTTCTATTTCCCTGTGTGACTAACACAAATACTCATTAAAACTTGTTCTATCTCCCTGTGTGACTAACTCAAATACTCATTACAACTTGTTCTATTTCCCTGTGTGACTAACTCAAATACTCTTTACAACTTGTTCTATCTCTCTGTGTGACTAACACAAATACTCATTACAACTTGCTCTATCTCCCTGTGTGACTAACACAAATACTCATTACAACTTGTTCTATCTCTCTGTGTGACTAACACAAATACTCATTACAACTTGTTCTATCTCCCTGTGTGACTAACACAAATACTCATTACAACTTGTTCTATTTCCCTGTGTGACTAACTCAAATACTCATTACAACTTGTTCTATTTCCTTGTGTGAATAACTCAAATTCTTATTACAACTTGTTCTATCTCTCTGTGTGACTAACACAAATACTCATTACAACGTGTTCTATCTCCCAATAAGACTAACACAAATACTCATTACAACTTGTTCTATCTCCCTGTAAGACTAACACAAATAATCATTCCAACTTGTTCTATCTCCCTGTGTGACTAACACAAATACTCATTACAACTTGTTCTATCTCCCTATAAGACTAACACAAATACTCATTCCAACTTGTTCTATCTCCCTGTGTGACTAACACAAATACTCATTACAACCTGTTCTATCTCCCTTAAGACTAACACAAATACTCATTACAACTTGTTCTATCTCCCTGTAAGACTAACACAAATACTCATTACAACTTGTTCTATCTCCTTGTGTGACTAACACAAATACTCATTCCAACTTGTTCTATCTCCCTGTGTGACTAACACAAATACTCATTCCAACTTGTTCTATCTCCCTGTGTGACTAACACAAATACTCATTCCAACTTGTTCTATCTCCCTGTGTGACTAACACAAATACTCATTACAACGTGTTCTGTACCCCTGTAAGACTAACACAAATACTCATTACAACTTGTTCTATCTCCCTGGAAGACTAACACAAATACTCATTACAACTTGTTCTATCTCCCTGTGTGACTAACACAAATACTCATTCCAACTTGTTCTATCTCCCTGTGTGACTAACACAAATACTCATTACAACGTGTTCTGTACCTCTGTAAAACTAACACAAATACTCATTACAACTTGTTCTATCTCCCTGGAAGACTAACACAAATACTCATTACAACTTGTTCTATTTCCCTATAAGACTAACACAAATACTCATAACAACTTGTTCTATCTCCCTGTAAGACTAACACAAATACTCATTACAACTTGTTCTATCTCCCTATAAGACTAACACAAATACTCACTACAACTTGTTCTATCTCCCTATAAGACTAACACAAATACTCATTACAACGTGTTCTATCTCCCTATAAGACTAACACAAATACTCATTCCAACTTGTTCTATCTCCCTGTGTGACTAACACAAATACTCATTCCAACTTGTTCTATCTCCCTGTGTGACTAACACAAGTACTCATTACAACTTGTTCTATCTCCCTATAAGACTAACACAAATACTCATTACAACTTGTTCTATCTCCCTATAAGACTAACACAAATACTCATTACAACTTGTTCTGTACCCCTGTGTGACTAACACAAATACTCATTTCAACTTGTTCTATCTCCCTGTGTGACTATCACAAATACTCATTACAACTTGTTCTATCTCCCTGTAAGACTAACACAAATACTCATTACAACTTGTTCTATCTCTCTGTAAGACTAACACAAATACTCATTACAACTTGTTCTATCTCCCTGTAAGACTAACAAAAATACTCATTACAACTTGTTCTATCTCCCTATAAGACTAACACAAATACTCATTACAACTTGTTCTATCTCCCTGTAAGACTAACACAAATACTCATTCCAACTTGTTCTATCTCCCTGTGTGACTAACACAAATACTCATTACAACTTGTTCTATCTCCCTATAAGACTAACACAAATACTCAATACAACTTGTTCTATCTCCCTATAAGACTAACACAAATACTCATTCCAACTTGTTCTATCTCCCTGTGTGACTAACACAAATACTCATTACAACTTGTTCTATCTCCCTATAAGACTAACACAAATACTTATTCCAACTTGCTCTATCTCCCTGTGTGACTAACACAAATACTCATTACAACTTGTTCTATCTCCCTTAAGACTAACACAAATACTCATTACAACTTGTTCTATCTCCCTGTAAGACTAACACAAATACTCATTACAACTTGTTCTATCTCCCTATAAAGCTAACACAAATACTCATTACAACTTGTTCTGTACCCCTGTGTGACTAACACAAATACTCAATCCAACTTGTTCTATCTCCCTGTGTGACTATCACAAATACTCATTACAACTTGTTCTATCTCCCTGTAAGACTAACACAAATACTCATTACAACTTGTTCTATCTCCCTGTAAGACTAACACAAATACTCATTACAACTTGTTCTATCTCCCTGTAAGACTAACACAAATACGCATTACAACTTGTTCTATCTCCCTGTGTGACTAACAAAAATACTCATTACAACTTGTTCTATCTCCCTATAAGACTAACACAAATACTCATTACAACTTGTTCTATCTCCCTGTGTGACTAACACAAATACTCATTACAACTTGTTCTATTTCCCTGTGTGACTAACTCAAATGCTCATTACAATTGTTCTATTTCCCTGTGTGACTAACTCAAATACTCATTACAACTTGTTCTATCTCTCTGTGTGACTAACACAAATACTCATTACAACTTGTTCTATTTCCCTGTGTGACTAACTCAAATACTCATTACAACTTGTTCTATTTCCCTGTGTGACTAACTCAAATACTCTTTACAACTTGTTCTATCTCTCTGTGTGACTAACACAAATACTCATTACAACTTGTTCTATCTCCCTGTGTGACTAACACAAATACTCATTACAACTTGTTCTATCTCCCTGTGTGACTAACACAAATACTCATTACAACTTGTTCTATTTCCCTGTGTGACTAACACAAATACTCATTACAACTTGTTCTATTTCCCTGTGTGACTAACTCAAATACTCATTACAACTTGTTCTATTTCCTTGTGTGACTAACACAAATACTCATTACAACTTGTTCTATCTCCCAATAAGACTAACACAAATACTCATTACAACTTGTTCTATCTCCCTGTAAGACTAACACAAATAATCATTCCAACTTGTTCTATCTCCCTGTGTGACTAACACAAATACTCATTACAACTTGTTCTATCTCCCTATAAGACGAACACAAATACTCATTCCAACTTGTTCTATCTCCCTGTGTGACTAACACAAATACTCATTACAACTTGGTCTATCTCCCTTAAGACTAACACAAATACTCATTACAACTTGTTCTATCTCCCTGTAAGACTAACACAAATACTCATTACAACTTGTTCTATCTCCTTGTGTGACTAACACAAATACTCATTCCAACTTGTTCTATCTCCCTGTGTGACTAACACAAATACTCATTCCAACTTGTTCTATCTCCCTGTGTGACTAACACAAATACTCATTCCAACTTGTTCTATCTCCCTGTGTGACTAACACAAATACTCATTACAACGTGTTCTGTACCCCTGTAAGACTAACACAAATACTCATTACAACTTGTTCTATCTCCCTGGAAGACTAACACAAATACTCATTACAACTTGTTCTATCTCCCTGTGTGACTAACACAAATACTCATTCCAACTTGTTCTATCTCCCTGTGTGACTAACACAAATACTCATTACAACGTGTTCTGTACCTCTGTAAGACTAACACAAATACTCATTACAACTTGTTCTATCTCCCTGGAAGACTAACACAAATACTCATTACAACTTGTTCTATCTCCCTATAAGACTAACACAAATACTCATAACAACTTGTTCTATCTCCCTGTAAGACTAACACAAATACTCATTACAACTTGTTCTATCTCCCTATAAGACTAACACAAATACTCACTACAACTTGTTCTATCTCCCTATAAGACTAACACAAATACTCATTACAACGTGTTCTATCTCCCTATAAGACTAACACAAATACTCATTCCAACTTGTTCTATCTCCCTGTGTGACTAACACAAATACTCATTCCAACTTGTTATATCTCCCTGTGTGACTAACACAAATACTCATTACAACTTGTTCTATCTCCCTATAAGACTAACACAAATACTCATTACAACTTGTTCTATCTCCCTATAAGACTAACACAAATACTCATTACAACTTGTTCTGTACCCCTGTGTGACTAACACAAATACTCATTCCAACTTGTTCTATCTCCCTGTGTGACTATCACAAATACTCATTACAACTTGTTCTATCTCCCTGTAAGACTAACACAAATACCCATTACAACTTGTTCTATCTCCCTGTAAGACTAACACAAATACTCATTACAACTTGTTCTATCTCCCTGTAAGACTAACAAAAATACTCATTACAACTTGTTCTATCTCCCTGTGTGACTAACACAAATACTCATTACAACTTGTTCTATCTCCCTGTGTGACTAACACAAATACTCATTACAACTTGTTCTATTTCCCTGTGTGACTAACTCAAATACTCATTACAATTGTTCTATTTCCCTGTGTGACTAACTCAAATACTCATTACAACTTGTTCTATCTCTATGTGTGACTAACACAAATACTCATTACAACTTGTTCTATTTCCCTGTGTGACTAACACAAATACTCATTACAACTTGTTCTATCTCCCTGTGTGACTAACTCAAATACTCATTACAACTTGTTCTATTTCCCTGTGTGACTAACTCAAATACTCATTACAACTTGTTCTATCTCTGTGTGTGACTAACACAAATACTCATTACAAATTGTTCTATCTCCCTGTGTGACTAACACAAATACTCATTACAACTTGTTCTATCTCTCTGTGTGACTAACACAAATACTCATTACAACTTGTTCTATTTCCCTGTGTGACTAACACAAATACTCATTACAACTTGTTCTATTTCCCTGTGTGACTAACTCAAATACTCATTACAACTTGTTCTATTTCCCTATGTGACTAACTCAAATACTCATTACAACTTGTTCTATCTCTCTGTGTGACTAACACAAATACTCATTACAACTTGTTCTATCTCCCTGTGTGACTAACACAAATACTCATTACAACTTGTTCTATCTCCCTGTGTGACTAACACAAATACTCATTACAACTTGTTCTATCTCCCTGTAATACTAACAAAAATACTCATTACAACTTGTTCTATCTCCCTGTGTGACTAACACAAATACTCATTACAACTTGTTCTATCTCCCTATAAGATTAACACAAATACTCATTACAACTTGTTCTATCTCCCTGTGTGACTAACACAAGTACTCATTACAACTTGTTCTATTTCCCTGTGTGACTAACTCAAATACTCATTACAATTGTTCTATTTCCCTGTGTGACTAACTCAAATACTCATTACAACTTGTTCTATCTCTATGTGTGACTAACACAAATACTCATTACAACTTGTTCTATTTCCCTGTGTGACTAACACAAATACTCATTACAACTTGTTCTCTCTCCCTGTGTGAATAACTCAAATACTCATTACAACTTGTTCTATTTCCCTGTGTGACTAACTCAAATACTCATTACAACTTGTTCTATCTCTGTGTGTGACTAACACAAATACTCATTACAACTTGTTCTATCTCCCTGTGTGACTAACACAAATACTCATTACAACTTGTTCTATCTCTCTGTGTGACTAACACAAATACTCATTACAACTTGTTCTATTTCCCTGTGTGACTAACACAAATACTCATTACAACTTGTTCTATTTCCCTGTGTGACTAACTCAAATACTCATTACAACTTGTTCTATTTCCCTATGTGACTAACTCAAATACTCATTACAACTTGTTCTATCTCTCTGTGTGACTAACACAAATACTCATTACAACTTGTTCTATCTCCCTGTGTGACTAACACAAATACTCATTACAACTTGTTCTATCTCCCTGTGTGACTAACACAAATACTCATTACAACTTGTTCTATCTCCTTGTGTGACTAACACAAATACTCATTACAACTTGTTCTATCTCCCTATAAGACTAACACAAATACTCACTACAACTTGTTCTATCTCCCTATAAGACTAACACAAATACTCATTACAACGTGTACTATCTCCCTATAAGACTAACACAAATACTCATTCCAACTTGTTCTATCTCCCTGTGTGACTAACACAAATACTCATTCCAACTTGTTCTATCTCCCTGTGTGACTATCACAAATACTCATTACAACTTGTTCTATCTCCCTGTAAGACTAACACAAATACCCATTACAACTTGTTCTATCTCCCTGTAAGACTAACACAAATACTCATTACAACTTGTTCTATCTCCCTGTAAGACTAACAAAAATACTCATTACAACTTGTTCTATCTCCCTGTGTGACTAACACAAATACTCATTACAACTTGTTCTATCTCCCTATAAGAATAACACAAATACTCATTACAACTTGTTCTATCTCCCTGTGTGACTAACACAAATACTCATTACAACTTGTTCTATTTCCCTGTGTGACTAACTCAAATACTCATTACAATTGTTCTATTTCCCTGTGTGACTAACTCAAATACTCATTACAACTTGTTCTATCTCTATGTGTGACTAACACAAATACTCATTACAACTTGTTCTATTTCCCTGTGTGACTAACACAAATACTCATTACAACTTGTTCTATCTCCCTGTGTGACTAACTCAAATACTCATTACAACTTGTTCTATTTCCCTGTGTGACTAACTCAAATACTCATTACAACTTGTTCTATCTCTGTGTGTGACTAACACAAATACTCATTACAAATTGTTCTATCTCCCTGTGTGACTAACACAAATACTCATTACAACTTGTTCTATCTCTCTGTGTGACTAACACAAATACTCATTACAACTTGTTCTATTTCCCTGTGTGACTAACACAAATACTCATTACAACTTGTTCTATTTCCCTGTGTGACTAACTCAAATACTCATTACAACTTGTTCTATTTCCCTATGTGACTAACTCAAATACTCATTACAACTTGTTCTATCTCTCTGTGTGACTAACACAAATACTCATTACAACTTGTTCTATCTCCCTGTGTGACTAACACAAATACTCATTACAACTTGTTCTATCTCCCTGTGTGACTAACACAAATACTCATTACAACTTGTTCTATCTCCCTGTAATACTAACAAAAATACTCATTACAACTTGTTCTATCTCCCTGTGTGACTAACACAAATACTCATTACAACTTGTTCTATCTCCCTATAAGATTAACACAAATACTCATTACAACTTGTTCTATCTCCCTGTGTGACTAACACAAATACTCATTACAACTTGTTCTATTTCCCTGTGTGACTAACTCAAATACTCATTACAATTGTTCTATTTCCCTGTGTGACTAACTCAAATACTCATTACAACTTGTTCTATCTCTATGTGTGACTAACACAAATACTCATTACAACTTGTTCTATTTCCCTGTGTGACTAACACAAATACTCATTACAACTTGTTCTCTCTCCCTGTGTGAATAACTCAAATACTCATTACAACTTGTTCTATTTCCCTGTGTGACTAACTCAAATACTCATTACAACTTGTTCTATCTCTGTGTGTGACTAACACAAATACTCATTACAACTTGTTCTATCTCCCTGTGTGACTAACACAAATACTCATTACAACTTGTTCTATCTCTCTGTGTGACTAACACAAATACTCATTACAACTTGTTCTATTTCCCTGTGTGACTAACACAAATACTCATTACAACTTGTTCTATTTCCCTGTGTGACTAACTCAAATACTCATTACAACTTGTTCTATTTCCCTATGTGACTAACTCAAATACTCATTACAACTTGTTCTATCTCTCTGTGTGACTAACACAAATACTCATTACAACTTGTTCTATCTCCCTGTGTGACTAACACAAATACTCATTACAACTTGTTCTATCTCCCTGTGTGACTAACACAAATACTCATTACAACTTGTTCTATCTCCTTGTGTGACTAACACAAATACTCATTACAACTTGTTCTATCTCCCTATAAGACTAACACAAATACTCACTACAACTTGTTCTATCTCCCTATAAGACTAACACAAATACTCATTACAACGTGTTCTATCTCCCTATAAGACTAACACAAATACTCATTCCAACTTGTTCTATCTCCCTGTGTGACTAACACAAATACTCATTCCAACTTGTTCTATCTCCCTGTGTGACTAACACAAATACTCATTACAACTTGTTCTATCTCCCTATAAGACTAACACAAATACTCATTACAACTTGTTCTATCTCCCTATAAGACTAACACAAATACTCATTACAACTTGTTCTGTACCCCTGTGTGACTAACACAAATACTCATTTCAACTTGTTCTATCTCCCTGTGTGACTATCACAAATACTCATTACAACTTGTTCTATCTCCCTGTAAGACTAACACAAATACTCATTACAACTTGTTCTATCTCTCTGTAAGACTAACACAAATACTCATTACAACTTGTTCTATCTCCCTGTAAGACTAACAAAAATACTCATTACAACTTGTTCTATCTCCCTATAAGACTAACACAAATACTCATTACAACTTGTTCTATCTCCCTGTGTGACTAACACAAATACTCATTACAACTTGTTCTATCTCCCTATAAGACTAACACAAATACTCAATACAACTTGTTCTATCTCCCTGTAAGACTAACACAAATACTCATTCCAACTTGTTCTATCTCCCTGTGTGACTAACACAAATACTCATTACAACTTGTTCTATCTCCCTATAAGACTAACACAAATACTTATTCCAACTTGTTCTATCTCCCTGTGTGACTAACACAAATACTCATTACAACTTGTTCTATCTCCCTTAAGACTAACACAAATACTCATTACAACTTGTTCTATCTCCCTGTAAGACTAACACAAATACTCATTACAACTTGTTCTATCTCCCTATAAGACTAACACAAATACTCATTACAACTTGTTCTGTACCCCTGTGTGACTAACACAAATACTCAATCCAACTTGTTCTATCTCCCTGTGTGACTATCACAAATACTCATTACAACTTGTTCTATCTCCCTGTAAGACTAACACAAATACTCATTACAACTTGTTCTATCTCCCTGTAAGACTAACACAAATACTCATTACAACTTGTTCTATCTCCCTGTAAGACTAACACAAATACTCATTACAACTTGTTCTATCTCCCTGTGTGACTAACAAAAATACTCATTACAACTTGTTCTATCTCCCTATAAGACTAACACAAATACTCATTACAACTTGTTCTATCTCCCTGTGTGACTAACACAAATACTCATTACAACTTGTTCTATTTCCCTGTGTGACTAACTCAAATACTCATTACAATTGTTCTATTTCCCTGTGTGACTAACTCAAATACTCATTACAACTTGTTCTATCTCTCTGTGTGACTAACACAAATACTCATTACAACTTGTTCTATTTCCCTGTGTGACTAACACAAATACTCATTAAAACTTGTTCTATCTCCCTGTGTGACTAACTCTAATACTCATTACAACTTGTTCTATTTCCCTGTGTGACTGACTCAAATACTCTTTACAACTTGTTCTATCTCTCTGTGTGACTAACACAAATACTCATTACAACTTGTTCTATCTCCCTGTGTGACTAACACAAATACTCATTACACCTTGTTCTATCTCCATGTGTGACTAACACAAATACTCATTACAACTTGTTCTATTTCCCTGTGTGACTAACACAAATACTCATTACAACTTGTTCTATTTCCCTGTGTGACTAACTCAAATACTCATTACAACTTGTTCTATTTCCTTGTGTGACTAACACAAATACTCATTACAACTTGTTCTATCTCCCAATAAGACTAACACAAATACTCATTACAACTTGTTCTATCTCCCTGTAAGACTAACACAAATAATCATTCCAACTTGTTCTATCTCCCTGTGTGACTAACACAAATACTCATTACAACTTGTTCTATCTCCCTATAAGACGAACACAAATACTCATTCCAATTTGTTCTATCTCCCTGTGTGACTAACACAAATACTCATTACAACTTGTTCTATCTCCCTTAAGACTAACACAAATACTCATTACAACTTGTTCTATCTCCCTGTAAGACTAACACAAATACTCATTACAACTTGTTCTATCTCCTTGTGTGACTAACACAAATACTCATTCCAACTTGTTCTATCTCCCTGTGTGACTAACACAAATACTCATTCCAACTTGTTCTATCTCCCTGTGTGACTAACACAAATACTCATTCCAACTTGTTCTATCTCCCTGTGTGACTAACACAAATACTCATTACAACGTGTTCTGTACCCCTGTAAGACTAACACAAATACTCATTACAACTTGTTCTATCTCCCTGGAAGACTAACACAAATACTCATTACAACTTGTTCTATCTCCCTGTGTGACTAACACAAATACTCATTCCAACTTGTTCTATCTCCCTGTGTGACTAACACAAATACTCATTACAACGTGTTCTGTACCTCTGTAAGACTAACACAAATACTCATTACAACTTGTTCTATCTCCCTGGAAGACTAACACAAATACTCATTACAACTTGTTCTATCTCCCTATAAGACTAACACAAATACTCATAACAACTTGTTCTATCTCCCTGTAAGACTAACACAAATACTCATTACAACTTGTTCTATCTCCCTATAAGACTAACACAAATACTCACTACAACTTGTTCTATCTCCCTATAAGACTAACACAAATACTCATTACAACGTGTTCTATCTCCCTATAAGACTAACACAAATACTCATTCCAACTTGTTCTATCTCCCTGTGTGACTAACACAAATACTCATTCCAACTTGTTCTATCTCCCTGTGTGACTAACACAAATACTCATTACAACTTGTTCTATCTCCCTATAAGACTAACACAAATACTCATTACAACTTGTTCTATCTCCCTATAAGACTAACACAAATACTCATTACAACTTGTTCTGTACCCCTGTGTGACTAACACAAATACTCATTCCAACTTGTTCTATCTCCCTGTGTGACTATCACAAATACTCATTACAACTTGTTCTATCTCCCTGTAAGACTAACACAAATACTCATTCCAACTTGTTCTATCTCCCTGTGTGACTAACACAAATACTCATTACAACTTGTTCTATCTCCCTGTAAGACTAACAAAAATACTCATTACAACTTGTTCTATCTCCCTGTGTGACTAACACAAATACTCATTACAACTTGTTCTATCTCCCTATAAGACTAACACAAATACTCATTACAACTTGTTCTATCTCCCTGTGTGACTAACACAAATACTCATTACAACTTGTTCTATTTCCCTGTGTGACTAACTCAAATACTCATTACAATTGTTCTATTTCCCTGTGTGACTAACTCAAATAATCATTACAACTTGTTCTATCTCTATGTGTGACTAACACAAATACTCATTACAACTTGTTCTATTTCCCTGTGTGACTAACACAAATACTCATTACAACTTGTTCTATCTCCCTGTGTGACTAACTCAAATACTCATTACAACTTGTTCTATTTCCCTGTGTGACTAACTCAAATACTCATTACAACTTGTTCTATCTCTGTGTGTGACTAACACAAATACTCATTACAACTTGTTCTATCTCCCTGTGTGACTAACACAAATACTCATTACAACTTGTTCTATCTCTCTGTGTGACTAACACAAATACTCATTACAACTTGTTCTATTTCCCTGTGTGACTAACACAAATACTCATTACAACTTGTTCTATTTCCCTGTGTGACTAACTCAAATACTCATTACAACTTGTCCTATTTCCCTGTGTGACTAACTCAAATACTCATTACAACTTGTTCTATCTCTCTGTGTGACTAACACAAATACTCATTACAACTTGTTCTATCTCCCTGTGTGACTAACACAAATACTCATTACAACTTGTTCTATCTCCCTGTGTGACTAACACAAATACTCATTACAACTTGTTCTATCTCCTTGTGTGACTAACACAAATACTCATTACAACTTGTTCTATCTCCCTGTGTGACTAACACAAATACTCATTACAACTTGTTCTATTTCCCTGTGTGACTAACTCAAATACTCATTACAACTTGTTCTATTTCCCTGTGTGACTAACTCAAATACTCATTACAACTTGTTCTATCTCCCTGTGTGACTAACACAAATACTCATTACAACTTGTTCTATCTCCCTGTAAGACTAACACAAATACTCATTACAACTTGTTCTATCTCCCTGTAAGACTAACACAAATACTCATTACAACTTGTTCTATCTCCCTGTAAGACTAACAAAAATACTCATTACAACTTGTTCTATCTCCCTGTGTGACTAACACAAATACTCATTACAACTTGTTCTATCTCCCTATAAGACTAACACAAATACTCATTACAACTTGTTCTATCTCCCTGTGTGACTAACACAAATACTCATTACAACTTGTTCTATTTCCCTGTGTGACTAACTCAAATACTCATTACAATTGTTCTATTTCCCTGTGTGACTAACTCAAATACTCATTACAACTTGTTCTATCTCTATGTGTGACTAACACAAATACTCATTACAACTTGTTCTATTTCCCCGTGTGACTAACACAAATACTCATTACAACTTGTTCTCTCTCCCTGTGTGAATAACTCAAATACTCATTACAACTTGTTCTATTTCCCTGTGTGACTAACTCAAATACTCATTACAACTTGTTCTATCTCTGTGTGTGACTAACACAAATACTCATTACAACTTGTTCTATCTCCCTGTGTGACTAACACAAATACTCATTACAACTTGTTCTATCTCTCTGTGTGACTAACACAAATACTCATTACAACTTGTTCTATTTCCCTGTGTGACTAACACAAATACTCATTACAACTTGTTCTATTTCCCTGTGTGACTAACTCAAATACTCATTACAACTTGTTCTATTTCCCTATGTGACTAACTCAAATACTCATTACAACTTGTTCTATCTCTCTGTGTGACTAACACAAATACTCATTACAACTTGTTCTATCTCCCTGTGTGACTAACACAAATACTCATTACAACTTGTTCTATCTCCCTGTGTGACTAACACAAATACTCATTACAACTTGTTCTATCTCCTTGTGTGACTAACACAAATACTCATTACAACTTGTTCTATCTCCCTGTGTGACTAACACAAATACTCATTACAACTTGTTCTATTTCCCTGTGTGACTAACTCAAATACTCATTACAACTTGTTCTATTTCCCTGTGTGACTAACTCAAATACTCATTACAACTTGTTCTATCTCCCTGTGTGACTAACACAAATACTCATTACAACTTGTTCTATTTCCCTGTGTGACTAACACAAATACTCATTACAACGTGTTCTATTTCCCTGTGTGACTAACTCAAATACTCATTACAACTTGTTCTGTCTACCTGTGTGACTAACACAAAGTTCCCTCGCTGAACGCCAGTCTCATCATGATCGCCCAGCCTGCTCACTTATTCACGACACGTATGCTTTCACGCTAGTCATTCATACATGCACCATCCAATCAACTCACGGTGTACAGAATGTAAACACCCGCAGTCTTTATAAACCCAACCCCATATCAACCCCTACCAAGTCACGCAAGCCAAAACGTGAGAGACATAAAAGAGTGCGCCGTGTCATATAAAACTGTATAAGTTATAAAATAATGTGCACAAAATACCCCACGTGACATACGTCACTAAGAAACGCCTCATAAAAGGCTCTAAATAATAATTTAAAAACATTTTGGTTTGTAATCCGAGAAATAGTTCACATGTAGCGACTGCCACTCACAGAAGTAGAGATAGGGAGTAGAGATTAGAGAACATGCTACACAGCAAATAAACCAGCACTACTGGAGGTAGTACTATGTACTACGCTTGAGTTCAAAGCGTAGAGCGCAAAATAAAAAAAAGAAAAGCTTTACGACCACACCAGGAGTTGAACCTGTTGCCTCCAAACAACACCATTAACCATTTGAAGGAACAAGTGTACCTCGATGCAAGGCCAGTTAGAGGTGAATGTTTCAACAACAAAAAATATAGGTGTTGTGAAGATTAAGCTAAGGTGTAGTTCTATTGAAAGTTGCATAGACGCCTAGTGTTTCAGCGTTGAGGGAAAAAAAACTAAAATAAAAAAATATCGACATAAAACCGGCTAGAACAGTGGTTCTCAACCTATTTTGGCCCGTGCCCCCCTTCACCATATTTTCAGAACGTCATCCCCCCCTTCCTATCAAAAATTTGACCCGTGCCCCCCCCCCACCCCCCTTCACTGTATTTTGAGAACATCATCCCCCCCCCCCCTTTCATATTTCCTATCTAAAAATCCCCCACCCCTATACAGTATACGTAAAAATGTAAGGTAAATTTAATAGCACATACTAAAACAAGTCTAGACATCCACATAAAACGTGATTTGTGGGTTTACTGACTTTATCAAATGAATTTTAGAAGGATGAGACGTGCATAACTGTAAAGTATGAAGGGAAAAACAATATCAAGTAATCGGTTCTTGTATTAACGCGATCTTGAAATGATCTTCATTCCCCCCTGGAAACCCTGGAAACTCTCCACCGGTTGAGAACCACAGAATTAGACGTAAACAGTCAAGATTTTTTGGGAAATTTATAAGGAAGAAACTGGAGAACTTGGTGATAACTGGCAAGATTAAGAGAAAAGAACAAGTAGAAGGCAGAGAGGTAAATATCTAGATGGCTTGGCTACGTGGCATGGTCGAGACAAAAACACAGAGCTGATCCACGACTCTGGTGATCGTGTGAGATATTGTAACATGGCCGTCCCCGCTTATTGGGATGGCACATGATGATAATGAAACTATACACCTTCAAAATTAAAATATTCTTTATTAAAACATATATTTATTTAACAAGCTTTCTAGAATGACGTAACTTAGGTCTAGAACCTATTCCTGCGGACGAATGGGGTAAGCAGGATGGCGTGACAGACCGCCCCAAGAACGATCATCGCTCCGGCCACATAGAAGGATGGGTCAAACAATCCTGTGTTGTCGATTATTGCCCCTGATTTCAGAAGAGAAAAATGAACACAAATAAATAAATAAATTTGAATAACGAAGACACAAACAATAGATAGCATGATTTATTGCCTGGCATATTACGCTCATCTCGTCAGGTACATATTGTAGAAATCACACAGCATAAACTAAAGCAATGAGATAAATCCTTCAAGTTGAAATATACCGCACATATATTCAAACAGTAATTTCAATTGTCTACCACGGTCATTTTAAACTGACTGTGATGGCTATTTGTTTGCACAAAGTTGGCTTTTGTAAATGAATGCATGCCATGTCGACGGAGAGACAGACAGAGAATGGTAGGTAGAGAGTATGTGGTGGATAGATATGCAGGCAGGCAGGCAGGCAGGCAGGCACGCAGGCAGATAGCAAAGACGTCCGATAAATATGCTTTGCCACATTAACATCTAATCTAATATACATTTTTAAAAACAAAATTCTAAACATGCAAACACACTAAACATGCAAACGAACTAAACATTCAATATACTAATGATACAAACAAACTAAACACACAAACAAACTAACCGTACAACAAATCTATACAGAAAATAAGTCAGGTAAATCAGATAATGACGTGTCACTTACCTGCGATTGGTGGGCCCATGATACAAGCCACGCCCCTGAATAGTATCACAAATCCGAAAGCGTTGGTCAGACTATTGACACCGAGCAACTCACACAGTAAAACCGAGCATAAGGAGATGTAGGCAGCTGTCGAGGCACACATAAACACCAGGTTAAATAAACTCTTGAAACTGTTATGATAACAAATGTACTGACATCTAGCAAACTGGAATGGTTCTGGCCGACACTCAGGACTCCGATGAAGGACCAGACGGGTACATAATCAGGCTGCAATTGGTACCGTTAGTATTGGGACTCTACGCCGGCTGTTGATGAGGACAGAGTGAGTATGCGGATATCCTGGGTTTTGTTATGTTGGTTAGGTTGTTAATTATCTGTTGGGGTATCAATTTTGCACTCCGGACATGTCCATTGGTGCTCGGATCCTTCCCTCAACATAATCAATGTCCGGTGGATAAAAATGCCAGTTCTGTGTTGGTTGACGAGGCGTTTCATTCTACCAATATGCTTCTCGTGTCCGACTGTGCCAATACTTACTGCGATCTTGGTTCTTAACTCAACTCAACTCTATTTAACGCAACTCATCTCAACTCAACTCGACTCAATTAAACTCAACTCAGCTCATCTCATTTCAAATAAACTCATCTAATCGCAAATAAACTCAACTCAACTCATCTCAAATCAACTCATCTCAAATCAACTCAACTCAAATCAACTCATTTCAAACAACTTATCTCAACCCAACTCAATTCAACTAGATGCGGAAACAATGAGAGGAAAATAATTCGATCAAAAACAGAATCACTAGTCAAGATGGAGTAACTGGGACTAGAACACGGCTCTGATCGGTAACTGTTGATTGTTGAGATGGCAAACAATGATCATCCACGCTTGTCAGCAAGGCACATGATGATGATGATGATGATGATGATGATGATGATGATGATGATGATGATGATGATGATGATGATGATGATGATGATGATGATGATGATAGCGGTTATAACGATGTTGGTACTGGTGATGATTATTATAACGATGATGATGGTGGTGGTGGTTATGATGATGATAATAATTATACAAGTGTTGATAGCGATGATAATGATGTTGGTAATGGTGATGGTGATTATAACGATGATGATGTTGGTGGTGGTGGTTATGATGATGACGATAACGATGATGATGATGATAACGATGATGACGATAACGATGATGATAGTTACAAGAACCCCAGAAGTCGGAGTGGGTTCGTCTGATGGCAAGGGACACTAGTAGTAGTTAAAGCTAATTCACACACAAAATGCAGTCCAGTACAGTAGACGTTGAAGTACGTGATTGGATTAGGCTTGAGTATAAAGATGCTTCAATAATACCCTAGCAAAGAAAGATGCTGAAAACAGAGGCAACCAACCAGGAGGAGCAACGCACCACAGCAATCATGATGCCACGCAACCACACTATGAAAAATTCACACAAGACACAAACACTGCAATTAAAACGTTATCTGCGTAGCCTTTACAGGACGTCGCAGTCAACCCCAGCATTTTTTTTTTTTTTTGGCCTTTTGTGATTTCTTGACACGTTTACGTTCAGTAGTTTGCCATTGCTTTCTGAACGGCCGGCACTTATACCATTTTATAAAAACGAACTAATGGCCGTATGCTCTCAAATCGCTTGCAGCTGTGTTTCGAACGCAGCAGGCTGGATTACGAATTGCGTCAGCAACCTCTTCACCACATTGCAGATACAGACAAATGTCAAGCCAATGAAAGAAGGTGACTGGATAAACAACATGTCCAAATAAACTTACCCACGCACACGCCAAAGATGGCGGAGACGGCAGCCAGAGATGGATACGTGTGACAGAAAGGGCAGATTGCAGTTACAATCCCAGCAATCAACAAGGCACCGCTGGTGACTGCCGCGCAATCCAGGTTTAGGAAGTTGATGAGAACTCCAGTCATTACTCGACCAATTGTATTCGTGATACCTGAGGAAAGGAGGTGATATTTGTCAGACATGCGCAGTTCTTTTGTTTATTTTTGAAGGTGAACATATTCTTTGCGGTACATTTTCATTAGAAAACAGCAGATGACATGCTTAGGCCATATAACTAGGCTACCAACTAACAGTATACAACAACAAGCTATGATGTACAGGCTAAATAGAAACAAAAGAAGAAGCCGACCATGTAAACGTTGGACAAAGGGAACAACAGAGTCAATGGGAATCTCGATATATGGGGCCCATAAACGGGCACTCTCCTGTTGTTTTATGCTTCACCTCGACACCGCAAGGTACAAGAGGGACAAGATGAGATGAGATTAGACGAGATGAGATGATGATTTGAGGACGGTGCAATCAAGCCCCAGCTGCTATTGGCAGTGTGTGATGTATTAGAACACTTTCAGTTCAGAAGTTCGAAATTGCTGTCTCAACTAGACGTCAACATTTAAGTCCAAACTGACTCGGTGTGTGGATCGAACCCACTGCCCCGCGGTAAGAAAAGACGTCTACCCGGGTTAAACCTCTCAACCAATCCAACATCTCATTATGCATAAATATGGTTGTAGGGGTGATCTTCAGGACATTGAAACACCACGAGAAATAAAGCAAGAGGGACTAATTGGCACTCATAGAGGTAATGGAAGGAAGTAGAGTTGAGAGGCCGCACTAGACAACATGTGCATTGA
The DNA here is from genome assembly GCA_963921405.1 of Cepaea hortensis. Lineage (NCBI taxonomy): Eukaryota > Metazoa > Mollusca > Gastropoda > Stylommatophora > Helicidae > Cepaea > Cepaea hortensis. The sequence continues at coordinate 439,344,619 of OY992876.1, forward strand.
TGAAATCAAGCAAGAGGTTAGCATTGGCACTCATAGCTGTAGTTAACAGACGTAGAGTTCAGAGGTCGCAATACACAACATAGACACATCCATCTGTCTATCTGATTCTCCGTCTCTCTCCTCTCTGTCTCTCTCTTTCTCTCTGTATCTCTCTGTATCTCTCTATCTGTCTCTGTCTCAGTCTTTTTCCATTACCCCTACCTCGTTCAACCTCAGAAGAGAAGTTATAATTAAGGCCCATCTCAGTCTCAGATTAATAATCCTGAGACCGAAATAACCACATTTAGGAGAATAATTTTAAAGGGATGTTTGTCCATAGGAGGTAATGGTTACTGTAGACCTCTTTCTTTCCCTCTCTCCCTCTCCTTCTCTCTCAAGTTCCTTCACTCTCCCTCTCTCCCCCTTTCTATATCTCTTTCCCTCTCTCCCTATCTCTCTCTCTATCTTCCATCTCACTCTCCCTCTCTCTCTTCCTTTCTATATCTCTTTCCCTCTCCCTCCCCCTCTCTCTTGATTTCCTTATACTCTCAGTGACACTATGACCCAAACTATTTCACTGTATCAAAGCAAGACTAACGCAACAGCCTAAAGTAACCAGTGAGTGTCTGACCACCGACCCACAACCCTAAAGTGCCCTAAGACAATCAGCAACATTACCAATGATGGAGATGAGAAAGACAACCAACAACATTACTAATGATGGAGATGAGAAAGACAACCAACAACATTACCAATGATGGAGATGAGGAAGACAACCAACATTACCAATGATGGAGATGAGGAAGACAACCAACATTACCAATGATGGAGATGAGGAAGACAACCAACATTACCAATGATGGAGATGAGGAAGGGAACCAACATTACCAATGATGGAGATGAGGAAGACAACCAACATTACCAATGATGGAGATGAGGAAGGCCGCCTGATCCTCGGGTATGCCCAGCTCCTGGGCTCGGTCTGGGACATACACAAATGGCACGTAGAAACCCAGCATGCAGAAGAAGTTGCCTAGAAGCACACACCAGTAGCTCCTCTCCTGCTCAGAATAGAGAATGCCTGTCATTAATGAGTGTCGGTCAATGTAAACGTAAGGTGGAAAACACGGTAATCCTAGCACTCTTGCCTGCGACCCTGTACTCATGTGTTCGAATCTCATCGAGCTGGATGTTGCAACTATTAGTCCATAAGTTCTCAGATCTCCTTCTCAGTATCGATCTCGGCGTGTAGAGACTGACGAGGCCAGAGTCGACTCCCGATATCCATTTCAGGTTTGCCGACCTTGGAATCCACTTCATGTTTAACAATCCTTCTTGGTGTGAATGTGAACCTTTGACCACCGGGTCTACTGGCAAGGCCACTGAACTACCACAGTTCCCAGTACTTTTTAACCTACTACTTATTTCTTTATTTACGTGGGGTTTATGACCGCAATTCGCAGTCCAGCATGCCGCATTCGAAACATAGCTGCGGAGGATTTGGCAGCCAATCATCCTGGGTTGTTTTTCATACAATGATATGAGTGTTGATCATTCAGAAAGCCACGGCAAACTACTGAACGCATGCTAGCCAAGAAATCACAGACAGCTAAAGAATGCTGGGGTTGACTGCGACGTCCTGTAGAGACATGCAAATTATTTTTTTTTATTATTTGCATATCCCAAAAAGTCAGTATCTTTTCCTCATGGTCTTGTTCAGTAATTCAGTAGCGACTGCAGCTGTCACTACGTTTGCGGTTATGTTGTTGTTGGTCTTCTCAGTCCAAGAATCTCTCAAATTCTCAAACACCACATCACCTTCACCTCCAGCTTCATCATCATGTCATTATCCATTGTCCATCATTCGCACTTATACAGGCGATCAGACAATATATATATCCTTACACTAAGCGAAATTCATATTACTTAATCTTCTTGTTATTATAATTAATGACGTGTGGCGTTGATGATCATGTCTGTCGACAGCCTTCTGCCTCGTGTACTGCCAATCTTCTTATAGTAGATGCCATTTGGCGTTGGTGATTATGTCTGTCCACAGCCTTCTTTCTGTCTCGTGTACTGCCAATCTTGTTAAAGCCCATGTCACTTGACGTTGGTGATTATGTCTGTCCAACGCCTTCTGTCTCGTGTATTGTCAAAGCTTCTCGTGATCCATGTCATGTGGCGTTGGTAATCATGTCTGTCCACATCCTTCTCTCTTATTTGTAGCTAATCATTACTCAAACTGATGCTCCCCCATGCCACGATGTCAAATTGTCTGCATCTAAATCTCTTTGTCCATAAATGATGTGCTTGGCATCTGAAAAGAAGGTAGCTGATTAGTACACCAGTTAGATGTTACCTTGAGAATGCTTAGGTCCAGCATCTCTTCCATCGTCTCACGGGCAGATTTTGGTAAGCAAGACCACAAGCCACGAGGCTGCTCTTGGACAATTTCTTTGACGTCAACCGCTGCAAGGCTGGCAATGGATCTGGATGTGTGGAAACAGATCAATAAATGAGATGATGTTTGTTGTCAACACTTCTTGTATCGAAGGTACAGTCAGCAGTACCAACAAACAACAACAACAACAACAATAAAACACACAATAAGCAAACTTTTAAAGATAGTCTGCCAAACTGACGACGATTGGAAACTATACAAACATGGCTGCTGTCTGAAAAAGTATGAATTAGAGTATACGCCAGAACATATAATCACTGGCACCTTACAGTCTTGACAGACGACAGTTTGTTACATTGTGCGGCTAACTAAGACCGTTGACACAATGTGGGGTGTCGGGATTGGTTAGCGACCCCAATATTCGGCGCTAACAGAAAGCAGGTAGTCCCGTCTACTGTCATTCGGTAGCTCAGTCATAACTGACTCAGACCCAATATACGGCGATAACAGAAAGCAGATCTGCTGTCATACGGTAGCTCAGTCATATATGACTAAGATCTGACCATCCATCCATCATGTGCCATGCCGATAAGCGTGTGCTGTCATGATTCGCCATTTCACTCGATCACTAGACTCATGAATCAGCTCAGTGTTCTTGTCTCGACCATACCACACGGCCAAACCATATAGGTATTTACTTGTCAGTCTTCCCCTTGTTTTCTTCCCCTCAGTCTAACCAGCTGACACCAAGTTCGGCAATTTATGTCTTCTCATTACGTGCCAAAAACAATGTTAACTGCCTACGTCTGTTTTCTCTGTTTTCGTTCGTTCTCTAATCTGTGTACGATTTTCATTTGTTTCTTGTAGGACTTGGTCATTGGTTTTTCTGTCTATCCATGGCATTCTTTGCATTTTCCTCGGAAACTAAATTTCCACAGCCATCAGATGTTTTTCACCTTGTCTGCTCATTAACACCTGGCACCTACAACATAATAGAGTATTTATTTTTACTATTGTCAAGTGTCCTCAGAACTCTACTCAACTGCTATGCTTCTATGTATGTTAATTGGTGTGAATTCACGTCTCATATTGGCCACTGAGTTTATAAGTACAAAACCAGGCTTCACACTAGTCAAGACCCTGAAGCGTCTGTTCGTGGTGCTGGCTGTGTACATACTGGATCCACAGACGTCTCAGTACCGTGCTTGGACTAGAAATAGGCAGGAACTCTTTGCAACACAGATCCCGTGGAGATTTCCCTGTGCTACTGGATCGAGATCAACGTCTCTACACCAACCCACCCCGATTAATGTAAGACCTTTCCAGGGCTAACATATACTTCGGCTCTCAGACTGATCCGGCCTGAAACAGTGACCAGGAAAGGTTCTTCGAAATAAAGGCGGCCGGTGGGATATTGACCACATCATCCACCGAGTGCTGATTGGTCTAGACAAATGTGGGGCTAGCACCATATACCCTTTAGCCTCAAGGGGTGTAACAGTGTCTTATACTTTACTTGTGTTGCCTACCATGTACACAGTAGGCCTCCAGGAGTGGACACGATTCCTTGGCTTGACTGTTCCAGCCTCGGAGGGTATGAACATCAATGTATCGGAATGAAAGGGTAAGGCACAGCCTTCCGGAAGATTACAGACAAACCAGCCAATCAAATAATCAACAAACCCTCCCTCCCAAACCCACCCACCAACCAACCAATCAAACAACCAACCCTCCCCCTCCAACCAACCTACCCACCACATACCAACCAATCAATCAATCAACAATACCTCCCTCCACCAATCCACCAATCAACCAACCAATCAATCAACCAACCAATCTACCAACCCTCCCACATCTCCAACCAACCCTCCCTCCTACCCACCCACCCACTAACAAGTCAACCCACCAAACAACAACCAACCAATTACCCAACCAACCCACCAACGCATCGACCAATCAACAATCAGCCAACCAACCAATTAACCAACCAACCAACCACCCAATCAATCAATCTATCAATCAATCAACCAACCCCAACCAACCAGCCAATAACCCACCACTTAATTAATCTACCAATAAACCAACCAACCACTCTACCTACTTATAAACCAACCAATCAACAAACCAATAAACCTACCATCCAACTAATCAACCAACTAATCAACCAACAAATCAACCAACCAATAAATCAAACAATCAATCAATTAACCAACCCACCAACCAACCAATCCACCAACCAACCAATAAACCCACCAACCAACCAAGATATATCTCATGTTATTTTACAACATGAGAAGAACCCCCACAAGAACACACTCACTGAATACTCTGGACATAAAGCCCCAGACCCTGCTCGCTTCTGCTCCTGGCATCGGTGTCTGGGAAGGCCAAAGGTCCAGACAGGTGGATGTCTCTCCTGGACAGAGGCAGCTGGACGTCCTCGCGAATCTGGTTGAGGTTCGCGTCCGACAAGCTAATCAACGACAGTCCGACGGGCACATGTGCGCGTGCGCGGGGTGAGCTGCCCAAGGTTTCCTTGTCAGATGTCGACATTGTCCTGCGTCTGGCCGTCTTTTCGGGTGAGTTCGGGAATGAAGGGATTTTCTTGTTAGATCCGGTATGCTTTCCCTGGGTGAGTCAGTCAATCAATCAATCAATCAGTCAATCAATCAATCAATCAATCAATATTTGAATCATGTGCTGATTTTACCAAGAAATTATGTATATATGTAATTTACAAATAAAAGCCATAGATGAATCACAAATTAAAACTATGAGCTATGCATCAATGCCATTAAAGAATTATAGAGCTATATATTATCATATATCTAGGCACATGGATAACATTAGATGGAAGATGCATCACTGAGATAAAGTATAGAATTGGACAAGCAAAACCTGCTTTCTATCAAATGAAGAGCGCTTTGTGCAATACGTCACTGTCTTTGAAAGTTAGAAAAAGAGTCCTTGCATGTTACATAGAACCAGTTTTAAAATACGGCTGCACATACTGGACAATTAGTAAACAGGAGAACAAATCCATGGAAGCCTTGGAGATGTGGTTTTATAAGAGAATGCTGAAAATAAGTTGGACAGCCAAAATAAGTAATCATGACATTTTTGTCGGGTCGCAAAGAGAGCCTGTCACAAACATCAGAAAGAGGCAATAATAGTGTTTTGGCCACGTTATGAGAAGACAAAAACTGGAACATGTTGTGACAACCAGAAAGATTTGCGGAAAGTGAGATAGAGGAAAATAGCGTTGTAAGATTCTTGACAGTCTTGTGTCATGACATGGAAGGGAGTCGACACACGAATTGATCAATGACCTTGGAAATCGTAATTTGTGGAGAGGCATGATTGCCCACGGCAGCCGACAAGACACTGGATGGATGGATGGATGGATGGATGGATGGATGGATGGATATAATTAGCAAATTAAAACAATAGAGGAATCATGCAGTAAACCAGTGAGTTATGTATTTCTGTTATCAACCAATTACTAAGCTATTTAATTTATAAATCAACTCATAATCATCGATTGAAAAAAAAAAAAAACAGCGTGGGTTGTCTCCTGTCAATTCAATATAATGGAAAGCTAAATTGATGATAAGAAGATGATGATCTAATGATAATAATAATAATAATAATAATAATAATAATAATAATAATAATAATAATACGATGATGATGATGATGATGATGATGATGATGATGATGATGATGATGATGATGATGATGATGATGATGATGATGATGAGACGGTGATGACGATAAGAAGATTATGATGATTATAATAATAGTAATAAGATAATGATAAGACGATAATAATGATGATGCTGGTAAGAAGATGAAGAGTTTGAAAATAGTAATAAGGTCATACTGATGATGATAAGGAGAAGATGATGATGATAAGAAGAAGATGTTGATGATGATGATGATGATGATGATGATGATGATGATGATGATGATGATGACTATAAGATTATGCGGTTACGAAGAAGAAAATAATGATGAAGATGGTGTTGCTAAGAAGAAGATGATTATGATCGTCATAATAATAATAATAATAATAATAATAATAATAATAATAATAATAATAATAATATGGTGATGATGATGATGATGATGATGATGATGATGATGATGATGATGATGATGATGATGATGATGATGATGATGATGATGATGATGATGATGATGATGATGACGACGGTAAAAAAAAGATAATGGTAACGATGCGAAAAAAGACTATGATGACGATGCGTTTTATCATACCTTTGACAACTGTGAAGTTGAATTAAACTGCATGGCCGGCGTTGAGGAATACTCAAATCCCCTAGACTCTTTGCTGCCTGTCCTTGATGACTCAGGAATCATGATTGTCAATTTCTCTTCCTCATCCATGATAGTCAAAAGAGGAATCTCTTCTTTATTTCTTGCCTGAATGGAAGGCAAATACTCCTTCCTATCACCACCTCTCCCCGAACCAACCTCACCCTCTATTGAATCTATAACATGTGCCTTTAGCTGCCCATTAACTTTCACGATCTCCCCCGTAGGAGTTTCTTCAGCAACGGCAGTAAACCCACCCACCCGTCTCAGCTCCAACGGTCGGACTAGAGCTCCAAACACCATCCCGTTCAGAATGAGCCCGCCCAGGAGCAGCAGCGTCCACCTCCAGTTGTACTCGTACAGGAGGTAGTCGGTCATGGGAGCCAGGATGAAGGTTCCTATCCCCGACCCGCACACGGCGATGCCCGTGGCTACTGCTCGCCTGTCCTCGAAGTAGATGCTGACGGCCACGATGGCTGGCAGGTACATGAGGCCAAACCCAATGCCTGGAAACATAGGGAACACATTATAAAAACATATAGAAAACATTATAAAAACATACAGAAAACATTTTCAAAAACACAGAAAATATATTGAAAACATTATAAAAACATATAGAAAACATACAGAAGACATTTTTAAAACCATAGAAAACATTACAAAGATATATAGAAAACATACGGAAACATTTTTTAAACAGTAGAAAACAAAATCATTATAAAAACATATAGAAAACACACATAAAACGTTTTCACAAACATAGTAAACATAAAAACATATTGAAAAGACAAAGATAACTTTTCAAAAAACATAGACAACATTATAAAAACATATGTAAAGCATACAGAAAACATTAATTTATAAACATACAGAGCGCGCAGAAAAACAAAAATAGACAACATTTAGAAAACATACACAGAATGTATCTCTCTCTCTCTCTCTCTCTCTCTCTATATATATATATATATATATATATATATATATATATATATATATATATATATATATATATATATATATATATATATATATATAAATCATGAAAATATAACGTGCAGAGAATATATAGGCATCATTTAGAAAACATACAGGAAACAAACACAAAATCACACAGGAACACACATAAAACATAGATACAAAATACACAGAAAACAAAGTCAACATTTAGAAAACATATACAAAGCATCATAAAAATAAAAATAACCTTTAAAATATAGAAAACGTGCAGAGAACATGAAGAAACATAACAAGAATATGCATAAAATATATAGAGAGAACATATAGAAAACGTACACATCTTATATATAAATTAGGATGTGCGTATTTGCGTATGTATTTATGTATCTCTGTATGTATGTATGTATGTCCTTTATGCGCTCGCGAACGGCCCATCCGATTGAGATGAAATTTTCTACACGCCTTCCTTTCATTCCAGAGATGCCAACTGTCGTAGTTTTTTTTTCTTCTTCCTCCTCCTCCCTCCTCCCTCCTCCCCCTCCCAAAATACGTACGTCCAGGAAATGGTCTTCTACATAGACACTTCTCTCTGAGGTCCGCGATAACATATTAACCTGGTGGGATGGCAATCAATCATCCTACTACCTCCTCCCTCCTCCTCCTCCTCCTCTCCCCTCCTCCTCCTACCCTCTTCCTCTTCCCCTCCTCCCTCTCCCTCCTCTTCCTCCTCCATCCTCCTCCTCCCTCTTCCTCCTCCTCCTCCCTCTTCCTCCTCACTCCTCCTCCTCACTCTTCTTCCTCCTCCCTCTACCTCCTCCCTCCTCCTCCTTCTTCCTTCTCCTCCCTCCTCCTCCCTTTCCTCCCTCCTCATCCTCCCTCTACTTCCTCCCTCCTCCTCCTTCCTCCACATCCCTCCTCCTCCTCTCCCCTCCTCCTCCTGCGTTCTCATCCTCCCTCCTCCTCCTTCTTCCTCCTCCCTCCTCCTCTCTCTCCCTCCTCCTCTCTCCTCCTCTTCCCTCCCCCTCCTCCTTCCTCCTCCTCCCTCTTCCTCTTCCTCCCTCCTCCTCCCTCCTTCTCCATTCTTCTCCTCCTCTCCCCTCCTCCTCCTCCTACCCTCTTCCTCTTCCCTCCTCCCTCTCCCTCCTCCATCCTCCTCCTCCCTCTTCCTCCCTTCCTCCTCCTCCCTCTTCCTCCCTCTCCCCCTCCTCCATCCTCCTCCTCCCATCTCCTCCTCCTTCTTCCATCCTCCTCCTCCCTCTTCCTCCTCCTTCTTCCTTCACCCTCCCTCCTCCCTTTTCCTCCCTCTTCCTCCTCCCTCTACCTTCTCACTCCTCCTCCACCTCCCTCCTCCTCCCTCTACCTCCTCCCTCCTCCTCCTTCTTCCTCCTCCTCCCTCCTCCTCCCTTTTCCTCCCTCCTCCTCCTCCCTCTACCTCCTCACTCCTCCTCCTCCCTCCTCCTCCCTCTTCCTCCTCCTTCCTCCTCCTCCCTCTTCCCTCCTTCTCCCTCTACCTCCTCCTCCTCCCTCTTCCTCCTCCTTCTTCCATCCTCCTCCTCCTTCTTCCTCCACCCTCCTTCTCCCTCTCCCTCCTCCTTCCTCCTCCTCCCTCTTCTCTCCTCCCTCCTCCTCCCTCTTTCTCCTCCCTCCTTCTCCATTCTTCTCCTCCTCCTCCCTCTTCCTCTTTCCCCCCCTCCTCCTCCTAATCCCTCCTCCTCCCTTTCCTCCTCCTCCCTCTTCCTCTTCCTCTTCCTCCCTCTTCCTCCTCCTCCTACCTCCTCCCTCTTCCTCCTCCTTCCTCCTCCTCCCTCTTCCTCCCTCTCCCTCCTCCATCCTCCTCCTCCCTCTTCCTCCTCCTTCTTCCATCCTCCTCCTCCCTCCTCTTCCCTCTTCCTCCTCCTCCTCCTCATCATTCCTCCTCCTCCTCCTCCCTCTCCCTCCTCCTGCGTTCTCATCCTCCCTCCTCCTGCGTTCTCATCCTCCCTCCTCCTCCTCCTTCTTCCTCCTCTCTCCTCCTCCCCTCCCTCCTCCTCTCCTCCTCCTCTTCCTCCCCTCCTCCTTCCTCCTCCTCCCTCTTCCTCCCTCCTCCTCCTCCTCCTGCGTTCTCATCCTCCCTCCTCATCCACCTCCCTTTCCTTCCTCCCTCCTCATTCTCCCTCCTTCCTCTCCCTCCTTCCTCCTCCTCCTTCCTTCTTCTCCCTCTGCCTCCTCCTTCTCCTCCTCACTCCTCCTTCTCCTCCTCCCTCCTTCTCCATTCTTCTCCTCCTCTCCCCTCTTCCTCCTCCTACCCTCTTCCTCCTCCTGCCTCCTCGTCCCTCCTCCTCCTCCTACCTCCTCCCTCTTACTTCTCCATCCTACTACCTCCTCCCTCCTCCTCCCTTCTCCTCCTCCTCCTCTCCCCTCCTCCTCCTACCCTCTTCCTCTTCCCCTCCTCCCTCTCCCTCCTCTTCCTCCTCTTCCTCCTCCCTCTTCCTCCTCCTCCTCCTTCTTCCTCCTCCCTCTCCCTCCTCCCTCTTCCTGCTCCCTCTTCCTCCCTCCTCCTCCTTCCTCCTTCTCCCTCTGCCTCCTCCCTCCTCCTCCTTCTTCCTTCTCCTCCCTCCTCCTCCCTTTTCCTCCCTCCTCCTCCTCCCTCTACCTCCTCACTCCTCCTCCTCCCTCCTCCTCCCTCTCCCTCCTCCTTCCTCCTCCTCCCTCTTCCCTCCTCCTCCCTCTACCTCCTCTTCCCTCCTCCTCCTCCCCCTCCTCCTCCCTCCTCCTCCTCCCTCCTCCTCCCTCTACCTCCTCCTCCCTTCACATTCCTCCTCCTCCCTCTTTCTCCTCCTCACTCTCCTCCTCCTGCTCCCTCCTCCTCCCTCATCCTCCCTCCTTCTCCTCCCTCCTCCTCCTCCCTCCTCCTCCCCCTCCTCCTCCTAATCCCTCCTCCTCCCTCCTATTCCTCCCTACTCCTCCTGTCTCCGCCCTCCTCCTCCCTCCTCCACCTCCCTCTTCCTCCTCCCTCCTCCATTTAACCAAGACAGACAGACAGTCAGACAGATAGTCGGGAACGGGATCTTATATGACTACTTATATGATTTAAATGACATGCTCCCCATCAGGGTCTGGGCGAAGACGGGCTGGGTCAGACAGACAGACAGACAGACAGTCAGACAGACAGATAGTCGGTAACGGGAACGAGAACTTATATGACTACTTATATGATTTAAATGAGATGCTCTCCACCATGGGCTGGACTGGGTCAGACAGACAGACAGATAGATAGATAGACAGACAGACAGACAGTCGGGAACGGGAACTTATATGACTACTTATATGAATTAAATGAGATGCTCCCCACCAGGGTCTGGGCGAAGCCGGGCAGGGTCAGCTAGTAATTTATAAATAACATATAGTGAACATAAAGATAATATACAGAGAACATAAAGAAAAGATTCACAAAACCTATATAAATCATAAAGAGACACATTACACAGACACAAACTCACATACACAAACACATATAGAGACAGACACAAACATATGTATACAAACAGAAAAACCCATACACACAGACATAAAATCACATACAGACAGACACAAACACCTATACACACAGGTATTTACACACAGGCGCACAGACAAATTCACACAAACACAAATACACAGACTTAAAACACATACACACAAACACAATACACATGGACACAAACACTCATACACACAGACACAAACACACATATACACAGACACATACACACAGACACAAACAGACATACACACAAACACAAATACACAAAAACACACATACATACAAGCATAAACAAATACATACAGACACAAACACACTAACACAATACACACATATACTAACACAATAATCACAGACACAAACACATAAACAAGCACACACGAACATAAACACACATAGACACAGGCACTAACACGCGGAAACACAAACACACATCGACATACATACAAGGGACATACACAGGGGAAACACAAACACACATTAATATGCATACATGGGGACATACACAGGGGAAACACAAACGCACACTGGCATATATACAGGGGACATTCACCCGGACACACAAACATACATTGACATACATACAGGGGACATACACAGGGGAATCACAAACATACATTGACATACATACAGGGGACATACACAGGGGAACACAAACACGCTTTGACATACATACAGGGGAAATACAGAGGGGAAACACGAACACACATTAACATACATAAATGGGGACTTACACACTGAAACACAAACATACATTTACATACAGACATGGGGACATACACAGGGGAAAAACAAACGCACATTAACTTACATAAAGCGTGACACACACGGACACACAAACACACATTGACTTACATACAGGGGATATACACAGGGGAAACACACACACACACACATTGACATACATACATGGGACATACACAGGGGAACACAAACACACGTTGACATACATACATAGGGACATTCATTCAGTAGCATGCCCTTTGCAGAACCTCGCTTCCATAACAACCTTCCGGAAAACCTCTCGATCATAAGCACGATGTCCCGCGTCCGATACACCCATCTGGAGATCATCCTCCAAATCCTGCACCCATATTATCTTTGGCCTTCCTCTTCCTCTCTTCCCAGGCACATACCCCTCCATTATTGTTCTCTCCAAACTTTCGTGACGTTTCAAGTGACCAGAATATTTCAATTTTCTTTGTTTTATCGTCTTTAATAGCCAGCCTTCTTCAATATTCAGCTCTTGAAGTATTGATGCATTTGTTCTTTTCTTTATCCAAGATATTCTTAGAACTCATCTATAACATTTATGTTCAAAGGCATTTATGTGCTGTTCAGCTTGTTTAGTAAGTGTCCAGGTCTCACAGGCGTATGTTACAATGGGAAATATGCATGCTCTTAAAAATCTAATATTAATAGTTCTATCTGTCCCAGTCCATAATTTATTCAGTTGTTTTAGTCTTTGAAGAGCAATTGATAGTCGTATTTTAATTTCTTTCATTGTGTCACCGTTGTTGGTAATCAATGACCCAAGATATTTAAAATTTTCCACCACCTCCAATTTTTCCTCATTAACATATTTTTCTTTCAACATAGTAGTTTTATCTGTATGCATTATCTTTGTTTTCGCTATGTTAAGATATAAGTTGTGATTTTCACTATTCAATTGGGTTGAGGCTATTAGGTTTTCTATACCATTCTGTGTTGTGGACAGCAACACTGTTTCATCAGCATGCCGAATCTCTGGTATGTCATGACCACCGATATTTAGGGCTTTTCATTTCTCATTATATTTTCGGCGTACAGGTTAGACATATAGGGGGACAGCACACATCCCTGACGGACTCCTTGCTTGATGTCAAACCAATCTGATGTCTCGCCATCTATTCTACCTAGCCACTGCTTGTTGGTCTAGATAGAGCATTCTTATGAGTTGTATTACATGTGATGGAAAGCCCATATTCCTCATGATTTCCCAAAGTTTCTGATGTTGTACACAATCAAATGCCTTTGAATAATCCACATAGGGACATGCACAGGGTAAACACAAACACACATGGACCTATATACATAGGGACATACACACGGAAACACAAACGCACATGGATATTCATACAGGGAACGGACAGACAAACACACACTGGCATACATATAGAGTTACATACACACGGAAATAAAACACACACACATTGACATATATAGAGGGGAACATACACATGGAAATATAAACACACACTGGCATACATATAATGGGGACATACACACGGAAATACAAACACACACTGGCATACATATAGGGGGACATACGCACGGAAATAAAACACACTCACATTGACATATATAGAGGGGAACATACACACGGAAATACAAACACACACTGGCATACATATAGGGGGACATACACACGGAAATACAAACACACACTTGCATACATATAGGGGGACATTCACACGGAAACACAAACACACACTTGCATACATATAGGGGGACATTCACACGGAAACACAAACACACACTTGCATACATATAGGGGGACATTCACACGGAAACACAAACACACACTTGCATACATATAGGGGGACATTCACACGGAAACACAAACACACTCTGGCATACATATAGGGGGACATTCACACGGAAACACAAACACACTCTGGCATACATATAGGGGGACATTCACACGGAAACACAAACACACTCTGGCATACATATAGGGGGACATTCACACAGAAACACAAACACACTCTGGCATACATATAGGGGGACATTCACACGGAAACACAAACACACTCTGGCATACATATAGGGGGACATTCACACGGAAACACAAACACACTCTGGCATACATATAGGGGGACATTCACACGGAAACACAAACACACTCTGGCATACATATAGGGGGACATTCACACGGAAACACAAACACACTCTGGCATACATATAGGGGGACATTCACACGGAAACACAAACACACTCTGGCATACATATAGGGGGACATTCACACGGAAACACAAACACACTCTGGCATACATATAGGGGGACATTCACACGGAAACACAAACACACTCTGGCATACATATAGGGGGACATTCACACGGAAACACAAACACACTCTGGCATACATATAGGGGGACATTCACACGGAAACACAAACACACTCTGGCATACATATAGGGGGACATTCACACGGAAACACAAACACACTCTGGCATACATATAGGGGGACATTCACACGGAAACACAAACACACTCTGGCATACATATAGGGGGACATTCACACGGAAACACAAACACACTCTGGCATACATATAGGGGGACATTCACACGGAAACACAAACACACTCTGGCATACATATAGGGGGACATTCACACGGAAACACAAACACACTCTGGCATACATATAGGGGGACATTCACACGGAAACACAAACACACATTGACACGAACACACTAGTGCTCACCTCCCAGAACGCCATACGTGAGAATCAACACGGTGACGCTGCTGCTCCAGGCGCTGGCGATGAAGGCCACACCCGCCAGGAAACTCCCACAGATGATGACCCGCCGACACCCAAATCTGTTGGTTAGAGCGCTGACTATCGGACCTGTTGACACCATTGGAGCATAGCAGTCACAGGGTGAACGCCTACTGCATCAGTTTGACATTGTATTTATCTTTAAAAAAATCAAACATGTTGCATGTCCCCTGTAGAGCTCTGCGATCAACCCCAGGATGATGTTATAGGTAATCTACCGTTCTATAGTTTGCCATTACTTTTTGAACGAGAAGTCGACGTTACGTCCAACTGAACGGTGTAGGGATTGAACAAAATGAAAACATTACCTCGCCAGTAGCGAATAGGAAGTTTTAAGATCCAGCGCTCTTAACATTTCGGTGACGCTGATTTCTGGGATCGAACCCCGCATTTTCTGAGCTTGGGACGGAAATCGTAACCGCTAGGCCGCGCCGACCCTAACATTGGGAATAACATTTGGGATGATCATGTAGGGAATAACACGTATAGGAATAACATTTGGGATCATCATGTGGGGAATAATCCGTATAAGAACATCAGTTTCACAAAATAGAACAGCAGAACAAAATTCACAATAGATGCAACAACCTGATGAACAACGTGAACACGAAAAAAATAGATAACGGTAGGAATAGCATTGCGAGAATCTACAGTAAACCAATAAAGCCAATACTGAAAATGACAAAAAGGATAATAACATGAAAATGAGTAAAATAGCTGGAATTTTATGAAGAAGAAGAAGAAGAAGAAGAAGAAGAAGAAGAAGAAGAAGAAGAAGAAGAAGAAGAAGAAGAAGAAGAAGAAGAAGAAGAAGAAGAAGAAGAAGAAGAAGAAGAAGAAGAAGAAGAAGAAAGAAAGAAAGAAAGAAAGAAAGAAAGAAAGAAAGAAAGAAAGAAAGAAAGAAAGAAAGAAAGAAAGAAAGAAAGAAAGAAAGAAAGAAAGAAAGAAAGAAGAAAGAAAAAGAAAAGGATGAAAACAGAAGAAAGAAACAAACAAATAAACAAACAAAGAACATGAACAAGAAGACCAATAATAATAATAATAATAATAATATTAATAATAATAATAAACCAACAAAAATAACAATAACACAAAAATAAGTAAAACAACAATAAGAATAGCAATAACTAAAAGTATAAAATCCAAAGGGACTCACCAATGAACAGATAAATCCCGACCTGTAGCGAGCTGGCAAGGGCGATCGTGCTCTTTGGTTGATCAAAGGCTCGCTCAAACTCTCCCAGGAACAGCCCAAACGTGTAGCTGAGTCCATCCACTATGAGACTGACCACCATCGCGCTGACCACGATTACCCATCCATAGCTACAACAGGACGGTGGAGAAGAAAGAACATAGAAGTCAGGAACACATACAAGCCATGTAGTCTTTGCCTGCTAAAACAGTTTGTAGATGTAATCTCCAGCTGATCTTAGTCAGATATGACAGCTGCCGTATGACAGTTAGTCATGTCTGAGTCAAATGTGAGTGAGCTACCGTATAAATGTTAGTCAGGTCATAGTCAGATATGACAGCTACCAAATGACAGTTAGTCAGGTCTGAGTCAAATATGAGTGAGCTACCGTATAAATGTTAGTCAGGTCATAGTCAGATATGACAGCTACCAAATGACAGTTAGTCAGGTCTGAGTCAAATATGAGTGAGCTACCGTATAAATGTTAGTCAGGTCATAGTCAGATATGACAGCTACCAAATGACAGTTAGTCAGGTCTGAGTCAAATATGAGTGAGCTACCATATAAATGTTAGTCAGGTCTTAGTCAGATATGACAGCTACCGTATGACAGTTAGTCAGGTCTGAGTCAAATGTGAGTGAGCTACCGTATAAATGTTAGTCAGGTCATAGTCAGATATGACAGCTACCAAATGACAGTTAGTCAGGTCTGAGTCAAATATGAGTGAGCTAACGTATAAATGTTAGTCAGGTCATAGTCAGATATGACAGCTACCAAATGACAGTTAGTCAGGTCTGAGTCAAATATGAGTGAGCTACTGTATAAATGTTAGTCAGGTCATAGTCAGATATGACAGCTACCAAATGACAGTTAGTCAGGTCTGAGTCAAATATGAGTGAGCTACCGTATAAATGTTAGTCAGGTCATAGTCAGATATGACAGCTACCAAATGACAGTTAGTCAGGTCTGAGTCAAATGTGAGTGAGCTACCGTATAAATGTTAGTCAGGTCGTAGTCAGATATGACTGAGCTACCGTGTGACAGTTAGTGAGGTCTTAGTCAGATATGACTGAGCTACCTTATGACAATATTTGGTATAACCTGCTTTCTGTTGACGTCGAATGTAGGGCGGCGCTCACCAAACACGACACCCCATATTGTGCCATCGGCTTCGGATGGAGAAGCGCATTTGAAAGGATGTAAGCCTTACCGTAGTGCGAGGATATGCAGCATAAAAACTAGATGTCATGGCAGAGCAGACCAGGCCCTGAACTTTGATCGGCCAACTGGTTTAGGATGGAAGCTTCGACAGGCGCACAATTAGAGCTTTGCTTTGCTGAACCGGCAGCTTCTGCAGCTGGTCATGTTCCAGACATATTGGTGTTACCTTTCCTCTGGAGTAAACTAGGCAAGCCGAGAGAGGGATCATGCTTCACGGGCAACACGTGGTCTCTAAATTCAGCCCAGGCTTTGTGCTATGGAGAAGTTGTTATGTATCATAACTATCTTCTGTCAAAATGGCAAGGTGCCCGTTCAGATAGCTTCTGATTGTTTGTGTAGAGTTGGCGGTGTCGTTGATTGGCCTGGGAAGATTGTTCCACGGCTGTCTTGCTGAGTACGCTAAGCTTGTTTTGTTGGAGTCTATGAGCGAGAAAGGGCGAAAATGAGTGAGAGTGAGAGAGAGAGTGACAGAGAGACAGACAGACAGACAAAGAGAGAGAGAGAGAGAGAGAGAGAGAGAGAGAGAGAGAGAGAGAGAGGAGAGATAAAGAGTGAGAGAAAGTGAGAGAAAGGGAGTGACAGTGAGAGAGAAAGAGTGAAGGCGAGAGTTAGAGAGAGAGTGTGTGTGTGTGACAGAGAAGTGACAACGAGAGAATGAGAGAGAGAGAGAGAGAGAGAGAGAGAGAGAGAGAGAGAGAGGGAGAGTGGGTGAGCGTAACACGGAGAATGAAAGAGGCAGATAAAAGAGAGGATGAAAAAGACAAAGAGAATTAGAGAGAATGATAATAAGTGAGATAGAATGTACAAAGAAATTAACAAACTGTATTTTCAAAGCGCCACAAATTGGGCACGCAGGCCCGACTTACATTCGGCCTTTCCAAAGTTATATGTCATGAATGTTATATTTACATTAGCAAAAAAACATCGTAAAATGAATGCTGTAAACAAAGACCAAACATAGACAGAAAGATAAAGAGACAGAGAGAAAGTCGGTCTGACAAAAAATCATAATAAAATTAATACTGCAAATAAGGGCCAAACATAGGCAGAAGGATAAAGAAAAAGAGAGAGAGAAAGGCAGACTGACAAAAAAAAAACATTGTAAAATGAATGCTGTAAACATAGATCAACTATAGACAGAAAGATAGAGAAAGAGAGAGAGAAAGACAGTCTAACATCAAACATTGTACAATTAATGCTGCAAACATAGGTCAAACATAGACAGAAAGACAAAGAACGAGAGGGAGAGAAAGACAGTCTGACAAAAAACGTTGCAAAATTACTGCTGTAAACATAGACTCAACATAGACAGAAAGACAAAGAAAGACAGTCTGCGAGATATAAAATGAGGCAGACAGACACAGAGACAGGGGACGTGAAAGCGTTAAAGGAGAAAGATAAAAAAAGAACGAGTGAAGGAAAGGAAACTAAAACGTACTTACCCGCCATCTGGGACTTTCCAATTCTGCGAAGTAACGGCTCCCAAAACCTCAGCATCATCATCAGCTTCAACCGCAACATCACCAGCCCCATCAAGAATATCACCACATGCGCCATTCCTCGTCTCAGCGCCTTTGTAGTCACGCCCACCACCTCCCGAACCGCCCCGGACACCGCTCATTTTTACGGATGTACCTTGGGTATCCTCTGTCATGGTATAATCCACTTTATCTCATTGTCTGTGTAAGTTAGCCCGGGATAAATTATTTGTAGTCTTTCTAGAACTGGTCTTGCCTCACAAACGATATCTGCATTAAAACGAACATCGTCAATAAATGTATATAAATCGTGTAATAATTTATTATGTTTTTTAAACTTTGTTCCATACAAAACAGTGTGTGTTTAAATAAATCATTGCGTGTTTTCCTAAACATTTGCGAATACAATAAATAAATGCACATACATGTATTACATTCATGTCATAGTGTAATTACCTACACATTACTAAATGATGATGAGGATGATGGTGGTGGAAATACTGACCATATGGCTGACAGGCCGGTGATACGTTAAGGTCTGTGTGTGATTTTATTTCTAGAGATGGATTTCTTGTGCGTATCTCCTCATTTTGGAAATTATCATTTGATTTGGTCAACAAGATACTGGCCTGGCTGTTTGGTTCGGAAATAAAATGCTGATAAAATGTGAAATACTTAAATTTTCAATAGTAAACATTCTGTTGTTATGTAAAGGTCAAGGAGAGTCTGCCAGAGACGCATGAAGAAATTCAAAAGTACTAAATAGCATATGTCCACAATATTTATGTTTTCGGGATACAAGAGCTTTGATTCAAAGTACAGAAGAACAGAACAGTCATGTGCCTCTTTGTTGAATATTTTGGATTGTTCATACCAACGGTTCTTGTAAATACGTCATTATGTATAATAAACTTTTCTTCTGGGGTACTCTCAAACGCAGTGGCTAAAGCTGTTGTACACTGGCGGTGAAGTCATTATTTTGGTTGTATCTATAAATAACAGACCGGAGGAACAGCATTATGTGTTCGTGTGTCGAGTAAGATCATAGTCTACTCTTGCAAAGGATAGGTGCTGAAGACGGAGGCAGCCAGCCAGGAGGCGCACCACAGAAATCAGGCTGCCACGCAATAACGCCGTGAATTATGTCGACAACTGCTACATGTTATGGTGCTCGCCCTGCTCTGGTCCCACAGACAGATGCAGTGCCGGGCCTTATGCGTCGTAAGGGTCTAACCACAAATAATGGAGGTCCTTCTCAGATGTCCAGCGGAGCCAGAGGGCCTGAAAATAGACCGTTTGGCCGTACCAAACAAAGACTTAAAATAATGCACTGGAATGCAGAGGGTATCACCAAAAAAAGAATAGAACTAGAAAACATCTTGGCCAATGAAAATGTAAGTGTATGTTGCTTGCAAGAAACTCACCTGAACGAAAATATAGCCTTCAAAATCAGAGGCTACCAGTGTTACCGATCTGACCGAAAGGACAGGAGAAAGGGTGGGATACTGACTCTTGTCAAAAACAACATTCCTGCTTCCCAAATTGAAGTACACATGGAAGGGGCTGAGTATCAGGCACTTAAACTTAAGACAGACAATACAGACTTTCACCTGATCAATTACTACTGTCCAAATGACCGCCCACAGGCACTGGATACACTACCATTAAAAGGAAAAATTATTGTGTGTGGCGACTTCAACAGCCATTCGCAGAGCTGGGGCTATGATCACATGGACCAGAGAGGAGAGAGATTGGAAGATTGGCAGGATGAGAATAGATTCATCCTGATTAACAAGCCGTCTGACCCACATACCTTCTACTCGAGATCATGGCACTCTACAACTACACCTGACCTGGCGTTTCATTCACCAGACCTGGAGTGGAACATTACACGAATTGTTGGGAAACAACTTGGTGGCAGTGACCATCGGCCAGTCTTTCTAACTGTAGAAAATGAGCTTGTAAGTGAAAGCAGCACCATCTCGAGGTGGAACTACAAGAAAGCAGACTGGGCAATGTACAAGCATCGCACTAGCATACTGGTTAGAAACCTGGACACTGAGAAGGACATAAATAAAGTAGTTGAAGAGTTTGGGAAATGCATACTACAGGCAGCACGCGAAACAATACCAAGAGGAGCCCGTAAACATTATAAACCCTACTGGAATAGTGAACTGGAACAGTTGCATAATGATGTGGATATATGTAGAAAACAAGCAGAGGCCAATCCCAGCCAAGAGCACCACAATAAATATCAGCACGCAAAAGCCAAATTTCAAAGGGCCCAACTGCAGGCTAGACGGAAAAGCTGGCAGGAGAAAACAGAGTCACTGAACTTTGAAAAAGACACAAGAAAGTTATGGAGGCTAATAAAACAGCTTAACGATGAGGGCACAGGGAGAAATTCAAAAATTGCGCTACATAAAGACGGAAACACCTTAACAGGAAAGCAAGCAGCTGACCATTTTGCGGACTCATTCGCACAAGATAACAATATTGAAATTAGTCCAGAGAAACAACAGGAGATTCGAGAGAAATGGCAAAATACAGGACAGAAGGAAGTTGTACATGAGGTTATGGAGACACCTATCACATTCAGTGAACTGGAGCTAGCCATTTCAAAACTGAAAATGAGAAAATCACCAGGAGCTGATGGTATCTCCAATGAAATGATCAGGAACCTAGGAACAGAGGCTAAAGCAAAGCTGCTACAGATCTTTAATAATACATGGACCTTAGGCAGTGTTCCACAAGTCTGGAGAGAAGCAATCATGATACCCCTCCTAAAATCTGGGAAAGACAGTTCCATTGCCTCCAGCTACAGACCCATTAGCCTCACCAGTTGTCTCTGCAAAACAATGGAACGCGTCATCAATCACAGACTACAGTGGTACATTGAAAGTGAAAACATCCTTGTGCCACAACAGGCTGCCTTTAGGCAGTGCTACTCTACGGAAGATCAGACAACCTACCTCTCTCAAGAAGTTGAGGATGCATTCCAAGAGAAGAAGCTGGTGCTTGCGGCATGGATAGATCTGAAGAAAGCCTTTGACAAAGTCTGGAAAGAAGGTCTGATGAAGAAACTGAGAAACTGCAAAGTCAATGGAAGAATGTACAAATGGGTGAAAGCATACTTGCACAACAGAAGAGCCCGAGTACAGATAGACGGACTCAAGAGCAAGAAAGTACTACTGCGTCACGGTGTCCCCCAGGGCGGAGTCTTGTCCCCCACACTTTTTCTAATCTTCATCAATGATCTTGTTGCTCACCTACCGCATGGAATTAAAGCGGCAATGTACGCCGATGACCTGGTTCTATGGAGCACAAATGAATATGCATCAGTGGCCACCAGATTGCTACAAAGAGCTGTAGATACATTTGTTGCATGGGCGGATAGATGGTGTATCAGCATAAGCACTGACAAGTGCAGCACCACTCTATTTACTCTTTCTCCGAAACAAAAGGCAGGGAGCATTCAGATAAATGGAAGAGAAGATAAGGAACCAACATATTTTGGTGTAACATTTGACGACAGGCTGACATGGAGAAAACACATTAAAAAAGCAGTAGCAAAAGCCAGAAGGAAAATTGCCATCCTGAGAAAGTTAACTGGAACCACATGGGGAGCCAGTGGGAAAATACAACTATTCCAGAGCGAACCCCGTGGAATGATGAACATAGAATATCACTACAAATCCAGTCAAAAGTGAGAGGAATATTTGACAAGGAAGAACAGAACAGTGTACAGCGCAGAACAGCCACTCTCAGCTTCCTTGATGACGAATACCCACAGGACCTCTGGATCCGAGTCTACACAGATGGGTCAGCACAAAATGCTGTTCGAAATGGAGGAGCGGGAGTGTATATAGAATACCCAAATAACACTAGAGACACGGCCAGAATTCCAACAGGAAAGTACTGCCATAATTATGATGCTGAAATTGAGGCAATCAAGATAGCCACAGAGAAATTACAAAATACCAGCCATGATACACAACCTGTGGTGATATTGACAGATGCAAAATCCGTAATAGAGGCGCTCCTGTCTGGGAAATTGCCAGTTCTGAGGACACTACTTTCTGAACTTAGCAGTCATCGTAAGATCACCATACAGTGGATACCATCCCACTGTGGAATCCCCGGAAACGACAGAGCTGATCGATTGGCTAAGGAAGAAGCACAAGAAGAACAACCAGATGTGCCTATTACATACCACCAAAAGAAAAGAATGATCAAATCAGTCAGAAGGCCACCAAACCTTACTCAAGACGACTACCACGTTATGGACAGACCAGAACAGGTCATTCTTCTGCGCCTCAGAACAGGACACAATAGATTACGCAACCACATGTATACAAAATTCAAGATTGGTGACTCAGCCATGTGCACATGTGGTTTGGCGTCGCAGACAGCAGAGCACATACTCCAGGATTGCCCAAACTACAACATATCCAGGCGAACCTTCTGGCCTAGAGAGACAACAGTGGAAGATAAACTCTATGGACCGCTGAATGAACTGAAAAAGACTGTTAGATTCATACAAGAGACAACATTGCAGTTATAAACATAATTTAGGCGAACGAAAGAAGAAGAAGAAGAATCATGTTATTTGTTTTGTTTCGCGGAATCTTCCGTAGCTTCAGTGCTCAGTGAATGGACATTTACATTATAATACTTGTTCATTTGATTGTGTACCAGGTTTGGTTCAAACCTACATTTTGTTTGGCACTGAAACAGTTAAACAAGTGAATGGGTACAACTATCTCGGAACATAACATGTATATTCAAAATCATGTGTGCGCTGTTCAGCTTGTTTATTAAGTGTCCAGGTCTCACGGGCGTATGTTGCAATGGGAAAGATGCATGCTCTTAAAAATCAAATTTTTATAGTTCTATCTGTGCCTCTTCACAATTTATTCAGTTGTAGTGTTTGAAGAGCAATAGATAATCGTCATGTAATTTCCGTCATTATGTCACATAATACCAAAATGAACTAATTAAAGCAGCAAGAGAAGTAGGAACAGCTTGGCTACATAGACTATTCAACCATGTTTGGGTAGAATAACAGACACCATGAGACTGGGGAAACGCCATAATTATCCCAATTTGGAAAAACAAAGGCAGCAAAAGAGACTGCACACGATACAGAGGCATTTCACTGTTGAGTCATACCGGGAAAATATTTTGCAAAATTCTTGAAAAAAGATTACGAACTACTTTAGAACCCCAGCTAAGCGAAACACAACTTGGATTTAGGAAAAACAAAGGATGCACAGATATCATTTTTGCTCTTAGACAACTTATAGAAAAATCAATCTAATTCAATGAAACACTCTACTTAGCTTTTGTCGACCAAGAAAAGGCATTCGATAGAGTTGATAGAAAGAAGCTGTGGGAAATCCTTAAACAATATGGAGTGAGTACACATCTAACAAACCTATGTAGAAGTTTGAACAACAACAGTGAATGCATAGTGAGAGCAACTGGAGGACACTCAGAACCCTTCACCATAAGATATGGAGTACGACAAGGTTGTGTCCTGTCCCCTCTCTTGTTCATAACATATATAGACAACATATGTAAAGAAACCAGCCAAGCAGAGACAGCAAGAATACCGCATGACGAGAACACAGAAGAAGAAGCATCTGCAAATCTAACCATTAGAGAACTCCTGTTTGCGGACGACCAAGCACAAATAGCAAAATCAGAAGCTGAATTACAAGACCACATGAACAGTCTAAACGAAATGTGTAGGGAACATAACATGAAAATTAGCACAAGCAAAACAGAGGTAATGACTATAACTAAAGAAGAACAAACAACAACAATTCACCTAAACGAACATCCCTTGAAACAAGTAAAGCGTTTCAAGTGCCTAGGACGTATAATATCATCAAATGGCAGATCAGAAGACGAGATCGAAAATAGGTGTAATAAGGCAAATCAACTCATTGGACAAATGGCACCAATACTAAAGAACAAACATGTATCAATAACTACTAAGAAAGCACTTTACAACACAATCTTCCTACCAACTCTATGCTACCCATGCCAAACCTGGACAATGACAGAAAAAGAGAAAAGAAAAATCACAATAACGAAATGAGGTTCCTAAGAAGAATACTCAACGTATCAAGAAGAGATAAGATCAGAAATGAAGAAATCAGGACTAAAGTGGGGGTTAAAGCGGCACTAGATTTTATTAGAAAGCAGCAAGTCAAATGGTTTGACCATGCAAGTAGGTTACCAGTCAACACCATACCACAGCAAGCAATGATGTACAAACCAGATGGAAATAGAGGAAGAGGCCGACCACGTAAACGATAGACGGAGGGAATAGCAGATTACATGGGAATATCGATATATGAAGCCCATAATCGGGCGCTCTCAAGATGTTTATACTTTAACTCGACACCACAAGGTACAGGAGGAACATTTTGAGATGATGAGATGTCACCGTTGTTGGTAATCATTCATTCATTCATTCAGTAGCATGTCCTTTGCAGAACCTCGCTCCCATAACAACTTTCCGGAAAACCTCTCGATCATAAGCAAGATGTCCCGCGTCCGATACACCCATCTGGAGATCATCCGCCACATCCTGCATCCATCTTCTCTTTTGCCTTCCTCTTCCTCTCTTCCCAGGCATATAGCCCTCCATTATTGTTCTCTCCAAACTTTCGTGACGTTTCAAGTGACCAAAATATTTCAATTTTCTTTGTTTTATCGTATTTAATAGCCAGCGCTCTTCAATATTCAGCTCTTGAAGTATTGATGCATTTGTTCTTTTCTTTACCCAAGATATTCTTAGAACTCGTCTATAACATTTATATTCAAAGGCATTTATGCGCTGTTCAGCTTGTTTAGTAAGTGTCCATGTCTCACAGGCGTATGTTGCAATGGGAAAGATGCATGCTCTTAAAAATCAAATTTTTGTAGTTCTGTCTGTCCCATTCCATAATTTATTCAGTTGTTTTAGTCTGTGAAGAGCAATTGATAGTCGTTGTTTAATTTCTTTCATTGTGTCACAGTTGTTGGTAATCAATGACCCAAGATATTCAAAACTGTCCACCACCTCCAATTTTTCCTCATTAACATATATTTCTTTCTCCATAGTGGTTTTATCTGTATGCATTATCTTTGTTTTTGCAATGTTAAGATACAAGTTGTGATTTTCACTATTCAATTGGATTGAGGCTATTAGGTTTTCTATACCAGTCTGTGTTGTGGATAGCAATACTGTATCATCAGCATACCTAATCTCTGGTATGTCAAGACCACCGATATTTAGGGCATCATATAGCTCCCTATTTATATCATCTCTTACATTTCTCATTATATTATCGGCGTACAGGTTAAACAAATAGGGGGACAGCACACATCCCTGACGGACCCCTTGCTTGATGTCAAACCAATCTGATGTCTCGCCATCTATTCTAACCGCTGCTTGTTGGTCTAGATAGAGCATTCTTATGAGTTGTATTACATGTGGTGGAAAGCCCATATTCCTCATGATTTCCCAAAGTTTCTGATGTTGTATACAGTCAAATGCCTTTGAATAATTAACAAAACATGAGAACAGGTTTAAATTAAATTCTCTGCACTTCTCTATTATTAAATGCATATTGAGAATGTGATCTCTTGTTCCTCTTCCTTGTCTAAATCCAGCTTGAACCACATTAATTTCTTCTTCCATTTTCTTACGAAGTCTTCCCTTTATGATTTTTAGTAGAATTTTACTTGCATGACTGATCAGGGCAATAGTTCTATAGTTGGTGCATAATTTCAGGTTGCCCTTTTTTGATATTGGAATGAAGATAGTTCTCTTCCAACCTTTTCGCCATATACCATATTTCCATATATTTTTACATAATGCGTGATAGATTGTTGGTAATCAATGACCCAAAATATTCGAAATTTTCTACTACCTCCAATTTTTCCGTCATTACCATACATTCCTTTCTCCATATTAGTTTTATCGGTATGCATTATCTTTATATCACTGCTCTTGGCAACCTCTTCTGGATTTGCCACCATTCTCACTGCATATGCACCGACACTCACTTCCTCTGATGATGTGAAAGATACATTCTATGAGCAGCTAGACTCTGCGATCAAGGCAGTTCCAAAATCCGACTACATTTATATGCTCGGTGATTTCAATGCTCGTGTGAGCAAGGACTCGAGTTCATGGCCAGTGTGCCTTGGAAAATACAACATCGGTCGCATGAATGATAATGGGCAAAGGCTGCTGGAGCATTGCACTAGAAATGACCTATGTATTACAAACTCCTTTTTTAAAACAAAAGAGATGCATAAGGTCACATGGAAACATCCAAGATCCGGCCATTGGCATCAGCTGGACTTCATTATCACACGGAGACAACATCTGAACCATACATCATTAACTCGAAGTTACCACAGTGCTGACTGTGATACAGATCATTCTTTGGTTGTTGCAAGGGTTAGACTGAGACCAAAGAGAATCTACACAGCTAAACACAAGTCTAGCCCCAGGATTAATATTATTAACACTCACGATCCTGGAATGTGCTTTGAATTTCAACAGCAACTTGAGGACGCTTTCAATGATACATCAGAAAATTGTTTAGTAAATGATAAATGGAGTAAACTTAAGGAAACTATTTATAAAACAGCGGTAGGGGTTTACGGCACTGTGGATCATAAGAGGCAGGACTGGTTTGCGGCAAACAGCCAGATACTGCAGCCCTTGATTGATAAAAAGAAGATAGCTCTCTTAAGAAACAAGGAAAGACCAACGCGTAACACTCTGAGTGAGCTGAAGCAAGCGAGGAAGGATGTACAAAAGGCTGCCAGGCAGTGTGCGAATGACTATTGGATCAAGTTATGTGAGTCCATTCAAATCGCAAGTGATAAGGGAAACATCAGAAGCATGTATGAAGGGTTAAAGAAAGCCTGTGGTCCAATGATCAAAAGAAGTGCACCGCTGAAAATCTTGACTGGAGAAATCATCACTGATAAGAAACAGCAGATGGATAGATGGGTCGAGCACTATTTAGAGCTTTACTCAAGTGAGACCAAGCTGGCGGATGATGCCCTCAACGCCATAGAGGCCCTGCCAACTCTTGACCACCTGGACACACTTCCCACTATAACAGAAGTTAAGTGTGCTATAAATGAGCTTGCATCTGGCAAGGCTCCAGGTAAGGATGGGATTCCAATAGAGGTGATCAGGAGTGGGCAAGACACCCTCGCTCTACAGATCCATCAGCTAATAGAGCTATGCTGGCGAGAAGGACAAGTCCCACAGGATTTTAAAGATTCAAACATCATAACCCTGTACAAGAACAAGGGAGATCGGAGCGACTGCAACAACTATAGGGGTATCTCACTTCTGTGTATTGTTGGGAAAGTATTTGCCAGAATTGTCCTGCGCAGACTTCAAGTCCTGGGAGATCAAATCTACCCCGAATCACAGTGCGGCTTCCGTCAGAACCGGTCTACCATTGATATGATATTCTCATTGCGACAGATGCAAGAAAAATGCCGGGAACAAAATCAGCCACTGTTTATTGCCTTCATCGACCTCACAAAGGCATTCGATTTGGTCAGTCGTGAGGGTCTGTTCAAAGCACTAAAGAAGATTGGCTGTCCACCAACTCTTCTGTCCATTGTGGAATCGTTCCACACAGGCATGAAGGGTATAATCAAGTTTGATGGCTCAACTTCAGAAGAGTTTGAAATCAAGAGTGGAGTTAAGCAAGGTTGTGTACTAGCCCCCACCCTCTTTGGGATATACTTTTCACTTCTACTGAAATATGCCTTTCGTGATCAGGATGACGGTATATACATTCACTCACGCTCAGATGGTGGCCTCTATAATGCTCAGAGATTGAAGGCCAAGACCAAAATTAGCAGGGTACTAATCAGAGAGTTGCTTTTTGCGGATGATGCTGCGATTACGACCCACTCTGAGGAAGAATTACAACATCTACTATCTGCATTCTCCAATGCTTGTTCTGAATTTGGTTTAACAATTAACAAAAAGAAGACACAGATTATGTCACAAGGTGCACATGGTGTACCATCAATCTTTATTGACGACGGCGAACTGGAGATAGTAGACCATTTTACATATCTTGGATCAGAGGTAAATAGTAAATTATCCCTCGATCAGGAAATCAACACCAGGATTGGCAAGGCAGCAACAACAATGAACATGTTAGCAAAAAGAGTCTGGGAGAACAGGAAGCTTACTGCCAAAACAAAAGTCCTCGTCTACCAAGCCTGTGTCCTTAGTACTCTTCTTTATGGCAGTGAAACCTGGACAACTTACTCACGCCAAGAGAAACGTTTAAACAGCTTTCATATGCGGTGTCTGCGAAGAATACTTGGTATTAAGTGGCAAGACAAAATCACAAATACTGAAGTATTGGAAAGATCAGGTTGTGTGACGGTGTATTCCATGCTCAGTCTTCGTAGACTTAGATGGATAGGACACGTTAGGAGGATGGATGATGGTAGAATACCAAAGGACATCTTTTTTGGTGAATTACAGACGGGTAGGAGATCTCAGGGTCGGCCTCTACTACGATACAAAGATGTGTGTAAGCGGGACATGATTGATACAGGCATTGATAATGCACAATGGGAGCACGTCGCCGCTGAACGTGTTGCATGGAGGGCAATTATCAGAAATGGAATAAAGACAAAGGAGAAAATGATTGCAGATAAAGCACACACAGAGCGTGAGAGACGTAAGATGGTGCAAAATGGTGGAAATGACCATGTTTTCACATGCACCTACTGTGGGCAAACATTTGCAGCAAGAATTGGCCTTACCAGCCACACTCGCCACCGCCATGGATCGTAGTTATTGCCATATGACAGTTATTAAGCCTTTTTGAAGCACAATGTACCAAAGACGGAAAGGTGCCAATGTATGTATTATCTTTATATAAATTTATATTATGACAATGGGAAAATTGTAGAGAATGAAATACAAGCAATATTTTGTGCCAATATGACAATTGTAGAGGACGAGAGACGGACAATATTCCGTGACAATAAAAAATTATGGAGGGGACGATAAACAGGGAGTACATCATGACAACATTAAAATTGGATGGGAAGATAGACAGAGAATATGTCGTAGCAGCATTAAAATTCGAGATGAAGATAGGCAGACAATACAATGTGGCAATATTCAATCTGGAGAGGAAGATAGACAGAGAATAGGTTGTGACAACATTAAAACTGGAGAGGGGGATAGACAGAGAATATCTCGTGGATCGTGGCAACATTAAAACTGGAGAGGAAGATAGACAGAGAATATGTCGTGGCTCGTGGCAACATTAAAACTGGAGAGGAAGATAGATAGAGAATATGTTGTGGCAACATTAAAACTGGAGAGGAAGATAGACAGAGAATATGTCGTGGCTCGTGGCAACATTAAAACTGGAGAGGGGGATAGACAGAGAATATATTGTGACAACATTAAAACTGGAGAGGGGGATAGACAGAGAATACTTTGTACCAACATCAAAACTGCAGGGAAAACAGAGAATAAGCCTTAACAATTGGAAATGTTTAGAGGAATTGAGACAGGGAAACATGAACATGTGTCCATTTTGCCAACGACCGAGACAAGCCACCGGACATATATGAGCACACACGACATACAACTTGGACTATAAGATGGCGGAGAGAATCAAGGCTATGTGCGTACATGACCAAAAAAAAAACCAAACAAACACATCACATGGCGAGGAATATAAGAAGTATGACAGAAAGCTTTGGGCAAATATGACAACCAATACCACTAGGCTTGGAATATAGTGGTCAGACAGGAGGCAGTAGAAAACCATGACAACCAACATCTCATATCGTGGAATATAAGAAGTCAGAAAGGAGTATGTAGACAACTGTAACCACCAACACATCAGGTCGTGGAATACAAGAAGTGAGAGAGTAGGCCCGTAGATGAACAAGACCACCAACATCATGTGTCGTGGAATGTAAGAAGTGAGACAGGAGGGTGTGGACAAACATGACGACCAACATCATACGGTACAGGCTGTAAAAAGTGAAACTTGAGGCTGTGGACAACATTGCTATAAGTGCCACGGGTGTAGGACACGAGGCAGAAGGCTGTGGATGAACTTAACAACCAACACCATCAGACGTAGACTATTTGAAGGAGGACAGGAGGATGTGTACACATGTAAAGATAAACGCACCACAGCATGACATATGGCAAGGATAAATCACGTCCTACCTTATCTTGTTGCACTATCCTCATTGTCCCACTTCTAAATTAGAATGCGGTTGAAAGAAGAAAAAAATATCCAAATATCACATATATATGTCACATATATTATATTGTCTTCCTGCACGGTGGATGTCACTTCACTTCTATACTAGAATAAAGAGATTAACTGATTAACACGCCCGTGCTGCCTTCTGTATTAAACCAGATACACACTTCCACACTGTCAATGGTTGATTCGTATTATCGCAAACCGCTTTAAACGTATCGCATTTATTCTGATTCTAATGTAAACTTATTTGTTGAGACTAGCTGGCAGTTTATTGCAGGCAAGCTTCGCTATACTTACTGTATTAGACAGCGGGTGTTATCCTACTAAAGTTGACAGCAAAGTGAGCTGATACTGTTGTGATCATGGACGCGGGCTGGACGCTGGGCTCGTCGCATGCGAAGTGAGGGAAGATTGGCCATCGATTCTTTCAAGCATTCGGGCCTTCAAAACGTGATTGCCCTATCACACACGCGTGGCGGGAAGCTGCTTCGGGACAAATCTGTGTATTTTTTTTTTTTTTTTGGTACTGCATCAGACATAAACTAAACTTGCCCACGTTCGTTTTGGTTCGTTTTGTTTAGAAAGCCAACACTTATTTATAATTATTTAGGCGCAAATTTATTTGTTGAAGTTAACGAGAAGTTTCTTGCACCCAAAGTATGATGTTCTTACTAAATTAACCAAACTCACGCGTACAGTAGATCATAATTTGGTTCGTTTTATTCCACAGAACGCTAAACTCATTTATAATTATTTAGGGGCGAATTTATTTGATACATAGAGCCTGTTCTTTTGTATGAATGTGAAACTTGGACAATGAGCAGTCAAGCTGAAAAGCATCTGATGGCTGCAGAAATGTGGTTTCTGAGGAAAATGCAAAGAATACCATGGACAGACAGAAAAACTAATGACCAAGTACTACAGGAGACAAATGAACATCGTAAACTGATTAGAGAAATTACACGTAGACAGTCAAAAAAATTTTGACATGTTATGAGAAGAAATGGATTGGAGAACTTAGTGACAACTGGCAAGATCGATAGGAACAGACCAAGAGGAAGACCGAGAGGGAAATACCTGGATGGCTTGGCCACATGGCATGGACGAGACAGGAACACTGAGCTGATCCACGACACTGGTGATCGAGTGAAATGGCGAGATATGACCGCCCACGCTTTCCGGCATGGCACATGATTGATTGATTGATTATTTGATGAAATTAACGAGAAGTTTCTTAAACCCAAAGTATGCTATTCTAGCTGAATTAACCATAAAACACGTGTGCACAAGATCATAATTAGGTTCGTTGCATTCCAATAAAACGTTAAACTTTTCCCATTTTACTTATTTGGGGGGGGGGGGGTAAATATGGTTGTTGAAATTAAGTCTAAGTTAACTGCCTGAAAATTATGCCACTATTACTGCTATGTATCAGTACTTTCTTTTTTTTATTTTTACATCATCATGTGCCATGCCTAGTATAAGCGTGGGCGGTCATATTTCGCCATCTCCCACGATCACTAGAATTGTGATCAGCTCTGTGGTTTTGTCTCGATTAGGTCACGTGGGCAAGCCATTCAGATATTTACTTTCGTTGCCTTTCCTTTGTTCTTTTCCCCTTAATCTTGCCAGTTATCACCTACGTCAGAAAATTAACAAGCATCTGCCGTGTGTTAATTTCGATGCAATGGCAAACTACTGGACGTAGAAAAACCACTAGTAAATCACAAACGGACAAACAATGCTGGGTTCGACACAACGTCATGTACAGGACATACAATTATTTTATTAGGTTAGACACAACCTTATGTACAGGACATACAATTATTGTATTAGGTTAGACACAACGTCATGTACAGGACATACAATTATTGTATTAGGTTCGACACAACCTTATGTACAGGACATACAATTATTGTATTAGGTTAGACACTACGTCATGTACAGGACATACAATTATTGTATTAGGTTGGACGCAACGTCATGTACAGGACATACAATTATTGTATTAGGTTAGACACAACCTTATGTACAGGACATACAATTATTGTATTAGGTTAGACACAACCTTATGTACAGGACATACAATTATTGTATTAGGTTGGACACAACGTCATGTACAGGACATACAATTATTGTATTAGGTTGGACACAACGTCATGTACAGGACATACAATTATTGTATTAGGTTAGACACAACGTCATGTACAGGACATACAATTATTGTATTAGGTTAGACACAACCTTATGTACAGGACATACAATTATTGTATTAGGTTAGACACAACGTCATGTACAGGACATACAATTATTGTATTAGGTTGGACACAACGTCATGTACAGGACATACAATTATTGTATTAGGTTGGACACAACGTCATGTACAGGACATACAATTATTGTATTAGGTTGGACACAACGTCATGTACAGGACATACAATTATTGTATTAGGTTAGACACAACCTTATGTACAGGACATACAATTATTGTATTAGGTTAGACACTACGTCATGTACAGGACATACAATTATTGTATTAGGTTGGACACAACGTCATGTACAGGACATACAATTATTGTATTAGGTTAGACACTACGTCATGTACAGGACATACAATTATTGTATTAGGTTAGACACTACGTCATGTACAGGACATACAATTATTGTATTAGGTTCGACACAACCTTATGTACAGGACATACAATTATTGTATTAGGTTCGACACAACCTTATGTACAGGACATACAATTATTGTATTAGGTTAGACACTACGTCATGTACAGGACATACAATTATTGTATTAGGTTAGACACAACGTCATGCACAGGACATACAATTATTGTATTAGGTTGGACGCAACGTCATGAACAGGACATACAATTATTGTATTAGGTTAGACACAACGTCATGTACAGGACATACAATTATTGTATTAGGTTGGACGCAACGTCATGAACAGGACATACAATTATTGTATTAGGTTAGACACAACGTCATGCACGGGACATACAATTATTGTATTAGGTTAGACACAACGTCATGCACAGGACATACAATTATTGTATTAGGTTAGACACAACCTTATGTACAGGACATACAATTATTGTATTAGGTTAGACACAACGTCATGTACAGGACATACAATTATTGTATTAGGTTAGACACAACGTCATGCACAGGACATACAATTATTGTATTAGGTTAGACACAACGTCATGCACAGGACATACAATTATTGTATTAGGTTAGACACAACGTCATGCACAGGACATACAATTATTGTATTACGTTAGACACAACGTCATGCACAGGACATACAATTATTGTATTAGGTTAGACACAACCTTATGTACAGGACATACAATTATTGTATTAGGTTGGACACAACCTTATGTACAGGACATACAATTATTGTATTAGACACAAAACATCAATTAGAGAACCCTTTGAGGCCACTACGACAATTCACCAATAAACACACATGTATTGTTTGTCCTCTGATTATTTCTTCGACTTCTATGAGCGCCAAACAAAACATGTGTTCATTAAAAAATTGTCATAAAATGTATATATACACAAGATTAACATTTGTTTCGTGTTATAATACATCAAATTCTGGTAACACACCGAATGCATCGCTAATATTTAGTGATACGTTTAAAAGTTGAAATAAACTTGAAGTTCACTGCACGCAAATTATACTTTTCACATTGTATCCAAACATTATATCTAACACATGTCATTACATTCAAGCTATCTTACCGTCAGCTCACAAATCCAAGTATGAACTACTCCATTGCTGTACCTAGAGGCATCTAAGTTGTCCCAACAAGTAGCTTTATGTGATATGCATGTTAAAACCAGCAGCAAGGCCAGGGAAAGCCGACACATTATGAGCCATATCCAAACTGGCGCTTTTTTCATGCCCCTAATTAAGGCTATTATATCCATTTTACTTCGCATGCTATACCTACCTGGCACAATTTAACCTGAATTAGGTCACTGGTCACAATACCCATTCATACCCCAGGTCTGCCTGCCCCGGGTGTGTTCGGTGACCCGGGTCCATGGATGTTGAATGGCATTTAATTAATCTTTGTTATTAATCCTCTCGTTTGTTGTAGCCAAGCAAGTCTTGCACTGTTTGTGATTTCTTGGCATGTTTACGTTCAGTAGTTTGCCATTGCTTTCTGAACGACCGGTCCTCATACCTCTGGATAGAATACCAAAGGAAGACGTTCAGCTTCCAAATCGCGCGCAGCGGTTTCGAACGCGGTATGCAGGATTCCGAATTGCAATTGTAACTCCTTCGCCGCAAAGTCGGTTTTGTGTTAGCCACAAATCATTTTTATAGAGCTACATTCTTAGCCGAAAGACTTAGTTTTGCCTGTGCGATTACCGCGGGGGTAACAAATGCTTCACATTCGAACAACAGCAGTGGCTATGTTTTTTTTTTTATTTTACGTTTACAAGTATTTCAGCCAAAGTATTAGGGACGTTCATTTGAAACGCGTTCCAGTGGCTTTATTACAAAAACATGAAAGAACATTAACAGGTGTGGTGGAATTAAACAAAGCATTCATTTTGAATGAATTATGCACCATGGGTTGGTCAAAAGAAGTCACCGTAGGCATTCAGGGCAGGCATCCCATTGCTTAGGTAGGCGGCGAATGCCGTCCGCAAACAAAAAAAAGATTGTGGTTGCTCACTGACCCTAGTGTTTACCGCGTTCATTACGTCTGCATCTGTGTGAAATCGTTGTCCATTGAGAGCTTTGTTTAGAGGTCGGAACAAATGAAAATCACATGGTGACAAATCAGGACCATAGGCTGGATGTTCCCACTTCTTCCATGCTAACGCTTCCTGCACAATCTTTGTGACATGCGGACGAGCATTATCGTGCAACAAAATCACACCTCGAAAAAGCATGTCTGGTTGTTTATTCTTGATGGCTTTTTGCAGCTTGTCTTGTGTTTCAAGTAGTGAGTAGAGTTGATGTTGGCACAACTCTGTTTGTGTTTGTTCTTTAATGTCGGCCAACAATAGCTTTTCATAGTCAAAAAATGCGCTCAGCATAACCTTACCAGCGGAAACCTTTAACTTGAATTTTTTGGCTTTTCGTTATCCAGCATGCTTCCATTGATTGCTCTCTCTTTTGCTGCTTGGATCAAAGTAGTGACACCATGATTGATCGCCTGCCACTATGCGGAAGAGAAATGCATCACACTCCACTCTGTGACACAGCAAGTGGTTCAAACACCATTCCATGCGTTCATCTTTTTGGTGGTTGGTCAACATCCGTCGTATCCACTGTGAATACACCTTCCGATATTGCAGTTTCTTACGAACGACCTTTTGAATTGTCCCAACTGACACATCAAATTCTTTCGCTAGCGAACGTATGCTTCGACAACGGTTCATCTGTACTGCAGCATCAATTTTGGCGATGGTTTTTTTCTGTTGCAACAATATGCGATTGACCCGGCCCTCGAAGATCTGTCATGAACTGAAGTCCTTTCCGAAACACTCGTGCCCAGTCTGTTACTTTTGTCTTCGAAACACACTTGTTACCGTACGTTGCCTGCATTCTTCGATGAATGTCCACTGGTCGACATCCTTCAAATGAAAGAAACTGAATCACCGCTCTTTGAGCTTCTTTGGACCGATTTTGGATCAACCCGGCCATTTTCTCAACGGTCAGAAACAGAACCCATGCATTATGGGACGATAAGCACTTGCTCTTTTATTCATTGGTCAGTATTTATCACATGACTATGACATGATCATGTTCAACGTACGCAATTACGCACGAGCGGCACGAACGGATTTCAAATGAACGCCACTTATATAAGTCATTTATTCAGTTTCATATGATATATAACTCTGAAGTGTGTACCTAACGAGTTGCAGCGAAATATGCCAGGCAATAAATTGGGCAACATACTGTTTATGATGTATGTGTTTACATTCCGTTTGATGAGGCGTATGTGTTAGTGTGTGTGTGTGTGTGTGTGTGTGTGTGTGTGTGCGTGCGTGCGTGAGTGCATGTTTACGTGCGTGCCAGCCTGAAGTCTGCGTTCCTGACTGAAAGACAGTCTACTGTCTGTGTGCCTATCTGTCTGTGTGCCTATCTGTCTGTGTGCCTATCTGTCTGTGTGCCTATCTGTCTGTGTGCGTATCTGTCTGTGTGCGTATCTGTCTGTGTGCCTATCTGTCTGTGTGCCTATCTGTCTGTGTGCCTATCTGTCTGTGTGCCTATCTGTCTGTGTGCCTATCTGTCTGTGTGCCTATCTGTCTGTGTGCCTATCTGTCGGTGTGCCTATCTGTCTGTGTGCTTATCTGTCTGTGTGCCTATCTGTCTGTGTGCCTATCTGTCTGTGTGCCTATCTGTCTGTGTGCCTATCTGTCTGTGTGCCTATCTGTCTGTGTGCCTATCTGTCTGTGTGCCTATCTGTCTGTGTGCCTATCTGTCTGTGTGTCTATCTGTCTGTGTGCCTATCTGTCTGTGTGCCTATCTGTCTGTGTGTGTATCTGTCTGTGTGCCTATCTGTCTGTGTGCCTATCTGTCTGTGTGCCTATCTGTCTGTGTGCCAATCTGTCTGTGTGCCTATCTGTCTGTGTGCCCATCTGTCTGTGTGCCTATCTGTCTGTGTGCCTATCTGTCTGTGTGCCTATCTGTCTGTGTGCCTATCTGTCTGTGTGCCTATCTGTCTGTGTGTCTATCTGTCTGTGTGCCTATCTGTCTGTGTGCCTATCTGTCTGTGTGCCTATCTGTCTGTGTGCCTATCTGTCTGTGTGCCTATCTGTCTGTGTGCCTATCTGTCTGTGTGCCTATCTGTCTGTGTGCCTATCTGTCTGTGTGCCTATCTGTCTGTGTGCCTATCTGTCTGTGTGCCTATCTGTCTGTGTGCCTATCTGTCTGTGTGCCTATCTGTCTGTGTGTCTATCTTCTGTCTGTCGATGTGGCGATGGTTGTCTGCCTGCTAATTGCTAATTTGCATGTCTGTCTGTCGATCTGACGATACACACATACACACACACACACACACACACACACACACACATATATATATATATATATATATATATATATATATATATATATATATATATATATATATATATATATATATATGTCTGCTACCAGCTAATTGATTTGTCTTCCTGTCAGCCTATGTGTCCATCTGTCAGTCTGTATGCCTGTCTGTTTGTGTATCGATATGTTTGCCGGTCTGTATACATGTCTGTCTATCAGTCGGTCGGTCTGTCTGTGTGTCTTTCTGCCTGCCTGCAGCCTGTCTGCAGACTGTCTGCATAGGTGTCTGTCTGTCTGTCTGTTTATCTGTCTGTCTGTCTGTCTGCATGCTTGTTTATCTGTCTGTGTACCTATTGGTCTGTCTGTTTATCGATATGTCTGCCTGCCTGCCTGCCTGTCTGCCTGTCTGCCTGTCTGTCTGTCTGTCTGTCTGTCTGCTGTCTGTCTGTCTAACAAGAAAATCAAACACAGCCACATGACAACTAACCAGAACTCCACGAGGAAACTCTCCCGTGCCCCACATCTACTCCTGCACTATGAAACAACACACCTCCGTCGCCAGTGAATCACACATACACAAACATGGACACACGCATACACACACATGGACACACACTCGACTGTGAACCTCTTCACGTCTTGTCCAACAATCACTGTGCCGTGCTTGACGTAACCAATCGTAAGTCATTACAATACACATCCAATACTGGACGACCGGCTGGTCTAAGAACAGACCTTGCCGTCCTGCGTGACATTTAGCAGGCCTGATACAATATGTCGACGATGTGGCCTGGAAGATAGTCAGACTTCGATTCACAATTTCCAGACATACCGAGTCCAGAGTTCGAAATAAGATGCGGGGATTGGGGTGGGGAGGTTGAAACGAGGCCAGTTTGCGTTGATTTCGGTGGTATGAGGTTTCAGTCGCAAACTCAATGGCAAACTACGGAACTAACATTGCTTGGT
Source organism: Cepaea hortensis (assembly GCA_963921405.1). Taxonomy (NCBI): domain Eukaryota; kingdom Metazoa; phylum Mollusca; class Gastropoda; order Stylommatophora; family Helicidae; genus Cepaea; species Cepaea hortensis. Next base: position 439,383,529 of record OY992876.1, read on the forward strand.
AAATTACAAACAGCCGATATATGATGGGGTGATTGCAATATTCAGGAAAAGGACGTGGAACTAACTCAACTACAGTATTGACTTTTGCCCCCCGCGTTCTGCGGTGGTATAAATGTGTTACATCATGTTGTTGAGTGAGTCATAGTTGTGTTGAGACCTGACACCTAGGTCTAGGTATCAGGTCTTAGTCAGATATGACTGAGCGGCTGGCCGAGTGGCTAGATCGCCGGACTCTCATTCGGGAGACCCGGGTTTGATCCCTCGGTAAGGTGGGATTTTTTTCTGTCGGGGGCAAAAAGAAAATTCTAACCTGCACAGTTCGCGGCGACTGCACTAGCCAGGAGGTCTTACTTCCTCAGGCTCAAAGACCCCTCTGCCATACAGCGCAAGGTACTATATTGGCAGTAAATGACAGTTAAATGACAGTTTACCGAGTGACAATAGATTGTACTACCTGCTTTCTGTTAGCGCCAAATGTTGGGCGGCGCTTACCAAACCCGACACCCCACATTGTGTCAACGGCTTCGGGCGGAAGAGCGCAATTAGGAGGGTACAAGACTTATCCTGGTGCTGGGAAATGCAACCTAAAGACAAAATGTCATGGCAGGGCAGCCTAATCCCTAAGCCTTGGGTGGCAGCTGGTCTAGGATGGAAGCTCCGACAGGCGGACAGTTAGAGCATTGCTTTGCTGATCCGGCAACTTCTACAGCTTGTCTTGTTCCAGATGTATTGGTGTTACCATTCCTCTGGAGTAAACTAGGCAGGCAGAGAGAGGAATCATGCTGCACATTTAACACATGGTCTCTATATTTTAGCCCAGGCTTTGTGCTATGGAGAAGTATAACTCCTTTCCTGGTCTTAACCGTCTCGGAATCAAAGCGAGAGTTACCAGTTACGGGTTATAAGTCCTAGTCAATTGGCGTAGACATTGGGCGCCACGGGTTGCCTGTGACGGTGGGAGACACTTACAGGTGTCACTGATCAGCTACCGCCCGCCTCAAGCTGGGCATCCCCTGGCCATTTGGGTGCTGATCCGCCACAGCCTGCCAGTTTCAATGGGTGATTGGAACTAGGACAATATCTGTATCGCAGGTTGTAACACCAATGCACCAGGTACTAACAATAAAAATAGAAACCTCAAGCTACGGCTTGCAACCTGGAACGTAAGAACCATGTGTCCAGGATTTTTCACTGACCTGACGAATATTGACGATGTGAGAAAAATGGCTGTGATTGATGCCGAATTCAATCGTCTTAACATTGATATTGCTGGTCTACAGGAGACTCGCCTCGCTGAGGAAGGGTCACTCAGGGAAAACAATTACACCTTTTTTTAGAAGGGTAGAGGGCAGGCAGAAAAAAGGCAACATGGTGTGGGCTTTGCAGTGAAGAATTCGCTAATGAGAATTGTTGAAATTCCAGCAGAAGGTAATGAAAGACTTCTTGTGGTTTTGCCACCATTATCACCACATAAGCACCGACACTCACTCCCTCTGATGATGTAAATGATTTGTTCTATGGGGAGTGATCAAGGCAGTTCCAAAATATGACTGCATTTATATGCTCTGTTATTTCAATGCTCGTGTGGGCAAGGACTCGAGTTCATGGCCAGTGTGCCTTGGAAAATATAACATCGGTCGCATGAATGAAAATGGGCAAAGGCTGCTGGAGCATTGCACCAGAAATTACCTATGTATTACAAACTCCTTTTTTAAAACTAAAGAGCTGCATAAGGTCACATGGAAATATCCAAGATCCGGCCATTGGCATCAGCTGGACATCATCATCACACGGAGACAACATCTGAACCAAACATCATTAACTCGAAGTTACCACAGAGCTGACTATGAAAAGGATAATTCTTTGTTTATTGCAAAGGTTAGATTGAGACCAAAGAGAATCTACACAGCTAAACACAAATCTAGCCCCAGGATTAATATTATTAACACCCACGATCCTGATAAGTGCTTTGAGTTCCAACAGCAACCTGAAGACGCTTTCACTGATACATCAGAAAATTGTAAAGCAAATGCTTGCTTGCTTGCTTGTGTTCGTTGGCTTGAGCTCCAACGCAAAGTCCTGTATGTCGAATGAAGGCATCCTGTTGTCCAACATCAGTGTGATGTCATACAGGACCTGAGGTTTGCGTGAGTATCCGTTGTCCCATGTCTGGCTTATTGGTGTGCAGACTGGTGGTTCCTCGCCGTACAGGCAGACACTCTCCGACAAAGCAAATGAAAAGTGGGGTAATCTTAAGGAAACTCTTTATAAAACAGCGGTCGGGGTTTATAAGAGTTTGTGGATCTGTGCAGGACTGGTTTGCGGCAAACAGCCAGACACTGCAGCCCTTAATTGATAAAAAGAAGATAGCTCTCTTAAGAAACAAGGAAAGAACAACGTGTAACAAATCAAATCAAATCAACTTTATTTTCAAAGGGTAACAAACCACACTCAGTGAGCTGAAAGCAAGCTAGGAAGGATGTGCAAAAGGCTGCCAGGCAGTGTGCAAATGACTACTGGATTTAGTTATGTGAGTCCATTCAAAATGCAAATGATAAGGGAAACATCAGAAGCATGTATGAAGGGATAAAGAAAGCATGTGGTCCAATGATCAAAAGAAGTGCACCACTGACTGGAGAAATCATCACTGATAAGAAACAGCAGATGGATAGATGGGTAGAGCACTATTTAGAGCTTTACTCAAGTGAGACCAAACTAGCGGATGATGCCCTTAACTCCATAGAGTCCCTGCCATCTCTTGACCACTTTTAAACACTTCCCACCATAACAGAAGCTAAGTGTGCTATAAATGAACTTGCGTCTTTCAAGGCTCCAGGTAAGGATAGGATTCCAATAGAGGTTATCAGGCGTGGGAAAGCACACTTACTCCACAGATCAAACAGATAATAGAGCTATGCTGGCGAGAAAGACAAGTCTCACAGGATTTCAAAGATTCAAGCATCATATCATTGTACAAGAACAAGGGCGATCGGGGCGACTGTAACAACTATAGGGGTATCTCACTTCTGTGTTCAGTTGGGAAAGTATTTGCCAGAATTGTTCTGCGCAGACATCAAGTTCTGGGAAATCAATTCTACCCCGAATCACAGTGTGGCTTTAGACAGAACCGGTCCACCATTGATATAATATTCTCATTGCGACAAATGCAAGAAAAATGCCGTGAACAAAATCAGCCACTGTTTATTGCCTTCATCTCGCTTGGTCTTCCCCGTTTTCTCTTTCCTACCGGTGTCCATATGAGGGCTTGGTTGGGGAGTCTTTGTCGTGTCCATTCTGAGTACATGGCCGATGTAATTCCAACGGCGTTTTCTTATAAAATTGGATACAATATCTTGCTTAATCTCTTGTCTTATTTGAGTAGAACCATCATCAGAGAAGGCTCATTCAACGGCCAAACAAACATCCAAGTTTTACAACAGGTGGCAGCGAACCGCCAGACATGGAGAGCCATGACATCTGCCCTATGCACCGCCTTGGGCTCAAAAGGAAAGACTAACTAAGTAACCTGTTTTCATTTACCGGTAATCCCACAGAACTGTGTGACTTACTTATTGACTTGCCCTCATAACTTTTTCTGCCCAGCTATGCACCGCTTTACGGTACAAACATTTGTCAGCATAAACCATGACAACCCACCTTGGCGGGAGATATTTCGCGAATGACGCCGAAGTTGAATGTGAAGTGAAAACGTGGTTTAGAAAACAGGGCACGCAGTTCTATGCGGCCGGTTTTTTTTTTTTGGGGGGGGGGGGGACTGATAAAACGATGGGATAAGTGCATCAATGTTGGTGGAAATTATGATGAGAAATAAAGGGACAACGTGTGTATAAAAATAAACTGGTTTCAAGATGTTATCATAGTTAGTTATTTTCCTACAGCCATTTGTGACTTATTTATTAACTTTTTTTTTCCTCGCATATCCTTTACAGGACATCGCTGTCAACAGCAGCATCTTTCAGCTGTCTGTTGATTTCTTGGCAAGATTACGCTCAGTAGTTTGCCATTGCTTTCTCAGTTATCGGCAAGTCACCAGCGGGGGTCGAACCGCTTCCAGCTCTCGTCCGGTACGAGACTCTGCGTGATAAACGGGATTACGGAGAAAGTGTTGTAACCCCTCGGCCAGAGAGACCGGCATTTATTAACTTACCCTCGTAATATTTTAGAAATAATCACAGGCCTAGTTCACGTCTATCACATGGCCACAGAAGGTCCCCATGCCACCACAGAATTAATATACGGCATATCCCACTTATACGTACAGTGGAGATCAGCGGTTCTGAAGCTTTTGTGTCGCATGAAACCTTTTGATGGCTGACGCAGCTTATCAACCTCTTCTCGCGTAACTGGCTGGGTTACAAGGGCATCCGTCAGCTGAAAGACTGAAATCGAGTGTGGTCAAATTGTATGACTAGCAATTGCAGCTGTTATCGAGGAGGTCGTTCAGTTATGGCAGTCGTAGTCGCTTAGTAGTCGACGGGTATGAATCCTATAGATGTTGAATTTTTGTCATTGAATTAGACTTCCAGGTTGACGCAGTTTGAAACATGTATCAGGAAATCTACTGGGAAGTAAAGGTGATTGGTGATTTGATCTGTTTCTTTTTCTGTATTACTAGTATTACCATCATCATCTTCTTTTTATTCTTTGTCTTTGTTATCATCATCATAAACTTCTTCTTTGTCATCATCATCATCATCATCATCATCATCATCATCATCATCATCATCATCATCATCATCATCATCATCATCATCATCATCATCATCATCATCATCATCATTATCATCTTCTTCTTCTTCTTCTTCATCTTCTTCTTCTTCTTCTTTTTTGTTCCTTCTCAATATTCATCATCTTCTTGGTTATCATCATGATCATCATTATCGTCGCCTTCGTCTTCTTCTTAGTTGCCATTATTATAATCATCGTCGTCATCATCATCATCATCTTCTAATTATTTACCATTATTATAATGATCACCACCTATTTCATTGTTATCATCATTAACTTTGCTTTCATAATCATCATCTTCTTCTTTTATTTTCATAAATATCATCATCTTCTTCTTCTTTGTTATCAGCATCCTCATCTTCTTATTCGTCTTCGTTGTTATCATCATTATCTTTTAATACTTCGTCTTTGTTATTATCATAATTTTCATCATCATCTTCTTCTTTCTTATTATCATCTTCATATTATTATTATTATTCTTTGTCATCATCATAATCATCCTCATCACCAACACCATCATCATCATCATCATCATCATCACCATCACCATCATCATCATCATCATTATTATCATTATCGTCTTCTTCTTCTTCTTGTTTATCATCATCATCATCTTCTTAAATGCCAGCATTATCATCGTCTTCGCCTTTGTTATTGTCATCATCATCTTTGTTATCATCACATTATCTGTTGACTTTAGCCAGATCTATCATCTACAAGAACCCACATGTGGCTCCATGTGAATGATAGACTTGGCTCATGAAGACACCTTTTTTAGGGATTTCTATATGGTCATGAGTCAATGTACACTTGTTCCTGTAGCGAGGCGCTATCGTCATTTGGAAGTGACAGGTTCAAATCCAGGTCGGTAACTACAGTTTTCAATATTTTATGTTGTCTAGTGCGTCCTCTAGTCTCTAATTCTTTCCCCTACTTCTATGAGCTTCTATGAACTGTATTATAATAATACACGCGGATTCGATCTCACGCCTCCAGCCCACAACAAGTTAATAACACACACAACACACACAATATATATGTGTGTGTGTGTGTGTGTGTGTGTGTGTGTGTGTGTGTGTGTGTGTGTGTGTGTGTTACACACCAGACATTTACGAATGACAGATATACACGCTCATACAGGTCCAGACACTTGATTTTGGCACTCAGCTGAGGGATATGGCTGAACGCTTCTAAGTCAAACCCCCCAGGGGTGAGGGCCTGGCCGCTACTCACCTCTTGCTTTTGAACGTTTGGTGCTGAGCCGCCAGCATCTGCATTCTACTGTGTTCCAGACGTACTGGTCATCCTTTCCTCTGGAGAAAACAAGGCAAGGCCGAGAGAGGGATCATGCTGCATGGGCAACACATGTTCTCTTAATCCAAGCCCAGGCGTGTGCGATGGAGTTATAGATCCAATCCACAAACTTTTGTCTGTAAAGACGGCAAGGTGCCACACACACACACACACACACACACACACACACACACACACACACACACACACACACACACACATATATATATATATATATATATATATATATATATATATATATATATATATCCATCCATCCATCATGTGCCATGCCGTAAGCGTGGGCGGTCATGTTCTGCCATCTCACCCGATCACCAGAGTCGTGGATCAGCTCCGTGTTTCTGTCTCGACTATGCCACAAGGCCAAGCCATCCAGGTACTTGCTTCTAGGTCTTCCCCTTGGTCTGTTCCCCTCGATCTTACCAGTTGTCACCAAATTCTCCAATCCATTTCTTCTCATAACATGTCCAAAAAATTTTGACTGTCTACGTCTAATTTCTCTAATCAATTTACGATCTTCATTTGTTTCTTGAAGGACTTGTTCATATATATGTATGTGTGTGTATGTGTGTGTGTGTGTGTGTGTGTGTGTGTGTGTGTGTGGGTGTGTGTGTGTTGTGTTGTGTTGTGTGTGTGTGTGTGTGTGTGTTTGTGTTGTGATTTGCATGTAGTTGTATCGGTGTGTGTTTGTTGTTTACGTGCTGACGAAAGATTTAGCCGCAACGTCCAATTTGTTATTGGTGATCATGTTTTAGGAAAGCTTACAAAGATACTTCCTCGACGTCTGGTTATCTACTCCTTGTATTTTTAAAGCTTTACTGCCATTCCACTAATTCCAGTTTCTATTTGTAGTCTTCTTTCGATCGCCTGAAATGTGTCTATATCTGCAATGTTGTCTCTTGTATGAACTTCACTGTCTTTTTAAATTCACTTAGTAGTCCATAGCATTTATCTTGCAATGTTGTTTCTCTAGGTCATAAGGTTTGTATGTATGTATATATCATCATCATCATCAAGTGCCGTGCCGGCTGGCGTAGGCGTTCATGGCTCTCCATAGATCTGGGTCTTTGGTTTTCTGGATCAACTCTGCTGCTGATATTCCTCCATGCCACCGTCTCAATCCATCCAGCATCACTTCTCTTGGTCTACCTCTGCCTCTCTTCTCCTCGATCTTTCCAGTTGTTACGATGTTCTCCAATGCCTCTCTTCTCATCACATGACCGAGGAAAGCTGTTTGTCTCTGTCTTATTGTTGTATATAATGTTCTAGTTTCATTAGCCTGTTTCAGGCAGTCGTCGTTAGTTACTCTGGCAGTCCAAGGAATTCGCAACATTCGTCTCAGGAACCATATCTCTGTTGCTTCTAATTTCTTCTTAATTTGTTCATTTACATTCCAAGATTCACTGCCATACAGCAAAACTGGTTCTACATAGCATTTCAGCACTATCTTTCTTACATTCAGTGATAGTGACTTATTGCATAAGATACTCTTCATTTTCTGAAATGCGGCTTTTGCCTGCCCTATTCTGCTTCTAATCTCTGTTGTACATCTTCCATCTGATGTTATAAATGCCCCTAGGTATCTAAAATTATCAACTTGGTTAAGGATTTTCCCTTCTATTTCTATGTCACATTTTGGTGTCACCATTTTCTTTGATATTACCATTGTTACTGTTTTCTTGATATTCAAGGAGAGTCCTTTCCTTGCACTCTCTGTTACTACAACGTCTAATAATTGTTGTAGGTCTGTTGAATTATCCGCCACCAATACTGTGTCATCTGCATAGCGTAAATTATTTATATTATAACCTCCAACTAGTATTCCTGGCATCTCTTTGATCTCTCTCATTATTACTTCGCTATACAGGGAGAAAAGATCTGGTGACAAGACACACCCTTGTCGTACTCCTAGCTTTATCTGTTCGTAACTACCCTCTTTATTTCCCATTTTAATTGCTGCTACTTGGTTCCAGTAAATATTCTTTATTATTCTTAAATCTTTTCCATCAGTGTTGATATCTTCCAACATTTTAATCAGTTCATCATGTTTTACTTTATCAAATGCCTTAGTATAATCTATGAAGCACAAATATATGTCTCTCTGTTTCTCTATTGACCTTTCTATTAGTGTCCGTAATGTATAGATTGCATTGTTTGTGCCCTTTCCTTCCACAAATCCATACTGTTCTTCACTAATTTCCATTTTTATTTTCTTTTTGGTTCTTCTCATTATGATTCTGAGTAGAAGCTTAGTGATATGGTTTATAAGGTTAATTGTACGAAAATCTTCACAATCAATTGCTCCTGGTCTTTTTGGTATAGCTATAAATACAGATTTCAGCATATCACTGGGTAAATATCCACTGCTGTAAATATCATTCAACATTTTGGTTAATATATCTACTCCAAATTCTCCCAATACTTCTAATTCTTCTATTGTGATTTCATCTGGCCCAGCTGTTTTTCCTTTCTTCTTACGTTTCATAGCCTCAGCGACTTCTTCTTTCAGAATAGGTGGACCTTCTAAGTTACTATCTTCTGTTAATTCTTCCCTTTCTCCTTCATATAATTCTCTTATATACTCATTCCACCTCTTCATTATAGCATCTTCCTCTAATATTATCTTTCCTGTTTTTGATTTCAAACACCCTGTATTTATTCTTATTTTTCTTCCTGTAAGCTCACTGATTTGTCTGTGCATATTTTTTGTATCTTTAATGGAATTTAATTCAATTTTTTTGCATTGCTCGTTTAACCAACTTTCTTTAGCCTTCCCACATTTATCTTTTATTTCTTTATTTATCTTAGCGTATTCTTGTTTGTCATTTTTACTCTGTTTTCTTTTGTCCATCAGTTTTAAGATATCTTCATTCATCCATTTTTTCTTAGCTATTTTGCCTCTCTCCGGTAATACTTCTTTGCTAGTTTGATGAATGGAGTCCCTTAACATTTCCCATTGTTCATCTATACTCTGTATTTTAGTTATTGCATTGTACCTATTTTTTCACAGTCACTCTGTATTGTTCTTGCATTTCTTTATCTATTTTCAGAACCTTTTTATTAAGTCTCATGTTCTTAACCATTTTTTTCTCTCTCTTTAATCTTACTTTTATTTGATCACTATTACAGTCAGCACCAGGCATTGTCTTTACATTAATTAAAGCATTTCTAAATCTTTTATTAATTAGTATGTAGTCAATTTGGTTCCGTATTTTCTTATCAGGGCTTATGCATGTGTACAGTCGTCTTTTATGGTGTTTAAACCATGTGTTTCCAATTATCATATCATTGATATTTGCCCATTCTATTAGCTTTGCCCCTTTTTCATTTCTTGTACCTAAACCATAATTCCCCACTACATCCTCCATTTTTCCCTTTCCTACTTTTGCATTAAAATCACCAAGTATTATCTTTATTTCTTGTGATCCAATTTGAGCCATCGCCATTTCTATTTCGTCGTAAAAGTGTTGTATTTCTTCATCACTACTGCTTGCTGTTGGTGCATATACTTATATAATATTTATGTCTATTGGTTTCCCTTTGATTTTTACCATAATAACTCTATCTGAAATACACCAGTATCCATTAATTGACTTGGCTGTTTTTTCGTCTAATATTATTCCTACACCTTTTTCATGTGTATCCCCTCCAGAATAAAT